>JAREIK010001292.1:135607-163577 GCA_029783825.1 Sapria himalayana
TCTATCTTTCAATCAATATGTTTGTATTTATTTTTGTATATCTATTATTTATATATCATCAATCAATATCTATTATCTATCTAATATCTATCTACCTACCTATCTATATGTCTGTATAATCTATCTATCTACTGATTTATCTATCTGTTTATCTATCTATCAATATGTGTAATATATGTCAATATATTTGTCTATCTATGTGTTTATCTATCTTTTGAATCAATCTGTCTATCAATCTGTGTATCAATTTGTGTATCAAACTATCTATCTATTTATATATCTATTCATCATATATTATATATTTATCTATCTATATGTCTATCAATTTATTATATGTTCTATTATCAATCTATCTAATCTATCTTTATATAAATTTATTATCAATTTGTCTATCTATCTCTCAATTAATCTGTCTATCAATCTATCAATCAATATATATAATCAATATGACTATCTATTTGTCGATCAAAATGTTTCTATCTCACTATCCAATGTGTCTATAATTTAACTATCAATCTGTCAAACTATCTATCTATTAATCTATTTATTAATCTATCTATCAATCTGATTATCTATCTCTATATCTTGAATGTAATTATCAATCTATCTATCTAAATATCTATCTAAATATCTTACTATTTGTTTATCTATTGTTGTATATCTATCTATTTGATATCTATCTATCTCTGTATCTATTTTCTATCTTTTTGTATATCTAACTATCTATCTATATATCTATCAGTCTAATAATATTTCTATCATTTTATCTATCAATCAATCTATCTATCTATCTCTCTATATATCTATCAATCATGTTTTTTCTGTCTATAATGTATCAATTAATATGTCTATTTATCTATCTATCTAACATTCTATCATTTTAGTCTATTGTAAACTATCTATCTATATATATGACTATCAATCTATAAATCTATATATGTTCTCTTTCTATATAGTCTATCATTCTGTCAATCTATCTTCAATCATTTATTTATCTATCCATCTATTTGTCTATCTATATGTCTATCTATCACTCTTTCCATCAGGAAATCTAACTATCTATATCTTTATATCAATCTGTCTATTTATCTATATATTATCTATCTATCAGTCTATGTATCTTTCTATCTTTCTATCAATCTTTCTATGTATCTGTCTATCTATCTATCTATCGATTTGTTTGTCTTTCTTTTTATCTATCTATCTATATATTTATATATATCTTTCAATTTGAATATTTATTTGTCTATCTATCTTTATATCTACCTGTCTATCAATTTATCATTTGACTATCAATCTATCTATTTATCTATTTGTCAATCAATCTGTTTATCAATCTATCTTTCAATAATTTTATCAATTTGTATATCAATCTTCCTATCAATTTGACTATCAATTAACCTATCAGTTACCTATCATTGTATCTATCAATATGTTTATTTGGTTCTCTATCTATCTGTCTGTCTGTCTATCTATCTATCTACTTGTTTATCTATCTATCTTAAAGAATATCTATCTATCTATCTATCTATATCTATCTATCTTTCAATCATTCTCTCTATATATATGTTTATTAATCTATCTATCTATCTTTATATCAATCTATCTATAAAACTATCTAATATCTATCTAGATGACTATATGTTTGCATGTTCTCTATTTGTTTGTCTATCTTTCATGTCTATATATTATGTATTTATGTGTGTTTATCTATCTGCCTATCTACCTTTACTATCTCCCAATTTGAATATCTATCTATTTGGTCTATCTGTATGTCTATCTATCTATGTGTATTCTGTATGAAAAACTATCTTTTTTTATATCAATCTATATATCTATAGATCTGTCTATCTGTCAATTTTTTCCAGCTGTCTATCTGGTATCTACCAGTTTGACTTTTCTTATCTATCTAGCTATCTATCTATAAACTATCTATCTGTTTCTACATATAATTTTTCTATCTATTTTCTGTCTGTATGTCGGTATGTTTATATATTTATCTATTTACTATCTATCTCTTTTATCTATCATCTAATTATCTATTTAGCTATCTATTATGTATTGTCTATCTATTTTTTCATCTATCTATCTATATGTCTGTCTGTCTTAACGTCTATCTATCTGTCTGTCTGTCTATTATTGTATATCTATCTATCAATATTTATATCCAATGTGTATCTTTTCTGGCTATCTATGTATTTATTTATCTATCTGTTTGTCTATCTATCTGGTCTATTAGTTTATCTATCTGTTTATCTATTGTATATCTATCTTTATATCTATAAATCTATCTATATAAACTATCTATATGTTTATCTATCTATCTTTCTATTAGTCTATCTATCTATATATATCTCTTATCTATCTATCTATCTATCTATCTATGTTTTATCTATTTGTCTATCTCTTGTCTATCTATCTATCTAATAATCTGTCAATCTATCTATCAATCTACATACATTTGTTCTATCAATATGTCTATCAATCTATTTATCAATATTTTTTATCTATCTATCTATTTATCTACTTATTGTCTACAAATTAACGATTTATTTTTATATCTTTTTATATCTATCAATCTGCCTATATATAAATATAGATATATAATATATATAATATATATATATATATATATATATATATATATATATATAATATATGTGTGTGTGTGTGTGTGTGTGTGTGTGTGTGTCAATCAATAATATATATATAATATATATATTATATATATATATTATCTATCTATCTATCTTCTTCTATCTATCTATCTATCTATCTATCTATTTATTAGTCTATCTATATGTCTAAATATTTGTCATTATACCTATCTATCTATCTATTTATCTATTTATTAGTCTATCTATATGTCTAAATATTGTCATTATACCTATCTATCTGTCTATCTATCTTTCTTTCTTTCTATTTGTCTAATAATTTGTTTATCTATATATATATATCTGTCTAAAAATATTTTTTATCTATCTATCTATCATTCTATCTATTATTTTTCTAAATACCATTCAGAAATTCTACCTATCTATCTATTTATCTATCTGTATATATATTGTATATTTTCTATCTATTTATCCATTTATATGTCTATCTATCCTTCTATCTTTATGTCTATCTATCTATCTAACCTATTATTTGCCTATCTATCATTCTGTCTATCTATTTATCTATTTGTATGTCTATATATCTATATATTTGTCTATCTATCTTTCTATCTATCTTTCTATTAATATATATGTATATATTTGTATATTTATCTGTATATCTTTCCTTCTATCTATTTATCTATCTATCCTTCTATCTATCTATATATCTTTCAATCTATCTGTATATCTATCTATTAACTATCTATCCATATGTCTATCTATCTAGTTATCTTTCTGTGTATTTTGTCTAACTTTTTGTCTATGTATCTGTATATATATTTATTATATTTTTGTATATCTAAATGTCTATCATTCTATTAAGATATCTATTTTTTACAATATTCTATTTATTTATCCTTTCTATCTATCTGACTAATATATATATCTGTCTATCTATTGTCTATATATCTTTTTTATCTATATATATGTAAATCTATCTATCTATCTATCTATATATGAATCTATCTTAAATATATCTCTCAATCTGTCTATCATTCATTCTTTCAATCTAATTATCATTCTATTTATCTTTCTATTTATCTTTCTATCTCTCTATTGTCAAAAGATCTACCTATAGTCTATCAATATATGTGTTTGTCTATCTATCTCTATATTTGTCTATCAAATTGTCTATCAATCTATTTATATATGTATCTATCAATCTATGTATTTGTCTATCTTTTTATCTATCTATCAAACTATTTTTTTTATCTATCTATCTATATCTATATATCTATTTGTCTATTTATCTATCTATATATCTATCAATTTGTCTATCTGTTTATCTATATATCTATCTATCTGTCTTTCTATATATTGGTCTATCTATCTATCTATCTACCTATCTATCTATTTGTCTATCTATATGTCTATCTATTTATCAATATATCTATTTGTCTATCTAACTACCTAACTATCTATAATCTATTTATTTATTTATCTATCTATCTCTCTATTTATCAATTTATCAAATATTTTATCGATCTATCTGATTATCTATATATCTGTGAATATCTATCTATCTATCTGGCTATAATCTATTGGTGTATCAATATATCTATCAATGTATCTTTCAATTTATCTATCAATTTGTTTATTAATCTATCTATTATTCTATCTATCTATCTAAATATCATTTGTTTATCTATCTTTCTTTCTATATATCTATTTATATATATTTAAATTTGACTAATAATATGTCTATTAATATATGTATATACTATCTATCTATCTGTATGTCTATCTATCTATTAAATTGTCTACCAATCTATCAATATATCTATCTAATTGTTTATCTATCTATTTGTCTCTCTATCTATCATCTATCTATCTATCAGTCTATTTAATTACCTATCTATCCATCTATTTATTTATCTATCTATCTGTCTAACTATTGTGTTTCTATCAGTCTATCTAATTATTTATCTATCTCTCTAACAATCTATCTATCTATCTATACATATATCTATCTATCAATCTATCTAACTATCAACCTATCAATATGTCTCTCTATATGTATGTATATCTGTTTGTCTATCTATCTAATTATTATTTTGTCTATGTAATTGTCTAACTATATGTCACTCAATTTGTTTTTTTTATCTAACTATCTATATATCTATATGTCTATCCTTCTATCTAAATATATAGCTCTCTCTTTCTCTATCTTTCTCTATATATATATATCTATCCGATAATCAATAGATCTATATGTCTATCTATATGTTTATCTATCTGTCATCTATATTTATAGAGAACTAACTACCTATATGCCTATCTATCTATAATCCTTTCAATATGTTTATCAATCTATCAATTAATCTATCTATCGATATGTTTATCAATCTATCTATCTAACTATCTATTCATTTATCTTTCTATCTATCTATTTGTCTATATATATATATATATATATCTGTCTATCTATCTGTCTATCTGTCTATCTAAGATTATATCTATCTGTCTGTCTATCTGTATATCTATCTAACTATTTCTATATATATATATATATCTATTATTGTGTATGTCTATCTATTACTCTATCTATCTATTTATCTATATTTCTCTCTATCTATCTATATATCATTCTATCTATCTATCTATCTATTTACAAGTTTTTCTATTTGTCAATCTATCTATCAGTCAATATTTCTATCTGTCTTTCTATCTGTCAATATATCTATCTATTTATCTATCTATCTCTTGAACTATTTGTCTAACAATCTATCTATCTATTTGTATATTTATTTGTCTTTCTTTCTAACTATAGATCTATCTATCTATTTGTATATTTATTTGTCTTTCTTTCTAACTATAGATCTATCTATCTTTTTGTCTATATATATATTTGTCTGTCTACCTATCTCTCTATTTTTCTTTCAATTTATCTATCTATATATCTATTTATCTATATTTCTATCTATCGATGATATGTTTATATATCAATCTATCTATCTAACTATTTATCTAATAATATATCTATCTATCGATATTTCTAATTATTTCTCTAATGAATTATATATATATATATATATTTATCTAACTATCTGTATATCTATCTATCTATCCATTTATTTATCAATATATCTATCTATCAATCTGTCTATCTATTTGTCTATCAATCTATCTATCAATTTAGTTATCAATATGTTTATCAATATTTTTATCAATCTGCCAATTAATGTGTCTATCAATATATTTTTCATTCAAATTATCAATCTATATAACTATCTTTCTATATATCTCTATAACTATTTGTTTATCTATCTGTCTATTTGTTTATCTATATATCAATCTATCTATTTATCTATCTATCTATTTGTATGTCTATCTGTCTATCTCTTTGTCTATCTATCTGTTATTCTTTCTATATATATATATCAGTCTATCTTTCTTTTCTAGATATATAGATATTTGATAGATAGATACAAATATATAAACAGATATATAGATAGATAGATAGATAGACATAGTGATAGACAGACATATTGATAGAAAGATAGATAAATAGAAAGATAGTTAGATTGATAGATAGACAAATAAATATACACATTTATAGATAGATCGATAGATAGATAGTTAGACAGATTAATACAAAGATAGATAAATATAAATATAGTTAGAAAGATAGATAGACAAAAGTTAGATATCTAGATAGATAGATAGATAGAAAGCTATATAGATAGATACATAGATAGACACATTGAAATACAAATGGATAAACATAACAATAGATAGACAAATATAGAGAAAGATTGATAGATAAGCAGAAATATAGATAGATAGATAGACGGATAGATAGATGGATAGAAAGATTGATAGATATATAGATAGAGAGACATATAGATAGATATATTTATAGATTATCAAATAGATAAATAGATAGGTAGAGAGATAGACAAATAGATGGATAGATAGAAAGTTAGATTGATAGACAAAAGATAAATAGATTGATAGTTAGATTTATGAATATATTAATAAATAGATTGATAGACATATTGATAGATAAATTGATAAACATATATATTGATAGATAGATAAACAAATAGAGAGACATATAAACATAAAGATAGAAACCTAGAGAGATAGACAGAAAGATAGACAATAAAATAGAAAGACAAATAGACAAACATATATAAGAACATATATATAGATAGTTATGATGACTGGTAGGCAGAAAAAAAGACTGACAGATAGATAGATAGATAAACCGAGTGTTTGAAAGACAGACAAATAGATAGATAAATAGATAGACAGATATATATATATATACACACACACACACACATAAAGATTGATAGACAAATAGATAGGGCAGATAAATAGATTGATTTATTGATTGTTTGTTTGATAGATTGATAATTAGATAGATAGTCATATACAAATATAGAAAGATAGATAGATAAATAGTCAGATAGATAGATTTATAGACAGATTAATAGACAATAAAAAGATAGAATGATAGATAAATAAATAGACAAGCATGTAGATAGACAAATAGATTTATTGATAAATAGAAATATAGATAAATAAACATATAGTTAGATAGATAGTCAGATAGTTAGATAGATAGATAGACAGATTAATAATTAGATAGATAGACAGATAGATAGTGAAATATATAGATGGATAGATCGATATACAAATATATAAATAGATAACAGATTGATAGTTATATAGACAAATAGATAAATAGATTGTTAAACAAATTGATAGATAAATAGATTGATAGATATATACATATTGATATATAGATAGATAGATCAATCAATAGAAAATAGGTAGACATATAGATAGATATATAGCAAGATTGATTGATTGATAGTTAGATTGAAAGAAAGAAAGATATATAGATAGACATATATATATACTTATATATAGACAAATAGATATATAGATAAATAGATAGATAATTAGATATATATATATATATATATATATATATATATATATATAGTTAGACAGACATATTGATAGATAGATAGAAAGATAGATTGATTATTTAATTGATAGATAGATAAATAGATAGATAGATAGACAGATAGATAAATATATAGATAGACAGAAAGAAAGACAAATAGATAAAGAGATAAATAAATTGATAGGCAAATAGATAAAAAGATATATAGATAGATAGAAATTCACATTAATAGTTAGATAGTTTGACAAATATATAGACATATAGATAAATAGATTTATAGACATATAGATAGACAAATAGATTGATAAATAGATATACAAATATATAGTTAGATAGATAGACAGATAGATAGAAATATAGATATATATCTAGATAGGTAGATAGATAGATAAATAGATCGAAAAAGAAATAGATGAAAAGATAAATAAATATATAGGCAAATAGATATATAGATATGTAGATTTATAGAAAGTTACTTAAATAGTTAGATAGTTTGGTAAATATATAGACAGATAGATAGACATATAGATAATAGATTTATAGATATTTAGATAGATAATTAGTTCAATAAATAGATAGAAAAATATATAGATAGATAGATAGATATATAGATAATAGACAGATAGATAGATAGACAGACATATAAACAAACTGATAGAAAGAGAGATCGATTATAAATAGATAAATAGGTAAATAAATAGATAGATTGATTGTCACATAGATAGACAAACAAATAGACATATAGATAGATAGACAGATTTATAAAGTGATAGATAGACATATTGACAGATAGATGGATAGATAGATAGACAAACAGATAGATGGATAGATAGACAAATAGATAGATAGTAAGATAAAGAGACACAAAGATAGACATATAGATAGATAGATAAATAACTAGTTAGACATATAGGCATATATATAGATAGACATATAGATAGACAAATAGACAGACATTATACAGAAAGATAGACTAACTAATTGATAGATTGATAGATAAACAAATTGGTAAGCACACTGATTGAAAGACAAATGGACATAAAAATAGATAGGTAGCTAGTCAGATAGATAGTTTGATTGATTGATTGATTGATTGATACACAGATAAATAGACAAATAGATAGATAGATAGAAAATGGATAGATAGATAAATAGACATATAATTAGATAGATAGATAAATAGATAAATATACATATAGATAAACATATTGATAAAAATTGATAGAATTTTGATCGATAGATTGTTAGACACATAGATAGAAAGATTGATTGAAAAAAAGATAGATTGATTGATTAATAGATAGATTGATAAATATATATATATATATATATATATATATATATACACACACACACACACACACATACAGATAAACAAAAATATAGATATATAAATAGATAGATAGAGATAAATAGATAGATAGACAGATAGACAGACATATACATATAGAGATAAAATGAAGATTGATAGAAAGATAGAGAAATAGATAGACAGAGTGATATATTGACTGATAGATAGACAAATAGATAGAAATATAGATATATAGATAGATAGATAGATAGATAGATAGATAGATAGATATATAGATATACAAATAGATAGAAAGGTAAGATAGACAAACATATATATATATATATATATATATATATATACACACACACATATATATATAGATAGAAAGATAGACTAATAGATTAACAGACAGACAGACAGATAGATAGATATAGATATATATATATATATATATTGATAGACAGATTGATAGATTAATTAATAGGCAGTTTGATAGACAAATTGATAGATAGAATGATAGATAGAATGATAGATAGATTAAAATATAGATCGATAGATAAATATATTTGTAGAAAGAAATAAATATAGATAGATAGACAGATTAAATAGAAAGATAAATAAAAAGATAGATATACAAATAGACATATAGATAAAGAGACAGATAAATAGAGAGATATACTAATAGATAGACAAACACATACATAGACAGATAGACAAATAGATAAAAAGATAGATAGATAGTTAGTTAGTTAGTTAGATAGATAGACAGATAGAGAGATAGACATACAAATAGACAGACAAATAGATAGAAAGATAGTCAGACATATAGATATACAAATAGAAAGATAGATAGACATATAGATTGACAGATAAGCATTGGGTTTGACAGACATATATATATACAGATAGAGAGAAAGATAGATAGACATATAAACAAATAGATAGATAGATAGACAGATAGATAGACACAAAGATATATAGACAAATTGACAAATAGATAGATAGATAGACACATAGATAGACAGGTAGATTCACAGATAGATAGATATATACATTGACAAATAGATAGATATAGAGATAGATTGATAATTAGATAGAAAGATAGATATTTAGATAAAAACATCTATAGAGAAATATATAGACATATAGATAGAAAGATAGATTGACATATAGATAAATAGATAAATTGACACTTAGATAGATAGATATACTAATAGACAGATAGATAGAAAAATTGATATTCATATAGATAGATAGATAGACAGATAGCTAGCAATATTGATAGTTAGATAGATAGACAGACAGACAAATTGATAGATAGATAGATAGATAGACAAATAAATGATAGATACAATGACAACTAGTTTTACAGATAAATTGATAGATAGTTTGATAGATATATTAACAAATAGATTGATTGATTGATAGATATATAAACATAAAGATAGGTAGGTTGATAGATGGGCAGATAGATAGATTGATAGATAGATAAATAGTTAGATAGACAAATAGGTAGATAGATAGTTAGATAGATAGATAGACAGATAGATACATAGTTAGATAGGCAGATAGACAAATAGATAGACAAAAATCTCTTTCTACAAAATTCAACAAATCTCCCAAGTGAAGAATTGAATTTCTAAATTCATTTCCAACAAATTTTATAACTGGAGACTCTTAATTTTATACCCTTCCGCGCAATTAAGTATTTACAAAACTTAACCTAAAATAGAAATCAAAACATCAAAAATTCCTAGAACCTTAACTTGGACTTAAAATTCGCATTGGGTTTCTTTCTTATCCTCATTGGAAATTTTTATATTTTATCTTTTCATCTTTGGAAAATAGTTGCCTTTAACCCTTGAACCAAATTTCAAAAAGCTACCCTAACCTTGGTCGTGTCATGTTTTTGATTCCTTAAGAGGAGTAATGAAGTTAGAAGATTAATTTTGACAGTAAAAATTTCTCAAATAATATTTCTTGTCAATGGAAAGATCATCACAACCGACCAATAATAGTTGTCTATGAATATGATATTAAATTTTAATTTTTGTCTTTTTGATTTTATAATTGAAAAGAATTATATAAAATAAACATAGGGTACTAGTATTTACATCAATTTGGTATTATGGGATTAAGATCCTTGGGCTACTCTACTAGGTCTTTCAAAACAAAATAATTTTTTCATTATTTTTTTAAAAGTTATAATAGCATGTAGAGGTGTCAAATGGGCTGGGCCTAACTGGCCTAGCTTGGTTTTAGGTGGCCAAACGGGGCCATCGTGTCGTGCTATCAGTAACCGTGCCATGCCTGGCTCGGCATGGTTTCATCAAGCTAGGGCTAGGCTCGGCATGGCCAATCTACCTTGGCAGGTGATGAAACCATGCTGGGTCAGGCCCATACGGGCTAGTTTTTAATTTTTAATAAATTTAAAATTTTTATTCATAATAATTAATGTTTATATATTTATAATACTTTAAAGTTTTTGTTATTGTTTTTAGAATAGTTAATGTTAATTGTTAACTATAAATAAATAATTAAATTTTAAATTTTTATTTTATTAAATTTAATAAAATAGTAAGTTTATTTATTATAATAAACAACTTAAATTTTAAAACTAAATGTGTATGTATATCAGTATAAGTGTATGAATTAATAAAACATTAAAACTTAAATATGAATAAAAATTAAAAATCAATGCAAAATGAAAATTCACAAAAAATTAATATTCAAGCATCAATTCACACTCTCAAAGTAATATTACAAACAAAAAATAAACAAACACAAATATAATGTAAATGACTAAATCAGAATCAAATATTAGACATCAGTGTCTTAATCGTTAACTCTCAACATCATAAATCGTTATATCATTTTCAATATCAATGTCACACGGATCATCATCAGTAATCAACTCCTTCATTTTTGTTGCAATCTCAGCATGATCTTTGATGTCCAAGCTCGTATCCTTTCAATCCTTCATGCATGCTAAAGCCTTAATAATATCTGGACATAATTTTGATTTACTATCCGAAATAATATTCACAGCAAAAGAAAAAATAGACTCTGATGCTATACTCAACATCGGAGGAGTCAGTAGATCCCGTGTCATCTTAGATGGCATGGGAAAGATGGACTCGTATGATTGTCATCACTATAATATATTAAGATTTTTAATATCAGAATGTGATAGGATTGAGTAATAATCAGTATCTAAGTACCGAGATAGCTCGCTCATATTCGATGGTCTACCCTGTCATTTCTTCTTTGCTAACTGAATTAAGAAGTCATCTTCTCTGAATATGATATACATGTTCGTACTTAGAGTCTCACTAGTACTAATACCATACCTAATATCGTAGTATGTAAAGAGCTCAGTCAACTTCTCGTGAATGAACCCTTTCGGTGGATATTTCTGGTTCATATATGAGAAAATGTATGTCAAAATATTATCTATTTCCTTCCACCTTAATCCTATGGTCCATGTAGGCAGCCACATAATAAAGAGATAGAATGGTAGATTAATGCTTTAAGTATTTAGTTTCTATCTCTAGAATCATACTGCTAAGTGTCGAGTCATCTCGATATTTCCTAGATATGTTATTAATGTTTCATATGCACCTGAGAACAATGCAAATCTTGAAAGTATAATTGACGAACACATGTTCGTCGTATCATAAGAAATTTTCATGAATTTTATAAATGAAATTCTACTAGCCCAGTTAGTGTTTTCAATAATAAGCATGTCACTCTTACAATTGACATTATTGGATATTACGTGTTCGTATCTAACACAATTTCAACATCAGATATCTATAATTAATGTCACTCTTACAATTTATGTTATTGGATATTACGTGTTCGTATCTAACACAATTTCAACATCAGATATCTATAATTTCAATGGTATCTTAGAGCTGATTGAAATTTTTTTTTTAAGATTTACAGACAAACAGAGATAGAGGTGTCAAAAGGCCTGGGCCCGGCATGGTTCAGTCATGCTTGGGCCAGCATGGCATGCTATCGTGTCATGCCTGAGCATGTGTCGGGCCGGCATGGCATGATAAGTGTTGGGTCAGCAAGGGAGTTTGGCACGCGTGTCATGCTTAGCACGTGGGCACTACACGGGTGACCATGCACTGAGCATGGTCACGACAGGGGGAAGGGGACGACGAACTTTGCTCGACAGGTGAAAATCAGTGATCCCCGATAGGGTGACGGTGGTGTGGTGACTCTCCATTGAAACCCTAATTTATTTAAAAAATTAAGGTTTCACCTCAACCAACACAGGGCCAAAAAGCCAGAACCAGGGCTGATTTTGGAATTCAGTCCCATGTCGGACCTGACCTCTACAAAATCATGTCATGCCAGGCACGGCATGCCAACCCAGTTGGGCCCGAAAAAATTTGGCTGACTGACCCTTTTACCACCTCTAAATAGAGACTATCGAAGTCTTGTTTATTAGCTGAGACATGTAAATATATTTTAGTGAGTTATGTATGTTTTCTTAAGTGAATACACACTCTTTAATCTCTTCTTATACTATTGGGTTAATGACGTGACACATGTATCTAATGTGAAAAATCTTTTCTAATGGTAACTAAGAGATTTTTTTAATAAACATATTAATTGCTGCTATATTATTAGATGCATTATCAAATGTGATAATAAAATTTTAATTTGAATTTTATATTATCTAAAAATTTATATCATGTACTCAAAAATAACCGGACCATCATGAGGATGAATAATCTCAGAGAATTCTAAATTTTTTTTATTTTGTATTTATTTGAATCACATAGTCGATAGTGAGGTATGCATATGATGCATCGTCACTGACTAGTTCAGATATTAAACATTACATATATCATTTTATTATATTTCATAAATTCATTAATTATTATTTATTTTTTTAACTTATAATATTTTAGTATGTTATTTCTAGATGTGGACCTAGGAATTATATCATATGCATGCTAAATATGTATACATGTTACTGACTGACCTTTGATCCTCCGAAATCTAATCGAAAAGACCCATCATAGTGATCAATTTGACAATGCATTTCTTCCTCAACTAATTGCGGTATATGAAGGGGGTAAACTTTGAGACTTAACTAGATCCAGCCTCAAAAACTTATTGCTGATGTTGGGTTGGATTTGCCTAGAATCTAATGTACCTTATTTTTTGGTGCATAGTTTGGCATACCTATTAAGGTGTCCAGTCTCACACGAACTCATACATGTTAATATTTTTTAAATAATATTTGTACTGTGCCGATTCTTCTTCGGCACTCCTAATATTTTTGTATTTTAATATATTAAAGTGAGTCCAAACTACTAAAATTCTTATAATTTTTATTTTTTTCATGTTTGGGTCAAGACAACCGGAGAAATTAAAATTGACAGTTTCAAACCTTTCCGTATAAAATTTGTTATTTAAATTAGAATTTATTTTATTTTCGCTATTTAAATTATCATTTGTTTTTTTTTAAATTTTGTAGACTGGAGAGAGAGAGAGACTAGACTAGAGAGAAGTAGAATTTTAATTTTTAGATTTAAATTTTAAACCTTTAAATTTTTAAAACTAATAAATAAAAAATACTTGTAATTTGTAAGATGTAAACTTTTGTTTTTTCATGTCCACACTGCATGTGCACCATAATCCACATCAAAGCGGAGTCCTGAAATATGAAATTCTAAAATCTCGAGAGCTAAGAGTGATGAAAATTATAGAGAGTGGGAGAGAAGAGCAGGAGATTTATGTTTTTAAAACATAAATCTTAGAATTGGGGGAGGGGGGGAATTTATAAATTAAGAAAAGAATTTTTTTTTTAAGTATTTTTTTTGATTTTTTAAATTTTTGATAATTAATTAATGGACATAATCTATTGGCTTAGATTGATTTTTTTTACCATTGGGTCGGTTCGATAGTCGAATCCACTTGGATGGTCCATTCCAAAAGCTTCTGGAATGGAGTGGAAGGTAGAGCATCGTGCCTCATACTCGGATCGAAAAAGACTGCGGGTTGGGTTCGGGCTCGGTGGAAATTTTGGATTCGTCAACTCTAGCTAGTCAAGTTCGGGTCGAGGGCGTGAAGCTGGGTGTGTCGGGGCATATCTCGGCTCATGACGAGATACCTTGTACATGAGTCATGGTACCGTGCCGTGCCTGGCCCGACTACGTGGCCTGGTTGTCCTAGGCACATCATGACATGAGTCGTATCGTAAATAGGCCTGGCACGAGTCATTTTCATGTTGTGCCCATCCATGGCACGTTCGAATTGTGTCGTGCCCAGCCAGGCACCACCGAATTGAGATGTGCCTCGGGCTAAGCTAGTCTGGCCTGACCCGTTTGACACATCTAGTAGCATGTTAAATCATTATGATAATATCTTTGTTGCAATATCTTTGATCTTTATTCATATCTAGGCTAGATTAGATAAGTTTATGATATTTCATATTGGCTTCATGATATTTTAAAGGGAAACTAATGAATGCCTAGCCAAGTTAGAATGAATTATCAACTTTAGTAGAATGAGTTTGATTATTATTAACAACCATATCATTCTCACAATTCTCACCATACTCGTTACGAGGATATGACTGCATAAATTTAAAGGATTAATATTTGAGAAATATTCAGGCATCGCTCCTGCTTTTAATTGATAATTTAACTCCTAGTAATTTCTTGGCTAGCTAATAGTTATGAATTGTTAATTTAAGTTCTATATTGTTTTGGAAGATCATAAAGTAAGTTTCGATTCTATGAAATTAATTGACAATATCAGTTAGTATCTATCTAATGTTAGCAATTAAGAAATATGAGATACAAATTACCTGTTTATGCCCCATTAAAAATGAAAACTAATTAAAAAATAAATATTTTGCTTCATTATATTATTTTAAATAGTTAGATCAATAGTTGTTGTGACAAGATAATTCCTCAGCAAATGAGTATGCTGCTAGGTTCGATGAGTTTCTAATTCATTGTAGCACCCTCGAGTCTGAGACATACATGCAAATTTTTTAATGGGTTCGAATGGCCTTTGTCCTGATTTCAAAGCCAAGCCATTTGTCCGGAGTATAGTATTTTGTAAAGGGCATATGCCTTAGTTCATTACTTGGATGAGATTAGATGTGTCCAATAGTTTGTGCTAGGTTGACACACCCTATCTTTTTAGGCCCTGCTAGGCCAACATGTCGTGCTTTGATGCCATGACTCTAAAAAAGGGCAGCCATTTATGACTTATTGGCGTGCAAGCTTTTTAGGTCATGTTAGACTTGGTCAGGCTGGGCCAAATCAACATATCTACCCACTAGGCATTGCTCAAAGCTATGCTAGCCTGGGGAGATTGTTTGGTCAGCCAGGCCGAAACCTGCCCACACTGGGTGGTGTGCTGGGCTGGGCTCATCTTTTGTGACACATGGGCTAGAAACCATGGCCTGATTGGGCATTGCAGTGCCACGGGCTTGCTCATGCCCGTTCTAGGCACAATTCTGGTTGTGCTTGGGTCACTTGGCCCATTGGATACATTTAGATGAGATTTGTCGCTTACATTTAGATGGATACATTTAGATGAGCCTTAGATTTCATGCACCGGACTTCTAGACCTACCCCTCTATTGTTTTCGATATGTCCCCTCTCGAATCTTTTCAGTTGGATCACAAAGGAAAGAGAGTTGAACATGACTTTCTATGGTAGGTCTATATTCTAAGTGTTTTCATTCTCAAGGATATGAGTATGTTGTTGTCAAATGTTCTTGTCCTTATAAAATGAATGTTATCAAGAAAGTCGTAATATATCCAACATATGATATCTTGACTTATCAGATTAATAATAGCTGTAAATTACTTGATGATATTATGATACATTGGAAAACATGCTCATTCATCATGTGCTTGGGGAGTTCTCATCACTTCCTATCATGCATTGCGTATTCTCTTAACCTCAGCTCATTGAGGATTATATATACTTCCATTTTTATACGTTATGAAAATTGAGGATCAAACTTAAAGGTAATTGTAGATAATGATAGTTATATTATTTCTGTTTGTGGATCTGTCATGACCAAGGTAGGTCTCGGGGTAGTTGTAGAGGTATTGCATTGTAATAGAATATATATCTATTATAATTCTTTTAAATATTAATCTTTTGTGTTGTTTTATAATGAATATTTTGTTCAAATCAGATATAATTTTTTTATTTGATATGAGTCTTCTTGTTGACTCGACTATAAGTATGAAAATTATTAAAAAGCTTATTTATCTCACTGCTATTAGAACAGAGATAATTAATGTAATTTATATAATTAATTATTTTTTAAATTTTCAATGAGATCTTATTCTGTTGTAGGTTTTTGTTAGCAGCTAGATGAGTATTCAAATTTCAGTTGACCATTAGTCTGTATAGATAAGAGATTTATAACAGACTACTATATTTTTTGAGCAATCAAGTTTTATGGAAAATTAAGATGCATACAATAGTTGTGAGATATAGTGTATAAGCAAAGTATAAGGTAACATCTTTAACTATTTGTGAGATTTTTTAAATTATATATTTATTTTAAGAAATCATATTTCAAATTTTTTATTTCACCATTATTTGTGAGACTCTTAAATTTAATATTTGAAGAAAACACATATAAGATATATATATTAACTATTTCTTTTTTCGGGAAGAAGATTAAATGCTAAACTATTACCAAATTTGATACTATTTATCCATTTGATAATTGAGCATCAATATCATAAAACATGTGTTTTATTAAATACTTATTTATTTTATACTGCACATAAAATTAATTATGTGTTCTAAAATTTTGATGAGAACATTTTTATTTTTTTTAATGCTCAAAATATTTGCATGTGATGTAATTAACTTATATTTTAGATCTCTAATAACTGAAAAGCGTTGCACAATAACTTGTAAGAAACATGTGTTGGAAAGTTGTCAAATTGACTCAACTTGAACTTGAAATAATAATACTACAAATAGATGAGCATTGATGGCACCTAGAATATCTTATTCTGAAGCAAAATGATCTAGATAACAGAAATCCAAGATCTAAGAAATTAGTGTTCAATAGCCAAACCAAAAACCAGTTAAAAATGTATCAAACTTTGTCTAATGTTTTTTTAATTCAGATAACGTTATTTAGGAGAATGTTACTGTTGATCATGATAAAAAATTGAATAGCCATACTTAAACAAATAAACTTTATGCTAAATATAATTAGAATACAATTTAAAAAATACATAAGCAAATACAAGATCATGACAAGTTTTTGTGCTATTCTTGCTTCGTTAAATTTTGATGTATTCATTAGATGTGTTTTGAATTTTATCGAAGCTCATGTTTGATTCTCACCATATTAATTTTTTTTGATTCTGCATTTTGTTGAATGAGTTTAATAAGTGAGCCATGCTTTTAAGTAAAATTGGATATATTTTAGGATCATGTTTCTATTCATGTAAATCTGAGGAATGTAAGTTTTCCTTGGACATCCAGATAGACAACTGATAAGGACTAACCAAACGAACATATTGATCGGATCACTTAAGCTTGTGAATCAAAAGGTTGAATTGGCCTATACAAAGGGAAAGGATGCAGCTTCTACCAATGTCTCTAGAATGAGGTGTTGTTTTCTATTTTTTTTTGCAATTGTTTCTCATTCTTTTATGAAATATACTATTTGTTTTACTACTATTAATTAATTTTTTGTGTTCTTGGATTTCATATGAATAAGAGTTGAGTTTCAAATGGCATTATTGACTGACTATATTTGTGGAGCATAAAGATGTGCTGCTAAAAATTAGGGAAAAAATAAGCATAAAACTATTGAATGAATTATAATTATTATGAATTAATGTAGAAAATAAGATAAAATAAAAAAAAATTATAATATTTATTTTCAAGTTGATATATACAAGTCTATTACACCATGTTTTAATTAGTAAACTATAATTAGATAAATGAGGTCTCTACAAGGTTATTGTGAAGATATCTATTAGCTATTTTGTTATTTGAATATATAATGTAATAATTATCTTATCTTGTATATTTTCTATAAGAAATAAATAATTCATTTTTATGTGTTTCATATGCTTTTAAAAGAATAGTAAAAGACAAAAATAAATATTATATCTCTTATAATAGATGACATATCTGAAATATCTTATAAGTAACTAATAGATAGTTAGATAGTTAGATAAATATCTGAATATCTATTTCTATATATTTTCTATTTTTCTATCTGAAATATCTATTGAGATAAAAAGATAAATAGATTATCTGAATATCTATTAATATCTGAGATATATAATAGATGACATATCTATATTTCTAAAAATTTATAATAGATTATCTATTATCTATTATCTGACATAATAGATAAATAGATATGTCATCTATAATAGATTATCTATAATAGATTATCTATTATCTATTTATCTAAATATCTATATCTATTAATAGACAGATAGACAGATAGACACACACACATAATAGATATTTCATTTTTATATATTATTATATAGATAATCTATAATAGATTATCTATAATAGATTATTCATTTTTATATATCTAAATATCTATTATCTATTAATATATCTCAGATATTTATCTGACATAACAGATATTTCTAAATATCTGACATAATAGATAAATAGATATGTCATCTATTAATATCTGAGATATATTAATAGATATTTCTATATATCTCAGATAATCTATTGAGATAAAAAGATAAATAGATAAATTTTTAGCATGATAGGTAGATAGATAGACGTGAATTGTAATGATAGAAATATAGATGACATATCTATATTTCTATATATCTCTTATACGTATATAGATAGATTGAGAGATAGAAAAATAGATAGATAGATAGATTGATTGATTGATAGAAGATAGATAGACAGATAGATAGAAGATAGATAGACAGATAGATAGATAGACAGGTAGATAGATAGACATATAGATAGATAGATAGATAGATTGATTGATTGATTTATTGACAAATAGATAGATAAAAATATAGAAAAAAAAGATAAATAGATAGATAGAGAGAATACAAATAGATAGATAGATAGTCATATAGATAAATAGACAGACAGACAGATAGATAGATAGATAGTTAAACAAATAGATTGTTTGATAGATAGATAGATAGAAAGATAGATAGATAGATAGATATATATATATATATAGACAGATAGTTAGTTAGTTAGTTAGATATATAGATAGATAGATAGATAGATAAACATATAGATATAGACACATATAAAGATAGATAGATAGATAAATATATAGACAGATAGAAAGATAGACATATAAATAAATTGATTGATATATTCATAGATAGATTGATAGAATGATAATTAGATATAGATCTACATATAGACACATAGATAGTTAGATAGATAGAAAAATAGATTTATAGATAGATAATAGACAGACAGATAGACTGACTAACATATAAATAGATAGATAGATATATAGATAGATATATAAATAGACAATCAAACAGATAGATAAAAAAATACACAGATAGATAGATATAAAAATAGACATATAGATAGATAGATAGACAGATAGACATATAGACAGATTAACAGATAGACAAATAGACAAATAGACAAATAGAGAGATAAATTGATATATAGATATACAAATATACAGATAGGTAAATATGCATAGAAAGATAGATAGACAGATATATATATATATATATATAGATGCATAGATAGATAAATATGCAGTTAGAGGATAGACACAGACAGATAGACATTTAGAGAGATAGAAATATAGGCATACACACAAATAGAAAGATAGAAAGATAGGCATATAAATAGATAGACATATAGACATTTAGATAGATAGAAATATAGACATATACAAAATATATAGATATAAAGATAGTAAGATAGATAGGCAGACAAATAGACAAGTAGATAGATAAAGAGATAAACCAATAAATAGATATATAGATGGATATAAAGATGGAGAGATAGATAGATATGCCTTATAGACAAATAGACATATAGAAAAATAGATAGATAGATAGACAAGTTGACAATTAGATAGATAAATAGATAGAAAGTTAGATAGATAGACAAATAGATAGATCAATGGATATACACATAGATAGATCAACAGTTAGACAGATAGACAGATAGACCAGATAGATAGATAGATAAATAGATAAGATAGATAGACAAATAGATAGATCAATAGATAGATAGACAGACAGATAGATAAACAGATAACAAATAGATAAACATATAGATAGATAGACTGATAGACAAATTGTCATATTGACAAAAAGACATAGAAATATATACTGATAGATAGATATATAGATTATTATATAGCCAGATAGACAGATAGTCATAAAATAGATAGACATTTAGACATATAAATAGATTGATAGATTGATAATTCGACATATAGACATCTAGACTAAATATTAATAGACAAATAAATTGATATAAAGATAGACTGATAGATGGGTGGAAAGATAGTTAGATAGCCAGATAGACTGAAATAAATATAGACAGAAAAATAGATAGATTGATTACTTATAGATAGAAAGATATATAGACAGACATACAGATAGTCAGATAAATTTATATACAAATAAATATATAGACAGATAGATATATAGAGAGACGGATTGATAAATTGACATATAGAGATATAGACATATAAACTGATAAACATATAGATAGATAGATAGGTAGACTGATAGACAAATACAAAGATAGGTAGATAGATATATAGACATATAGACATATTGATAGATAGACAAATATATAGGTTGACTGATAGATAAATAGACAGATAGATAGAAAATAGATAGATAAATAGATAGTGAGATAGAATAATAGATAGATAAATAGATAGATAGATAGACAGATAGACAGATAGACAAATAGACTGATAGATTGATAAATAGATAAATAGCAAGACAGATAGACAGATAGATAGGTAGACAAATAGATAGATATACAGATAGATAGATACACAAACACATATATAGGTACATTGATTTAAGATAGATAGACATATATATATATAGTGAGATAGATAGATTGATAGATAGACAGATAGATAGACAGATAGATAGATAGATAGACAGATAGACCGATAGAGTGATAGATCATTTAGACTGATAGACCGATAGAGTGATATATAGATAGTATTATATAAATATATAGTTAGATGGAAAGAAAGATAGATAGATATATAAATAGACACATAAACAGATAGACATGTAGATAGATAGACAGATAAAAAGATAGATAAATATACAGATTGATGGTTAAACATAAACACATATACACATATAGCCTGATAGCCCAATAAACAAATAGATAGAAAGATAGATAGATACATAAATAGACAGATAGATAGAAAGATAGATCGACAGATATATATATATATATATATATATATATATAGTCAGATAGATAGTTAGACAAATAGACAAATAAATAGATAGACAGATAGACATACAATTATAGATTAATAGTCAAATAGACAGATAGATAGACTGTTAGACTGATACAAAGATAGATTGATAGATAGATATACATATTGATAGATAGATATTTAGGTAGATAGATAGATGATAGATAGAAGACAGACAGATAGATAGATAGATAGTCAGATCGATAGATAGACATATAGACATATAGATAGATAGACTAATGTCTGATAGATAGATTGATAGAAAGACAGATAGATAGATAGACATATACACAGAAAGATAGATAGACATATATATAGAAGAGAGATAGCCAGATATATAGATAATCAGATAAATAGATAAATAGAAATATAGACAAACAGATAGATAGATAGATAGATAGATATATATCATAATAGATAATCTGATATACAGATATACTGATAGATAAATAGATAGATATATAAATAGACAAATAGATAGTTAGCCAGATAGATAGATGCACGGATAGACAAATCGACATATATTTAGTTAGACAGTTAGCTAAATTGTCAGATAGAAAGATAGATAGACAGACACATATACAGATAGAGAGAAAGCTAGTTAGATATATATATATATATATATATATATATGGATAGAAAGAAAGATAGATAGATAGTTAAATAGATAGATAGACAAATAGATAGATAATAGAGAGAGAGATAGACAGACAGATCAAAAGACAAAATGAGAATCAAACAAATAGACAGGCAGACAGATATACAAATAGACAGACAGACAGGCAGGCAGATATACAAATAGATAGACAGACAAACAAACAAATAGATAGAAAGATATTTAGATGGATGCATAGATAGATAGATATGCAGATAGATGATAAACACAGACAGATAGACATTTAGAGAGATAGACCAGATATACTTATAGACAAATAGACATATAGAAAGATAGTCAGATAGATAGATAGATACACATTTAGAAAGATACATAGATAGACAATACAAAAATATACATATAGAAATATATTAAGATAGATAGATAGAAAGATAGAGAAGTAAATAGAAAAAAGATAAACAAATAAATAGATAGACAGATAGAGAGATAGACAAATAAACATTATAGAAAGATAGACAAATAGACAGATAGATTTATAGATAGAAATATAGATAGATAGATAGATAGACAAATAGATAGATAGATAGACATAGATATTTAGACATATAGACAGATAGATATAAAGATACATAGATTAATTGATAGATAGATAGAGATATAGACATATACATAAATAGACAAATAGAAACAAAGTCACATTGATAGATAGACAGATAGACAAGTAGATAGATAAATAGATAAACCAATAAAATGGTAGATATATAAAGAGATAGACTGATAAACTAGATAGATAGATAGATACACAGTAAGATAGATAGAAAGATTGATAGACAGACAAATATAAAGAATGACAGATAGACAAATAGACAAATAGACAAAAAGAGATATAACTAGATAGATAGATATAAAAATAGACATATAGATAGATAAATAGATAGACAGATAGATAGATTGACACAAAGACTTATAGATAAATAGATAGATAGTTAGACAGATAGATTGATAGAAAAATATACATATATACAAAAGACAAATAGAAAAAAATAAAAAATAGACTGATTGTCAGATAGACAAATAAATAGATAAATAAAAAGGCAGATAGATAGGTAGATATCCAGATAGACAGATTGATAAATATATAGATAAATAGATAGATAGGAAAAGAAATACATAGACTAATAGTCAGTTAATGAAATAAACATATAAACTCATAGACATATAGACAAATTGACAGATTGATAAATAGATTGATTGATAGATTGACATATAGACACATAGAATGATAGACAAATAGAAAGATAAAAAAATAGATTGATAAACTAATACATAGATAGAAAGATAGGTAGATAATCTGATAGATAGATAGACCTATGGACAATTATACAGATAGATAGATATATAGATAGTCATATAGACATATATACACATAGACAGATAGACATATAAATAGATCGATCGATAGATAGATAGATACATAGATAAATAGATAGATATATAGACAGTTCGACTATTAGACAAATAGATAGACACAAAGATGACAAATATACAGATAGACAGATATTCAAATAGATAGATTGACAGATAGACAGATAGACCGATTAAAATATAGACAAATAGACTGATAGGTAGATAGACGATTGGCCAGATAAATAAATAAACTAATACACATAAGATAATTAGACAGATACTCATATAGATAGGTAGACAAATTGACATAATATAAATAGATAGATATATATATATATAGTCATGTAGACAAATAGACAGATAATTAAACAGAAAGATAGATAGATATATATAAACTAATAAACAGAAAGACATATAGATAGATAGGCAGATAGACATATAGACCAATTGATAGATAAACAGATAGATAGATAGATAAATAGACTAAGAGACAGATAGACAGATAGATAGATAGACAGATAGACAGATAGACAAACAGATAGAGAAAAAGATAGACTGATAGACTAATAGATAATTAGATAGATAGATAGATATACAGATATATAGATAGACCATATAGATTGATAGACATATAGATAGAGAAATAGATAGACATATAGATAGATAAATAAATAGACATATAGATAGATAGATAGACAATTAGATAGATAGACAGATAAACATATAGAAAGAGATATAGATAGATCGATATATACAGATAGATACAATGAAAGACAAAAAGACAGAAAGATAAATAGATGGATACACAGAAAGATAGATAAACAAATAGCAGATATACAGATAGACCCAAAGACACATAGACACATAGATTGATAAAAAGACACATAGATACATAGATATACACAAACACCTAGAGAAAGATAGATAGATTGACATAAAGACATATAGACATACAAACAAATCGATAGATAGACACATATACAAAAGTCAGATAAAAAGATATACAAAAGAAAGATAGAAAGATATACAAAAGAAAGATAGAAAGATAGTCAGATAGATATAAAGATAGATAGATAGATAAATAGATAGACAGATAGCAGATAGTCAGATTGATAAACAAATAGACAAATAGTTAGTTAGATATAGAAAGACAAATAGATGGATAGATAGATATACAGATCATTGATAGACATATAGACAAATAAACTCAAAGATAGATAGACAGATAAACAAAAGATAAATATAGAGATCTAGATATGTAGAATATCATATAGACATATAGACAGACAGATAGATTGATATATAGACAAATAAATAGAGAGACAAATTGATAGAAAGTCAGTTAAACTTATAGACAGATAGATAGATAGACTGGTAGACATATACAAAAATTGACAATTTGAAAGATAGTCAGATAAATAGATAGACATATAAAAAATTAGATATATAAAAAGATAAACTGATGTATAGATAGAGAAATAGAGAGATAAACAGATATATCATTTTGATAGAAAAACAGGTAGATAGATAGACATATAGACAAATAGATAAATAGATTGATTGAGAGATAAACACATAGGCAAATAGACACATAGACAGATAGACAACTATACTTATAGATAGATAGACGGATAGACAGATTGGCAGATAGATAGATAAAGTGATAGACAGACAGACACATATATAGATAAATAGATAGATAGATATATAAATAGACAGATAGATAGATTGGCAGAAAGTCATAAAGACATATAGCTTGATTAAAAGATAAATAGATAGACAGATAGTCTGATTGATTGATATATAGATTCATAGATATCTAGATAGAGAAATAGATAGAAAGATAGATAGATAGATAGATAAACAGAAAGATAGATAGATAAATAGATAGATAGACAAATAGATAGATACATAGACATATACATACCTAGATATATAGATATATAGATAGATATACAGATTGGCAGATAGATAGAAATACAGAAACAAAGAAAGACAGATAGACAAATAGAGAGATAGACAAAGAGATAGACAGAGAGATAGATAGACAGATAGACAAGTAGATAGAGAAAGAGATAAACTAATAAACAAATATACAGATAGAGAGATAGACACAGACCATATAGATAGATAGATAGTCACATTTATGGATAGATAGAAATCTAGATAAATAGATAGATGGGTGGATAGATAGATTGAAAGATAGATAGATAGGCAGATTTAGAGATAGACAAACAGGTAGACAGATAGATATATATATATATGTAGACAAATAGACACATAAGCAGATAGATAGATTACAAATAAGCAGACAGACAGATAGATAGATAACTAGATAGACAGATAAAAAATAAATAGATAGAAAGATTGTCAGATAGATAGATAGATAGATAGATAGAAAGAGAGCAAGACAAATAGATATATAGATGGAAAGATACATAGACAGATATATATATATATATATAGTTAGTTAGTTAGTTATAATGATAAATAGATCGATAGATAGATAGATAGACAAGTAGACAGATAGACAAACAGAGAGACAAATAGACACACATACAGGCACAAGACATTTAGATAGATACACAGACAGACATACAGAAACAAAAATAGACAAACAGACCAACGGACAGGTATATTTACAAAGAGATAGACAGGCAGAAAAATAAACAGAAAGATAAATAGACATATAGATAGATCAGTAGATACTAGAAAGACATATATATAGATAGATATATAGAAAGAGTTGATAGACATATACACAAATAGAAAGATAGATAGATAGTCAGATAGTTAGATATTCATTTAAAGAGAATGACAAATAGACATGTACACTAATAGATATATACTAAGATAGTCAGATAGATAGATAGACAGATAGACATGTAGATAGATAAAAGATAAATTGATAAATAGATAGACAGATAGACATATAAAAAGATATATAGATTTACCATATAGACTGATAGATAGATAGATACATAGATAGATAGATAGACATATAGATTTATAAACAAATAGGTAGACAGATAGATAGATAGATATATAAGGTAGAAAGATAGATAAATAGATAAATAGACATATACACAAATAGATAGATAGAATCATAGTCACATTGAAACATAGACAGATAGACAAGTAGATAGATAAAGAAATAAACTGATAAACATATATAATGATAGAAAGATAGAAAGATAGACTGATAGATATTTAGATAAATAGACAGATAGAGATATAGAGATATAGATTGTAAACATATAGATAAATAGATAGCTAGATGTACAGATAACCAGATATGTATATAGAAAGATAAACAGATAGATAGATAGACATATAAATATATAGACCGATAGACTGATTGTTAGAAAGATAGATAGACAGATATTTGGTTAAATACATAAATAGATGGATGGATAGATAGATATATAGGCAGATAGACATATACACAAATAAACAGATTGAAAATTAGTCAGATATATAGACATATAGGCAAGTAGATAGATAAAGATATAAATTGACAAATAGAGAGATAGAAAGATTAACAAATAGGCGATATAGATAGATAATAGATAGACAGATAGTCATATAGATAGATGACATAT
>JAREIK010001292.1:169659-201960 GCA_029783825.1 Sapria himalayana
AAAGATAAAAAGATAGTAGATATATTAAAAGATAAATAGATAAGTAGATAATATTTCTGATAAACTGATCAATAGATAAATAGATAGAAAGATAGACACATAGATCATATAGATAGATAAACAGAAGATAAATAGATATACAGATAAACAGATAGATAGATAGACAAATGATAGATAGATAGATAGACAGATTGACAGATATACAAATTTATAGATAAAGAGTCGGATAGACATATAGACAAATAGATAGATATACAGATAGATAGATAGATAGATAGTTAAATAAATAGATTGATAGATTGATAGACTAATAGAAAAATTGAAAATAGACCAATAGATAGATACAGAGTTAGACATACAGACTTGTTAATAGATACACAGATAGTAAGATAAACATATAAATAGATAGAAAGATAGAGAGATAGAGAGATACATATTTCGACCATATTGATAGAAAGATAGATGGACAGATACACAGAAAGAAAGATAGACAGATAGATATACATGTAGATACACGATATATAGATAGATAGATAGATGGATGGATGGATAGATAAGTAGATGGAAAGATAGATTGACATATAGACAGATAGATAGATAAATAGACAGATATATAAAGAGATAGACAAATAAATAGATAGATAGATAGATAGAAATATAGATAAATAGATTGATCGATAAAAAGACATATAGACATCTAGAATGATAGATAGAAAAAGATATTCACAGATAGAAGATAAATAGATTAATAAATTGATATGCAAATAGGTAAAGTGCCAGATTCATAGATAGACATATAGACATATAGATAGATAAATATATAGATAGATAAAAAGATTGATAGTAGTCAGATAGACAAATAGAGAGATAGATAGATTGTTAGATTGACAGATAGATATATTGATATATAGAATGATATATAGATTGACTAATAAAAATATAGATAGATAGACTGATATAAAGATAAACAAAAAGATATAGAGCAAGATAGATAGATAAACAGATAGATAGATAGATAAATAGATTGATAGATATACTGATCGATAAATAGACAGATAAACAAATAGATAGGTAGACATATAGATAGAAATACAAAAGACATATAGACAGATAGACATATAAACAGATAAAACAAATATTTAAAAGAAGATAGATAGCCACTAAACAGATAGAATGATAGAAAGATAGGCATATAAGAAAATATATAGATTGATAGATAGACAATATACTGATAGACATATAGACAAATAGATAAATAGACTGATAGACAGATACAATGATAGGAAGATAGACACATAGATAGATAGACAAATAGACATATAAATAAATAAACAATATACGGGCAGATAGGATATGACTTGATAGACAAATAGATTAAGGTAAATAGACATATAATAGATAGTCAAAAGACAATTAGATGGATAGATGATAGACAGATAGATAAATAGAATGATAGATAGATATAATATAGATAGATAGACAGATAGACAGATAGATAGATAAAAAAATATATAGATATACATATAAATAGATAAACAAATAGATATAACACAAATAGATAGCTATATAGATAGTCAGATAGATAGATAATAGATAGAAAGAAAGATAGACAGATAGATAGATAGGCAAATAGATTGATATATATATAGATAGATAGATATAAAAATATATAGATAGATAAATATACAGATATATAGATAAAAATATAAATAGATAGACATATAGATAGATAGGTTGATTGATAGATTAACAATTATATAGATAGACACAGACAGATAGAATGCAAGATAGATAGATAGATAGATAGAAAGATAGACAGATATATATATATATATATATAAAGAAAGTTAGATAGATATATTGATAGAAAGATAGACATATAGATAGAAAAACATAGAGAAAGATAGATAGACAGATAAAAGATAGAAAGACAGTCAGACAAATGGATAGACAAATAATATACAACTAGACTAATAGACAGAAAGACAGACATATAGATTGATATATAGATAGATGCATAGATAGATAGATAGAGAGATAGATTAATCTATTGATTAATAGATAGCTAGCTGGCTACATAGATAGATAGATGGACAAACTAAAAAATAGAAAATAAGATATAAAGACATGTAGATAGATAGACACAGAAAAAATAGACAGACAGATAGACACACACACTCACTCACATAGGCACAGAGATAGAAAGCAGAAAATCACACAGACACATAAATAGATAGATAGACAGATAGAAAAATAGATAGATAGATAGGCAGATAGAGAATAGACACACTAATATAGACATTAAGAAAGATAAATAGATAGATATAGAAATAGACACGTAGATAGATAGACAATTATAAATTTATATAATAGATACAAGATTATCTAATATACAGATAGACAAATAGATAGGCAGATAGGTTGATATACTGATAGAAAGAATGACCATATAAACAGATAGATAGATAGATAGATAGACAAATAGTAAAAAGACATATAAACAAATAGACAAATACACAGATAGATAGATAGATAGATAAATAAAAAGATAGATAGATAGATAGATAAAAATATAGATAGATAGACAGATAAATAAATAGATAAATAGACATATAGATAGATAGACATATAGACATATAAATAGTTAGATAGATAGAAACATAGATAGATAGACAGATATATAGATAGACAAATATATAGATAGATAGATTGATTGAAAGTTAGATATAAACAGATAGATGTATGTATATATCTATCTCTTTAAGCATATTGACATATAGACATATCTGTCTATATGTTTATATGTTTATTTATATGTTTATATATTTATATGTTTATATGTTTATATGTTAATATGTTTATCTGTCTATCTGTCTATCTTTTATGTGCCTATGTGTCGATATGTCTATTTATCTATATATATTTGTCTATCTGTTTATATCTATCATTATATTTATCTATCTATCTATCTATATGTATATGTCGATCTATATCTATTTATTTATCTATCTGTCTATCTATAAATGTGTCTATCTATATATCTATCTACCTATCTGCCCGTCTATCTGACTATTTGTCTATATTTCTATCTATTTATATATTTATTTTCTATCTATTTATCTATGTATCTATCTATCTATCTATCTATCTATTAATCTATCTATCTATATGTCTATCTGTCTATATATCTATCTATCTATTATCTAACTTTCCATCTATATATCTATCTATTTATCTATAAATCTATTTATCTATCTATCTATCTATAGGAATATTTGTCTATCTATTTATCTGTATGTCTTCTTTCTATCTATCTATCTGTCTATCTATCTATCTATCTATTTATCTATCTTCTATCTATTTATCAATCTATCTTTCTATCTATCTATTTATCTAAATATCTATCTATGTTTCTTTCTATCTATTTGTCTATCTATCTGTCTGTCTGTCTATCTGTTTATCTATCTATTTGTCAATATGTTTTTCTCTCTGGCTGTTTGTCTATCTAAATGGCATTCTGTCTATCTGTCTTGATCTATCTATTTTTTTGTGTCGATATGTGTGTTTATCTATTTGTTTCTTTATCTATCAATCTATCTATCTATCATTCTTTCTTTCTATTTTTCTATATGTCTATTTATCTATCTATGTATCTATCTATAAATAGATCTATGTATCTATAGATCTGACTATCTATCTATCTTTATATCTAACTTTTATCAATCTAAAAATCTATCTATTTGGTTTATCTGTCTTTTTGTTGATCTATCTATCTGTCTGTCTGTCTATCTGTCTATATGACTATCTATCTTCTGACTATAAGTCTATATGTAATTTTTCAATCTATGTATCTATCTGTCTATCTGTCTATCTGTTTATCTGTCTAAATTTCTATCTATGTATATATCTATCTTTCTATCTATGTGTATATCTTTCTATTTATATATCTATCTATCTATCTAATTATCTATCTGTCTATCTATTTATCAAACTATATGTCTATCTATTTATCTATCTATCTATCTGTCTGTCTACCTATTTATCTCTCTACCTCTCTATCTATCATTTTATCTATCTATATGTTTATCTATCTTTCTGTCAATCTATCAAATGTATATATGTCTATCTATCAATCAATCTATCTATCTATCTATATGTCTATATGTCTATTTGTCTATCTATCTATCTCTATAATTGTCTATCTAACTATGTTTATCCTTTATATGCCTATCTATCTATCTATCTATCTATCTATGTATCTATCTTTCTATCTTTGTGTGTGTGTGTGTGTCTCTCTCTCTCTACTTGTCTGTCTATGTGTCTATGTGTCTATCTGTATGTCTATATATTTGTGAGTATATCTATTTATCTTTATGTCTGTTTATTTATCTACCTATATATGTATCTAACTATATATTTTTCTAATTGTTTATCTATCTATTTGTCTATCTATATTTCTGTCTATATGTCTATCTATCTATCTATCTATTTTTCTGGCTATATTTCTATCAATCAATATTTTTATCTATCTATTGTCTATATATCTATCTATAGATTTATCTATCTATCTATAGATTTATCTATCTATCTAATAATCAATCAATCTATTTGTCTATCTATCTATCTATCTATCTATCTATTTGTCTGTCTATCTATCTGTCTATCTATCTATCTATCTGTTTATTAGCTTATCTTTTTATCTATGTACTTGTCTATCTGTCTACCTACCTATTTGTCTATCTATCTATCTTTCTATTTGTCTATCTATCTATCTATTTCTCTATATATCTCTATATCTATCTGTCTATTTTTCTATTTGTCTATTTGTCTAATTGTCTATCTCTCTAAATGTCTATCTATTTGTTTCTATGCTCTAACTATGTATCTCTCTACCTATCCTTTTATATATCTATCTATCTATTTGTCTATCAATCTTTCAATCAATCAATCAATCTATCTATCTAATTATCTATCCGTCTATCTAGCTATCTAATTATCTATCCATCTATTTATCTATTTATGTATCTATCAATCTTTATATCCTTCTATCTATCTGTTTATATATCTGCTTATATGTCTTTCTTTATATATGTCTATTAGTCAATCTATCTATCTTTCTATCTATCTCTCTATCTATCTTTCTTTCTATCTACCTGTCTATCTATTTATCCATCTTTCTATCTATCTGTCTATCTGTCTATTTGTATATTTATCTATCTATATGTTTATCTGTCTATCTGTCTATCTGTCTATCTTTCTCTCTATATACATGCCTATCTACCTATCTAAATATTTGCTTAGTTACTTATTTGTCGATCTATCTATTTATCTATCTGTGTAACTATAAATATATCTATATTTCTATCTATCTTTATACGTATATGTCTATATGTCTATCTGTCTAACTATTTATCTATCTATTAATCTATCTATCTGTCTACCTTTCTATTTATCTATCCGTTTATTTGTTTATCTCGCTATAAATCTATTTCTCTATCTATATCTATCTTTCAATCTATATATCTGTCTATGTGTCTATTGATCAATCTGTATATTTCTTTATCTTTTTTTATCTATCTATATATCTATCTATCTATTTGTATATCTGTTTATCTATCATTTTGTTCGTTTGTCTATCTATCTATCTCTCTACCTACCTATCTAACTATATGTCTAAAATCTATCTATTTATCTATCTATTTCACTACTAAAAATTAAAAGAACTGATCAAATTACTTAAAAATTTGTCTATATTTGATATCCAAATCACGACCATTTAGTGACCAAAAAAGGGTATCGAAAAAAAAAATTTCCGACCAAATTTCCTATCAAAGACCAACCATAATTACCGACAAAATGTTTTAGGTTAGAGATCGGTTTGTAGTGTGGTTATCCAATATATTTCCGATCATTTAACGACCAAAAATATATTACCATTAAAATTGGTCGGTATAGTGGGTTTTCAAATTATTTATAACTTTGTACTTATCGACCATTTACTTATCAATTATATAGGTCAGTAATTACTGAACAATTCACGATTAATTTAGAGATCCAAAGAGTGGCAATGGAAAAAAAATTCCGACCAAATTTTCGACTAACTTCTGACCATATTTTATCGACCAAATATATTTGGTCGAAAATATGGTCTGTAAATTAGGAGGGAATTAGCGAAAAACATTGCGGAAAGATTACCGACCATTTTATGACTAAAAATATATAACCATTAATAATGGTCGGTAAAGTAATTTTCCAATATATTTATAATCTCCTAATTACCGACCAAACTTCCGATCGAATATGTAGGTTGGTATTTACTGACCATTTCATGACTAAATATCGACCATACCTACTGTCCAAATGTTTTTGGTCGAAAATTAGTCTATAAATTAGTTTGGAATTAGCGGATAGAAATCGTCGATAAATTACCGACTATTTAACGACCAAAAATATATTACCATTAAAATTAGTCGGTAAAGTGGACTTCCAAATACTTATAACTTTGTTCTTACCAACCTTTTACCGGCCATAATTTTGATCGGTAATACATAGTTTTAATTTTTTGATTTAAAATTCATTTGCTAAGTCATTAACACCTACATTAATTTGAAACTAGGTCAATTTTTGAAGCAGCGGTGACTGAAAGCATAAATTAAATAAAATTTTGTTCTCTTCTTCTGAATCCATGTAAGTTTTTTTTGTTCTTCTCCGTCAAAATACATATACATATCTCCGTCTCTCTGAATTATATATAGACAATCAGATTTTTGTTTTTTCTGTATATTCGAATATTAGGTTTTTATTTTTCTCCTCTAAATTTCTTCATTTTTGTTTCAATTTTATTTAACCTAACATGATTTTGACTTGACACAATTAATTAAACTATAATTTTTCTGTTTAATCTTTGTTCTTCTACTATTTATATTTTTAGGGTTTTATTGATTTTGATTTCAATTACAAAATGTTTGCATCTGAATAATCTTAATATTAATGATTTATATTTATTAGAGGTGTCAAACGGGCCGGCCCGGCCCGGCCCGTCCCGGTTTTTTAGGGCACAAACGTGCCACCGTGCCGTGCCCGACATGGTTTAAAAACTTCCGGGCAGAGGCAGACCCTGACCCGAGACCCGATTGGCAAGAATTTTTTTTTAAAATTTTATATATTGTAATCCATAATATCTTAGGTGTAGGTGTACAGTACAATATTAAATATAAATATTTTTATAAATGTTAAAAATTAAAATTAAACAAAATAACAAAGTATAGAAAATTTTTTTTTTCAAATTCAAATTAGTTTAACTTTTATTATATTTATTATTTATATATTAAAGTTATTAATGTTTAAAATACAATTTAAATTGAAAACAAAATAAATCAATACATTATGTTAGTAAAAGCTACAAATAAAAATTAAAAAAAAATTAAACAACACAAATGAAAAATTACTAATCATCCATTTGAAACCGATGGTCCGAACATAACAAGTATAAGTTCCAACACAACGTACAAACAAAGCGTACAAATACAATCAATAAAAAACATCGAAAACAAAAAACAGTAGATCATCATCAATCGGTATATCATGAGAATCATCAGCCACAACATCAAGATCAGTATCATATGGATCATCATCTTCGGCAATTAACTCCTCCGCCATCGTAGTGGATGTGGATGCGACTGCAGTGTTTGTCCCAGTACCGGCTCCAGCACGATCATGGATGCTAAACCTCGATTCCTCCCAATCCTTCAAACATGTCAAGGCCTCAACCATATCTGGATGTAATCTCGGTCTCCTATCCGAAATCATGTTCACTACAACAGAAAAAGCAGACACCGATGCTACGCTCGACACCGGAGGAGTTAGTAGATCCCGTGCCATCCTAAATAGCACGAGATAGGTGGACTCATATGATTTCCACCACTGTAATAAATCAAGATTCTTAGTATCAGAATGTGATAGGATTGAGCAGTAATCTGTATCTAAGTAACGAGATAGCTCGCTCCTATGTGATGGTCCACCCCTACGTTTCCCCCTCACTAGCTGAATGGAATAATTATCATCTCCGAACAAGGTATCAATGTCCGTAATCACAGTCTCACCACCACCACCACCATACCTAGTATCGTAATATGTAAACAGGTCAGTCAACTTCTCATGAATGAACCCTTCAGGTGGCTCTTCCAGGTTCATGCACGAGGAAATGAAAGTCAGGGTGTTTTCTACCCCTTCCACCTTAGCCCTAGGGTCCATGCATGCAGCGAGGCAATAAAGAGATGGAACGGTAGACCAGTACTTCAAGTACTTGGTCTCCATCTCTACAACCATATGGATAAGCATCGGGTCAGCTCGATACTTCCTAAACATGCTACTAATGTTGCATATGCACCGGAGTGCAATGCAAGTGGTAGGCGTATAAATCGACGAACACATGTTTGTCGTGTCATAAAATATCTTAAAAAATTTATAAATGAAATTCATGAAGCCTAGTCAGTCTCGTCAATAATAAGTTCGTCACTCTTACTATTGACGTAGTCAGATATCACGTGTTCGTATCCAACACATGATTCCAACATCAGGTATGTGTAATTCCAACGATGTCTCACATCCGATTGGAATTTCTTCTTCTTAAGATTCGCAGACAAACAGAGAGTACCAAACTCTTGTTGTCTGCGATGAGTACGAATATACTTGAGTGCATTGTGTATATTTTCCAACGCGGGGGAACACACCTTCATACCCACTTGAACAATTAGGTTAATCATGTGAAATATACATCTGACATGAAAGATCTCTCCTAATGGTGCGTCTCTAATATTCCTAACAAACATATTGATCGCTACTCCATTATTAGAAGCGTTATCGAATGTGACACTAAAAATTTTATTTTGAATTTTATATTCCCTAAAGATTTTCATCATACACTAAAAAATGGTCGGGCCATCATGATGATAAAGAATCTCCGTGAATCCTAAATTTTTTTTATTGATTGTCCAGTTTGAATCTACATAGTGACTCGTGAGACATGCATAAGAAGAATCATCGTGACTTGTCCATATATCAGACATCACGAACACCACTCCACTATATGCCATAAATTCCTTAATTATTTTCTATTTTTCTAACTTATATTTCATTAGTATGTCATTCCTAGATGTGGACCTAGGAATCCTACGATAGGAAAGCTGAAAATAAGTCTGCATGATGCGCACTACCCTTGGATCTTCTGAAAATCTGATCGGAAGACCCATCAATGTGATGAGCCTGGCCATGTCGTCCCTACCCAACTCGCTGGAGTATATGAAGGGAGTAAACTTTGAGACTGGACTCGATCCAGTCTCAAAAAATGTAGTGCCAAGTTGGGTTTGCCTAGGATCTAAGGATCCATGTTTTTTGGTGCATAATTAGGCATGCCTATTAATGTGTCTAGTCCCAAATGAACTCTTGCATGTTAAAAGTCCCATATAGTATTTGTACTGTGCCATTTCTTGTTCCTCACCAGTTATATTTTTTTGTGTTATGATTTTAAAATGAGTCCAAACTACAGAAGTCCTCGTTTTTTGTTTTTTTAGAACTTTGGGATTGGGTTGAGATGACTGGAGAAACCAAAGTTTCAGCAGCCTCGGACCTTTGTGTAATATTTTTATTTTCCAAATTTAAATACGTGTCAGGTGTATTTGTCATTTTTTATGTTTTTTATTTTTCCTATTTTTTTCTAGAGAGAGAAACTTTAGAGAGAGAATGTGAAAAACAACGGAAATAAATTACACGGTAAAAAAATGAGGTCAGTCACGTGCAAGGTACATCGCAGCAAGCTCTGATGATCAAAACTCAAGTCGAGTTTCAAGAAAATCTAAGCCAAATGCAAAATCCCGAGGCCCGAGAGAGAGATGCACGGTTTATGTGAGAGAGAGAAAGTTTTGAGAGAATTTATGTTTTTGAAAAACATAAATGTTATAGGGAGGGGGGAGAATTTATAGATTAAAGATATTAATTTTTTATAAAAAAGATATTTTTTTATTATTTTTTTTTATTTTTAATATATATTTAGTGGGCAGAATCACGAGGACCGTCTGATTCTGCCCCCTAGCCATTGGAGGCGAATCCAACGGCTGAAATTCAATTATATTTGAATTTTTTTTTTCCCGTTGGGATTGAGTTGGGTGTCAGGACCGCGGGTCGGGTCCAATCAGACCCGACCCGCGGTCTTTTTTTAGGCAGGGCAAGGTCACGCTCACGCCCACGCGTGCCCGCGTGGCACGTGAGCTCAAACCGGCATGGGAAGGACCCGTGCCAGGACAGGCACGGCACGGCTCGGGCAAGGCACGGCACGGCTCGTGCCTAACCCAGGCACGGCACGGGCCAATGCACGGTTCAAAAACTTTCCGGGCCGGCCCAGGCAGGGCCGAACCGTGCCATGCCTCGTAACCGGGCCGGGCCGGCCCGGTTGACACCTCTAATATTTTTATATTCATATGATATTATGTATAAAAAATTTTATATAAAGTTAATATTAAATGTCTATAATAGTATATATAAACTTTTATCCATATATATAATAATATGACATTTTGTATAAATAGTTATGCTTTAAATATATAAACGTTTTAAATTTCAAATACACATTGATATGTTTATATAGACATATAATGTTATATATAAATATTTATACATATATATTAATGTTTATAAATATCTATACAATATTTACATTAAACTATCTATTTATATAATTTTATATATTACAAATATGTAACATTAAATGATTATACAATTTTATAAATATTTATATTACATATTATTTTTTTATATAAATATAGAATATATATAATGTTTATATAAATGTGATATATATACTATATATTATTTATAAAAGTGTTAGATATTAATATAATAATATTTAAGTAACATTTATAAAAATATTTCATTCACAACTATTATATATATACACCTGTTTAATTATATAATCATATGTCATTTTATATAAAAATATGTATAACTATATTTATAATAAAGTAAACTATTTTTATAACTATATTTATAACTATATTAATAACTTTACATAACTAATTTTTTAATATATAATCAATATATAACTATATGTATAATTCTATAAAACTATATTTCTAAAAATTATATACTATATGTATACTAATATATAACTATATATAATTATATTTTACTAAATGTATAACTATATAAATGTTACATAAAATTATATCTTTAACTACATACATATTTATAACTGTATGTGTATAACTATATATAAATATTTGTATGACTATGTAACACTCTATTTAATTAAATATAACTATATTTGTAACTATATCTATATATGTATATGTATTCATATAATTAAATTAAAATATTTGTTTATAACGTTCTATATATTTATGTATAACTACTTTTAACTAAATGTATGAATATATCTATATATAACTATATGTTTAATTATATATAACTATTTATAACAATATATATTATATGTAAAATAATATATAACTATAAATAATTGTATCTTACTATATGCATACCTATAAAATTTTTATGCATAATTATATTTAAATATTAAATTTACAACTTATATTTAATATATATTTGTATATAGTAGTATATAAAAAGTATTTTACTATATCTATATTTATAACTATTTTTACTATATCTATATAAAAAGTATTTAAAAAGTATATAAAAAGTATTAAATTTATAATTATATTTATAAGAAAGTAAACTATTTTTATAACTTCACATAACTAATTTCTAAGTATATAATAATGTATAATTATATATATTATTTATAAAACTATATTTCTAAAAAATATATACTATATGTATACTAATATATAACTATATATAATTATATTTTACTAAATGTATCACTATATATATGTTACATAAAATTATATCTTTAATTACATACATATTTATAACTATATGTGAATAACTATATATAAATATTTGTATAACTATGTAACACTCTATATAATTAAATATAACTATATTTGTAACTATATATACATATATGTATTCATATAATTAAATTAAAATATTTGTTTCTAACGTTCTATATATTTATGTATAACTACTTATAACTAAATTTATGAATATATCTATATATAACTATATGTTTAATTATATATAACTATTTATAAAGATATATATTATATGTAAAATAATATTTAACTATAAATAATTGTATCTTACTATATGTATAACTATAAAATTTTTATGCATAATTATATTTAAATAATAAATTTACAGCATATATTTAATATATATTTGTATATGGTAGTATATAAAAAGAAATTTACTATATCTATTCCTATACAATACTACATGTATAAATATATAAAATTAAATGAACAAATATATAAACTTACATGTATAAATATTCATTTAACTATATGTGTAACAATATGTATAATCACATGTAACTATATTTATAATTGCATGTATAAAAACATGCAACATTATGTTAAATTATATGTGTATAACTATATATACATATTTTTATAATTAAATAAATGTCTATATAATTATATATAACTATATTTGTAACAATATGTAGATATATGTCTTCATATAATTAAATCAAAATATTTGTTCATAACGTTGTATATGTATAACTGCTTATAACTACTTGTATGAATATATCTATATATAACTATATGTTTAATTATATATAACTATTTATAACTATATATATTATATGTAAAATAATTCATAACTATAAATAATTGTATCTTACTATATGTATAACTTTAAAAGTTTTATGCATAATTATATTTAAATATTAAATTTACAGCTTATATTTAATATATATTTGTATATATTAGTATATAAAAAAGTATTTTACTATATCTATACCTATACATTACTATATGTATAAATATATAAAATTAAATGAACAAATATATAAACCTACATGTATAAATATATGTTTAACTATATGTGTAACTATATGTTTAACCACATGTAACTATATTTATAATTACATGTATAACAACACACAACATTATGTTAAACTAAATGTGTATAACTATATATAAATATTTGTATTACAAAATAAATGTCTATATAATTATATATAACTATATTTGTAACTATATATACCTACATACATATATATATATATATATATATATATATATATATATATATATATATATATATATATTTGTATAATTAAATAAAAATATTTGTTTATAATGTTGTATATATTTATGTATAACTACTTATAACTACTTGTATGAAAATATATATATATATATATATAAAACTATATGTTTAATTTTATATAACTATTTATAACTATATATATTATATGTAAAATTATACATAATAAATAATTGTATCTTACTATATTTATAACTTCAAATGTTTTATGCATAATAATATTTAAATATTAAATTTATAGCTTATATTTATTATATATTTGTATATAGTAGTATATAAAAAAGTATTTTACTATATCTATATATATACATTACTATATGTATAAATATATAAAATTAGATGAACAAATATATAAACCTACATGTATAAATATATGTTTATCTATATGTGTAACTATATTTATAATTACATGTATAACAACATACAACTTTATTTTAAACTATATGTGTATACCTATATATAAATATTTGTATATCTAAATAAATGTCTATATAATTATATATAACAATAATTAGAGACAATCACGTTTGTAAAATAAATTAATTTTTTTTAACTTGTTATGGAAGCCGATCCTGAATGGATGTACAAGGGTCGAATAGTGTATAGAATATTCTCTAATGAATGGGGGGATAAAGTTGGTGAATTTGTTATGTTTTTTCTAAGACATCCTGAGTGTGTGAATGGTGGTACAGATATAAGATATCCTTGCACTTAAGTTAAATGTCAGAATAAAATGAATTTGAATGTTGAGACTATGAAGATGCATTTGTATAGAAATCATTTTATGGTGGATTACTATGGTTGGATATACCATGGTAAAAAGCAAGTCCATCAAAAATGTTCAAGTTCAATACGGGTGTCAGTAAGTGAAACTGATCAGATGGTCTCGGATAATATTAATCACACTAAATACCATAAAATAGTTTTTGATGATGTGGGTTCTAAATTCAACCTGAATGAGGAACCCAATGTCAAGGCAAGGAATTTATATGACATGATTTGAGCTGGAGAAAATCTGTATATGAAAGAAATTCTAAGCATACTCAACTTTTTGTAGCCATGAGGATGTTAGAAATAAAGTGCATATAGAGGTATTCACAGGTATGGTTTGATGATATGTCTAATTTCATTCAAGAATTGTTGCCACAAGATAATCTTATGCTAATGGATTTCTATAGCACGAAGAAGTTAGTTAGAGGATTGGGATTACACGTACAGGTCATTCAATGATATCTGAACATATGTATGTTATACTGATGTGATGACATTGACCTTAATAGTTGTAAAATATGTGGGCGTGCTCGGTACAAGCAAATAGTTAGGAGTTATGGAAATAGATTGTATATACGTTAGTTGAAGGTGTCGTATAAGAAGATGCACTATTTTCTAATAACACATAGGTTGCATAGATTGTATGCATCAACCACAACAGCTAATGAAATGAGGTGGCATTCAAAGCATCATATGGAGGATGGTAAGATTTGTCACCCTTTTGATGCCCCTGCTTGGAAACATTTTGATGGGTGTTTTTTTGATTTTTCTTTTGAAGTTCAAAATGTAAGGCTAGGTTTATTTGCTAAAAGTTTTTAGCCATTAGGTCAATCTAGACAGTAATATTCTGTGTAGCCTGTGGTAATGATGCCGTATAATTTTCCTCTGGACTTATGTATGAAGAAGAAATTTATGTTTTTGACTCTGTTAGTACCAGGACCTACGAATCCAAAGGGGAAGAGAGATGTATTTTTGCAACCATTGATAGCGGAGTTGAACAGTCTTTGGGGTGTTGGGGTTCAAACTTATGATACTTCCAAACGGTAAAATTTTTAGATGCGCACTCCCCTCATGTGGGCGATAAATGACTTTCCAGCATATTCTATGATGTCTGGATGGAGTACAACTGGTATATTGGCATCTCCACATTGTATGGAAGATTCAGATGCTTTTAGATTAATTAAGAGAGGAAAACAGTCGTGGTTGATAAGCATCGAAAGTTTTTGCTCATTAATCATCTGTATCGAAGTAACACAAAAGACATCATTAAGAATAGAAATGTTACTAAACAATTCCCGAGGGTTAGATATGGGGATAAAATTCTATAGGAATTGAATAATAGAGGCTTGAAAAGTTGATAGATGTTGATGTTGAGATTGTGAATGCAGCTATATCTAAGACTTGTGGGTGGAATAAGAGATGTATTTTTTGGGATTTACCCTATTGCCTTGAACACTTGCTTAGGCACAATCTTGATGTTATGCATATCAAAAAGAATGTGTTTGAAATTTTTTTCAATACAATGTTTAACATTCCAGGGAAAACTAATGACACTTACAAGTCAAGATATGAGTTGAATAAATATTATCGTCGTCCTCAATTTGCAAAAAATCTTGTCACCAATAAATACCGTGATGTACCATTTTTTCTAAATAAATAATATAAGAAGTTTGTGTTCTAGTGGGTAAAAAAACTTAGATTTCTAGATGGATATGCTTCTAATCTAGAGGGATGTGTCGATGCAAAAAAACTTAAGATGTTAGGCATGGAGAGTCATGATTGTCATGTATTCATGCAATGGTTTTTAATAATTTCTCTTCAAGAATTGCTACCTAATAGAATATGGCAGCTGATAACCGAGATTTCTTTATTCTTCAAGCAACTACCTTCTTCTTCATTGACTGATGAGGAGTTGAGGAATATTGATGAATAAATTTCTGTTATCTTATGCAATCTTGAAAAAAATGTTTCCTCCTAGTTTTTTTTGACTCAATGTAACATGTTCTAGTGCACTTGGTTTACGAAGCTAGGATTGCTGGTTCTGTCAATTATTATTGGATGTATCCTCCAAAAAGGTAATATTAATTCACTAAACCTATTCTATTCCTGTATATTTATTTATATATATACAAAAATGACTTGTAATTTTCACTAATCTTTTTATAGATACTTGAGGAAAATAAAGCATATAATAATGAATAAGGCTCAGGTTGAAGGTTCTATATCAATAGGTTATATTATGGATGACGTTGCAAAATTTGCAGCATTCTATTTCAAAGAAGAAGATCCAACTCTTCCACTTAAGGAAAAGTGAAATGAGGTTTATCTTTATGACAATGTGGATAATGATATATTTGAAATTTTCAAGCTTCTAGGTAAAGAAATTAGTACTGAAGGGAAAAGGTATGTAGCAGAATATGAATCTACTAGAGCTCATCTATATGTCCTAATTAATTGTCGAAAGGTTAAACCATTCATTCAGTAAGTATTTCCTAATAGTCAAATGAGATCTATTCAGCATGATAATTTACTATTTCCTAGCAATGTATCAATTATTTCTAATTTCTTTTTTTAGTGATTTTTTTACAGATAAACGTAAAGAGTTTTTAAAAATGAATGACGAAACTATCGATGCCATGATGGAGCAAGAATTTCCATCTTTTTTTGAAATATATGTAAGTTTACTTTTAATGAAAATCACAAAATAATTATATTGTTCTAATAAAAATTTATAATTGTAATCTAAACAATCCACTTAATTTTGATTACAGGTTATAATCATGCAAATAAAATTTTCAATCATTATCTTTGAAGTATAGCATGAGGCTTCCTAAGAAAGGTTAGAATGTACAATGGTTACGGTGTGAATAGTTTTAAATTTCACACTATATCATATGGTAGTTACCGGGCAACAGATAATATGGGGGGTATGCATTTAAGGATCTGTATACAATGAAATTGAATATGACTATTATGGGACTCTGGTCTAAGTGATTGAGTTAGAATTTGAAGCCCTCCCAATTGAAAAAACTATGTTATTCAAATGTGAATTGTTCGACCCAACACCACTTGTTGGTATTGTTGTCCATCCTCGATATAATCTTTTCAATGTACACGATAAAAAATGATTCAACAAGTATGAACCTTTTGTCTTAGCAATACAAGCATCACATGTTTATTTTTGTGAATATCTGGGTCAGACTGTTCCCAGAAAGGATTAAAAAGCTATGTGAAAGATCAAATCAAGGGCTCAAATTGACACCCCTCCATCACCAAGAACTAATTTCATTAAACCAACTTTAAAAAATGATGACAATGATGTTATAATCGAAGCTGTGGTGGAGAAAGAAGATGTCATTTTAGTCGCATATTCTAAGATGTATACAAGTGGGGATGTAGATGTTGATGAAAATTTAATTGATTATGAGGAAGAAATGAGTGATGAAGAGAAGTTTGAAAATGATGTTACTACATCTGAAGAAGAATTCGAACAAGATTTAGATGATTTTGATGATAATGAGTAGAGAGTTTTATGTTATTTTAAACATTAATAATTTTTATTTATTTTCATTACCTTATACATTTTTTACAGATATGGCACGTGGACGAGGTGGAGGTAGCATGTTGCAAGGTCGTACCAGTTATGTATAGGCAACATGACCTCAGATATGCTTGAAACTAGTAGTGGGTCATGGGTGGATGAGACGCCACAACAGAAAGAAAAGGTTATGAATGTACCAGAGTAGCAGCATCAGCTGACTGATCCACATAATGGTCCTGAGATTTTGATGAATGATCTAGAGACATCGAAGGGAGAGGAGGGAGATGATGGAGATGTTGGAGAGTCTTCCTCAGAGCACCCTACTGATGAGACTCATTATATTGCTCAGTTTGATCCGACAATTGATAATCCATAAGATATAAAACTTAACAAATAATTTATCAATTTATTATTTTATTTCTTACTTCCTAATAAATTTTTTGTTACAGAATGAAGTTAGAGCTGTCTAGTTCCATTTCTAGGGTTCTGAGGAGAATTTTCAGGAATTCTTTAAACCTAATAGAAATAATTGGAAGTCACTCAAACATAGAGACCAATTGATAATTTGGAGAGAATTTAAGGTAAATATTAATACCTAAAAATTTGTAACCTTTTATTTATTCTTTTGTTCACTGATTAAAAATTTTTTATTTATAATTACGGAAAGTTTATAGGTGGACACAACCAAAGGAGGCAGTCAAAAGTGTGTTCTAAAAATACACTACCTGTAGGTATAAAGATACCGTGTATGAGATCAAAGATAAATGATTGAAAAAGAAATAAAAAGATTTGAGTGTGTCAAATCATGTTTTCAAGGAGTGGCGAAGTAGATGAAAAGATCTGGATTATAGAAAGTGGTGTGATAAATACAGCAGCAATAGTTGCTCAGAGCAGGCTGGGGAGCATAGTCGCATGTCTACACACACTTGTGGATCTCACTCTATGTGTGAGCATGAACGAGCATTGGTTATTTCTAATTTATACTTTTTATGTTTATTAGTTTGTGAAATGTGTTCAATTATGCCTAAATTTTATTTCTCATTAGGATTTTTATGTCAATAAAATTAACATATGTATTGTGTGTAATTATAAACACTCAAAGAGGGTAAGAAGCCCAGTACTCCTCACTTATTTAAATACATACACATGAAGGCTCATGAAGATGAGACTTTTGTTGATCAGAGATCTCATGCAGCAAAGGTAAGTTTCATTAATAAAATTAACTCTTCTTTTATTTTGTTTGAATATAAATTAAAATACTTTTCATACATTTTTATTAGGCGAGATATAAGAAAATATTAGCTACTATGACTAAAGCATATTCTTAGTCTACTTCAAGTTCATGTGATGATGCAAAAGGTAGTTCTCATTCATTAGCTCCACCATTTGATACGAATCAGATTTGGTATACGGCTATTGATGGTAGGGAGAAGATTTTCATCTATGGCGTCAGTTCATCGACATCATCATTATACTTGCATAGACGACCAGATTACGAAGCTGAATTTTTATAACCAATTTTGAATTTGTTCTCGATGATGGAGGAATTTCAGGACGTGATGCAAAATGCAATGCAGTATAAGTTGGCCGATACCGAGTGACGCATGATTGACTATGAGGATAATATGGATTAGATGTGTATGACTATCTATCATTTATATTTATCTATCTTGCTATATATATGAATATCTGGGTATCTTTCTATCTTTTTATCTATAGGTCTATCAATCAATCTATATGTCTATCTGTCTATTTGTCTATCTATTTTTCTGTCTATCTGTCTTAATGCCTTTCTACCTTTCTATAAATCTATCTATAAGACTATATGTTTATGTGTATATCAGTCAATCTATCAATATGTATAATTATCTATCAACATATCTTTCTATCTATCTATATCTCTATATGTCTATTTGTCTATCTATCTATCTGTATATCTATCTATATATATATATGTCTATATGTATATCTGTTTGTCTATTTACCCAACTATATATCTTTCTATTTTACTATCTATCTATCTATATATCTATCTATCTGTTTATCTGTCTATTTGTCAATCTATCTATCCGTCTATCTATATAATTATCTATCTATTGTCTGTCTATCTGTCTATTTGTATATTTTTCTATCTATCTAGCTATACATCTATCTATTTATGTGTCTTTCTGTCTATTTGTCTATATGTTTATCTATCCATCTGTCTATGTATAAATATGTCTATATGTCTATTTGTATAAATAACTATCTATATGTTTATCTAATTTTTTTTCTATCCGTCTATCTGTCTATCTATTATTCTATCTATTTGTCTATCTATCTATTAATCTGCCTATCATTTATATTTATATATCTATCTAGCCATCAAAATGACGATCTAGGTATATGTCTATCTTTTTATCTATCTATCTATCAATCTATTTATTCGTGTATTTTTCTATCTATTTTCTGTCAATCTGTCTAACTTTAGATTTATATATCTATTAGTCTATATATCTATCTATGTGTCTATTAGTGAAACTATCTATTTATCTATCTATCTCTCTAACTACCTATCTATATGTCTATCTGTCTATCTGCTTATCTGCATATTTTCTAATCTCTATATTTGTCTATCTATTTATCTATTTATCCATAAATATATCTATATGTCAATTTGTCTAACTAACTATCTATCTATCTAACTGTCTAACTATCTATCAGTATATATTCCTTTTTATCTATCTATCTAGCAATAGATCTGACTATCTGGATATCTATCTATCTTTCTATCTATCTATCTGTCAATCTATCTATTTGCCTATCTACCTATCTATCTGTCTATCTGTATATATGTATATCTATCTATCTATCTATCTATATGCCTATACATCTATTTTTCTCTCTGTTAATCTATCTATCTTTATATGTGTCTATGTGCATATGTGTCTATCTATCTATTTATTTATCTATTTGTCTACATATATATATGTTTATCTGTCTTCTTTCTGTTTTATCTAACTAACTAACTATCTATCTATTTATCTATCTATCTATATATTTGCCTATTTGACTATCTATCTGTTTGTCTATCTATCAATCTATCAAATTGTTTATCATTCTATCTATTTATCTATATGTTTGTCTCTTTGTCTGTTTGTCTATCTATGTTTATATTTGTCTATTTGTCTATCTATCTATCTAGCTGTATGTCTGTATATGTGTTTATCTGCCTATATGCATATTTTCATATCTATCTATATATCTATATATCTTTATATCTTTCTATCTCTCTATTTGCATATCTATCTATCTACCTATCTATCTATCTCCATATCTGCCTATCAACCTATATGTCTATCTGTCTATCTATCTATCTATCTATCCTTATATCTTTCCATCTATCTATCTATCTTTCTATTTGTCTATGTATTTATATGTCTATCTGTCTATCTATCTATCTATCTACCTTTCTTTTATATACATATCTGTCTATCTATCTAAATATATATATATATATATCTATTTGTCTATCTATCTAATGATATGTATTTCTATCTATCTATCTATCTAACTATCTGTCTATGTGTCTATATGCCTTTCTATCTTTCTATCTATATGTCTATCTCTCTATTTGTCTATATATGTATCTATTGAATTGTCTATCTATCTATTTGTCTAGCTGTCTATCTGTCTATCTGTCTATTTATCAATCAATCTATTTATCTATCTATCTGTTTATCTCTCAAACTATCTATTTATCTATCAATCTATCTATATGTCTATCTAGTTATCAGTCTATCTATTTATTTGTTTATATGTCTATATATTTCTTTATCTATCTATCTATCTATCTATATATCTAATTATCTATCTATCTATCTATTTATCATCTATCTATCTATATGTCTATCAGTTTATTTTTCAGTCAATCAATCAATCAATCTATCTATCTACCTATTTATCTACATATTTATCTATCTTTCTTTCTATCAATATGTATATATATCTTTCTTTTGAATCTACCAATCTGCCTAACTACCTATCTACCTATCTGTTTATCTTTCTACCTTTCTATCTGTCTATCTATCTAATTATTTATCTGTTTATCTGTCTATTTCTCTTTATATCTATCTATCAATCTGACAATCTATCTGTCTTATTGTCTATCTAATTCTCTTTCTATCTATCTAATTATTTATCTGTTTATCTGTCTATTTCCCTTTATATCTATCTATCAATCTGACAATCTATCTGTCTTCTTGTCTATCTAATTCTCTTTCTATCTATCTAATTATTATTGATAGATACAAATGGATCTATCTAATTCACTTTCTATCTATCTGACAATCTATTTATCTGTCAATCTATCTATCATTCTATATATTTATATATCTATCTATATATATGTCGATATGTCTATATGTCTATCAATCTTCTTGTCTATCTATCTATCTAGCTATCTGGCTATCTATCTATTTTACTATATACATATCTGTTTATCAATCTAACTATCTATTTATCTATTTGTCTATCTGTCTATCTATAAATCTATTCATCATATCTATATATATCTGTCTATTTGTCTATCTATCTATTTATCTAATTATCTATTTGTCTTTTTTGCTATCTATAAATCTATCTATCTAACTATCTATATATCTGTCAATCTATATGTCTGTGTATATTTCAATCTCGATATTCACTATTTGTCTTTCTATCTATCTATCTATTAGTTTATCTATCTTGCTGACTATCTATTATATATCTATATATCTATCTTTTTGTCTATCTATCTTTAAGTCTATATGTCTATCAGTCTATTGGTCTATCTATCTATTAGTCTATCTATCTATCTATTTATCTTTTTATATGTTTATCTATCTATCTATGTCTCTTTATATCTATCAATCTATCTATCAAGTCTATTTATCACTTTTTCTATCTTACTATTTGTCTTTTTGTCTTTTTGTCAATCAATCAATCTGTCTGTCTATTTTCTATCTATCTATCTGTTGATCTATCCATCTTTCTATCTATATTTTTGTTTATCTATCTATCTATCTATCTTTTGTATATCTATCTATTTAACTATCTATTTATCTATCTGTCTATCTGTCTATTTGTCTATCTATCTATATATCTGTCTATTTTTCTATCTGTCTATCAATCAATCAATCAATCAACCAATCTGTTTGTCTATCTGTATATATATCTTTTTGTCTATCTTTCTATCTGTCTATCTATCTATCTATCTTTCTTTCTTTCTATCAGTCTATTTTATCTATTTTTTATATATCTCTATATATGTTTGTCTGTCTATTTTTATATCTATCTGCCTATTTGTTAATTTTATCTATTTATCTATATATCTGCTTCTCTGCATATCTGTCTATATGTATATCTATCTATTTTTCTATATATCTGTGTTTATTTTCTACATGTCTATCGATCTATCTATATCTATGTCTATATGTCTATCTATATAACTATGTATCTATCTATCTATCTATTTTTGTGTCACTCTTTCTATAGAAATAAATAAATAAATAAATAAATATATATATATATATATATATATATATATATTTTATTTATTTATTTATTTATTTTTATTTATTTATTTATATATTTTTTTCTATCTATCTATTTGTCTACATATGTAGCTATCTTTCTAATGGTCTATATGTCTATCTGTCTATCTATCTATCTATCTAGCTGGCTATTTATCTATCTATCTAGCTGGCTATTTATCTATATGTCAATGAATTTATCTATCTATCTATATGTCTATCTATCTAAAAGTTATCTAGAAATCTATCTATCTGTATATTTGTCTATCTATCAATCTGTCAATCTGTCTATCTATCTATCTGTATAATTGTATATCTACCGATGTATCTATCTGTCTATAAGTCTATATGTCTATCTATTATCTATTAATCTATCTATATATTTATCTATCTATCTCTCTGTCTATCTATCTTTCTGTCTATCTATCTATCTATATATCTATCGATCTTTCTGTCTATCTGTCTATATGACTATCTAACTATCTATCTATCGATCGATATGTCTATCTATCTGTTTATATGACTATCTATCTATCTATTTTCTTTCTGGCTATCTGTCTATCTATCTATCTATATGTTTATCTATCTATTTTTCTATATTTATATCTTTATATTTGTCTATCTATCTATCTATCTATTTGTCTATATATCTATATGTCTATTTATCTATCTATTTGTCTATCTGTGTAATTGTCTTTCTGTCTATCTATCCATATATCTATTTGTTAATCTATTTATCTATTTATATTTCTATCTATCCATCTATCTGTCTATTTTTCTATATGTTTATCTATTTATCTTTATACTTATCTCTCTATGTAAATGTATATCTGTCTATCTATTTATCTGTCCATCTATTTATCTATTTGTTTGTCTGTCTATCTATCTATCTATCTCTCTCTATCTTTCTATTGATCTCTCTATCTCTCTCTCTATCTAATTATCAGCCTGACTATTTGACTATCTGAATATCTCTCTATCTGTCAATCTATTTTTCTTTCAATTTGTCTATCTGACTAATTGAGTATATGTCGATCTATCTATCTATTTATCTCTCTATATGTCTATCTGTCTATATGTCTATCTGACTATATGACTATTTAACTATGTGAATATCTATCTATCAATCTATCTATCTTTTTATCTATTTATCTATATATCTTCCTATCGATTTATCTATTTGTATATCTATATCTATCTATCTATCTATGTATCTATCTGTCTATCTATCTATCTATATATCTATCTATCCATTTGTATGTCTATCTTTCTATCTTTTTGTCTATCTATCTAACTGTATATCTGTCTATCTATCTTTTTCTCTATCTATTTGTCTATCTTCCAATCTACATATCTTCGTAACTATCTATCAACCTATCTATCTTTCATTCTCTCTATCTATCAATCTATCTATCATTTTATCTATCTATCTATCTAATAATCTTTCTTTCTACTTGTCTATCTTCCTATCTGTCTACCTATCTCTCTATCTATCTGTATATGTGTCTATCTTTCTATATGCCTATATGTCTATCTCACTATCTCTCATACTTCTATTTGTCAATCTATCTATCTGATTATCTACTTATGTGACTATCAGTCTATCAGTCTATCTATCTATCTTTCTGTCTCTCAATCTGTCTATCTGTCTATCTTTCTATCTATATGTTTATATGTCTATCTATCTGTGTATTTATATATTTATTTGTCTTTGTGTCAATATGACTAACTATCAATCTATTAATCTTTCTATATCTTTATCGATGAAACATTCTATATGTCTATTTGTCTATATGTCTATCTATCTATCTATATGTCATTCTATCTCTCTGTATAACTATTTATCTATCAAATTGTAACTGTGTCTTTTAATCTATCTATCTATTTGTCATTCTGTCTATCTACCCATATGCTAATCTGCTTATTTTCCTTCTGCTAGTCTACCTATCTCCTTATAGGCCTATATACATATCTATCTATCTATGTATCAGCTTATTTTTCTATCTATCAATCTGTCTATCTTTATATTTTCCTTTTTGTCTATCTATCTATCTATAAACTTGTCTATCTATTTATTTATCTATCTATAAGTCTATCTATCTATCCGTGTATATTTCTATCTATCTTTTTGTCAATCTATTTATGTTTATATCTGTCTATCTATAATTTTGTCTATCTATCTAACTATCTATGTATATGTCTATATGTCAATATGTATAACCATATATTAATTTTTCTATCTATGTGTCTATTTGTCTATTTATCTATCTATCTTTCTATTTATATGTGTATCTATCTATCTATCTATCTATTTATGTGTCTATCTGTCTATTTGTCTATATATCTATTTGTCTATCTTTCTATCTATCTATCTCTCTATCTATCTATCTCTCTATCTCTCTATCCCTTTATCTTTACCTATCGATCTATATTTCTATCTATGTATCTATCTATGTATCTATATGTCTATCAGTTTATTTGTCTATCTATTTATTTGTCTAATTATCTAACTATCAATCTTTTATCTATATACATATCTATATGTTTTCTATCTATTTGTCTATCTTTCCATACGTCTATCTATTTTTCTATATATCTATTATCTGTCTTTCTATCTATATGTCTCTCTATCTATTTATCTGTCAAACAATTTGTCTATCTATCAGTCTATCCATGTATCTTCCTATCTGCCTATCTACCTATCTGTCTATATATGTAATATTCTATTTATCTATATGCTTCTCTATTTATTAGTCTTCCTGTCTATCTATTGATCTATTTTCCTGTCTACCTATATATCTATGTCTCTATGTTTCTATCAATCAATCAATCTATCTATCTATCTGTCTATTTGTTTATCTATCTATTTATATGTCTATATGTTAATCTGTATAACTTTCTATATATATATATATATCGGTGTATCTATCTATATATCTTTCTTTCTATCAGTTTAGCTATATAACTATCTATATATATATATATATATATCTATCTATCTATTTCTCTATCTATCTATCAACCTGTTAATATGTCTACTTTACTATCCATCTATCTGTATAATTATCTATCTTCTATTTGTATATCCATGTATATTTCTATATGACTGCCTGTTTTTATGTTTATCTTTCTATTTGTCTATTTTTCTATCTTTTTATCTACCTATATATATATAAATCTATTTGTCTATCTATCTATATGTGTATCTATCCATCTGGCTATCACACTATATGTCTATCTTTCTATCTATCTATCTAGCTATCTATTTGTATATATATATATATATAAATATATATAAATATATATAAATATATATAAATATATATAAATATATATATCTATCTATCTATCTTTACATCTATCTATCTATCTAACTGTCTTATTATCTATCTTTCTACCTAACTATCTATTTGCCTATCTATTAATCTGTCAATTATATATCTATTTATTTATAAATCTATCTAAATATCTATCTATCTATGTATGTATATGTCTATATTTCTATATGTCTATATTTTTAAATGTCTTTCTTTAAATCTATCTATCTTTCTATCCATTTATCTGTCTATATATATATATATATATATATATATATATATATATATTTTCTTTCTTTTTTTTATTTATATCAATATATCCTTCTATATATCCATCAATATATATATATATATATATATATATATATATATATATATATATATCTATTTATCTATCCATCCACCTATCTGGTTATTTGGCTATTAATCAATCAATCTATCTATCTATCTATCTATTTGTCAATCTCTATATATGTCTATTTGTCAAACAATCTATCTAACTATTTATCAATCAATTAATCTTTCGATCTATCTGTCTATCTATCTATCTATCTATTTCTTTATATGTCTAACTGTCTATTTATATCTTGATCAAATGTCTAGCATTCTATCTAATTATATGTCTATCTCTCTATATTTTTATCTATCTATTCATAAATCTATATATATATATATATTTATCTATCAGTATATATGTCTATATGTCTATCTGTCTATCTATTTATATAACTATATGTCAATATGTGTATCTATATATCTATCAATCTGTCAATCTATTTATCTGATTACTATCGATCTATTAATCTATCTATCTTTCTATTTGTTTATCTATCTATATGTCAATCAATCTATCTGTCTATATGTCTATCCATGATTCTAGCTGTCTACTAATATGACTATCTATTTATTAGTCTATTTATCTACCTCTCTATCTATCAATCTATCTTTCTATCTATCATTCTATATCTCTATATATTTTTTGTCAATCTATCTATCTACATATCTCTTTACCTATCTATCTGTCTATTTGTATAGGTTTCTATATGTCTATCTACTATCTATCTATCTATCTATCTATCCATCCATCTATCTGTTTAACTGTCTCTATCTATCTATCCATATAGCTATCTATCTATCTGTCTTTCTATCTGTCTATCTATCTCTTTGTCCATTTGTCTATTTATTTATCTATCTATATGTCTATTTATTTATCTATCTATATGTCAATTTATCAATCTGTATATATGGTTTATCTATTTATCTATTTATGTAGCGATCTATCTAATTGTTTATTTGTCTATTTGTTTGTATGTCTTTCTGTCTATCAGTCTATGTGTCTTTTTGTCTCTCTACCTATTAGTCTATTTTTCTATCAGTCTATCAGTCTATCTGTATATTAGTCTATTTTTTCTATCTATCTATCTATTATCAATCTATCTATCTATTATCAATCTATCTATCTATTTGTCTATATGTCTATCTACCTATCTATCTATATGTATATCTATTTATCTATATATCTATTTATATATCTCACTATTTGTCTATCTGGCTATCTATATATCTGTCTATCTATCTTCTATCTATTTGTCTATATGTCTATTTCAGTATCTATCTAACTATCTTCTATGTATGAAACTATTTGTCTATCTGGCTAATTGTCTATCTACCTACCTAGCTATTTGTCTATATTTTTATCTATCTATCTATCAGGCTATCAGTCTATCTTACTATCTATCTATTTGTCTTATGTCTATCTATCTTCTCTATATCTATATATCTATCTGTCTATATGTCTATATATCTAAGTGTATATCTGTCTATCTATATATCTTTTTATCTATCTATCTATATGTCTATCTATCTATCTATATATCTTTCTTTCTTTCAATATAAGTATTTATCTATCTGTCTATTTGTTCATCTGTATATTTGTTTATTTGTATATCTTTCTATCTAAGTATCTACTTATCTTTTAATCTATCTATCAGTCTATCAATCTTTCTGTCTATCAATCTATCTATATATCTTTTGATCTTTCTATCAGTCTATATGTCAATTTGTCTATCTGCCAATATTTAAATCTATCAATCTATTTATCTGTCTATTTGTCTATCTATCTCTCTATTTATCTATCTATATTTGTAGCTGACTATTTGTATATCTATTTTTATGTCTATCAATCTATATTCTAACTAACTAACTATCTGTCTATCTTGATATACCTATTATCTATCTGTTTATATGTCTATCAGACTATCTGTCTAAATGATCTATTTTTAAATCTTCCTAACTATTTCATTGTAAATATGTCTATATGCCATTCTATCAATCTATCAATCTATCTATATTTATATCTATCTTTCAGTCAATATGTTTATCTTTCTATCTATCTAAGTATCTAACTAACTAACTAACTATCTATTTATTTGTCTATCTGTCTATCTGTCTATTGGTCTATCTGACAATATGTCCAACAATTTATTTTTTTTCATATGTCTTATATATATATATATATGTCTATCTATCTATCTATCTGTCTATGTAACTTTGTATTTATTTGTTTATATGTCTATCTGTCAATCTGCCTATCTATCTATGTTTCAATATGTCTTTTTATCTATTTATCTATTTTTCTATCTATCTATCTATCTTTAGGGTATCTATATCTATCTTTCTATATATCTATCTGTTTATTGGATTATTGATTTATATATTTATTTATCAATCTTTCTATTTATTAACGTGACTATCTTTCTATTTGTCTATTTGTATATAGGTCTATCTCTCTATATATCAATCAATTAATCTATCCGTTTATCTATATATTTATATCATTCTATCTGTCTGACTGTCTAACTGTCTATATGTCTATATGTCTATCTGTCTATCTGTCTATCTGTCTATCTATCTATCTATCTAACTAACTATCTGTCTGTCTAACTGTCTACATGTCTATATGTCTATTTGTCTATCTATCTGTCTATCTATCTATCTATCTATTTGTCTATCTATTTATCTATATATTTGTCTATCTATATATTTATCTATCAATCTATCTGTCTAATTGTTTAACCTTCTATTTATTTTATTTGTCTATCTGTCTATCTTTCTATTTGTCTATATATATATATATATATATATTTATTTATCTATCTATAGATTAGTCTATATGTCTATCAATTAATCAATCTATCTGTCTATATATCTATCTATCTATATGACTATCAATATATCTGTCTATTTGTCTTCTATCTATTAGTCTATCAGTCTATATGCTTATATGTCTATCTATATATTTGATTATCAATTTATCTGTCTATCTGTCTTCTATGTATATTTCTATCTATCTATCTGCCTATTTGTCTATCTGTCTACTTATATATCTTTCTATCTATTTTGTCTATCTATATGTTTATATTTCAATCTATTTATCTACCTATCTTAATATCTATCTATCAATTTATCAATCTATCTATCAATCTGTCTATTTGTCAATCAATCTATTAATATATCAATCTATCAATCTATTTGTCTATCTATCTATCTTTTTATCTATCTATATGTCTATATGAAAATCTATATATCTATCTACCTTTCTTTCTTTCTAATTATCTACCTATTTGTATATCTAGTTATGTGTCTATATTACTATCTATTTATCTCACTATTTATCTAACTATCAGTCAATTTATATATATGTCTATTTATATAGTTATCTATTTATTAGTCAATTTATATATATGTCTATTTGTCAATTTTTCTTTTTATCTATTAGTCTCTATGTCTATATGTTTTTCTGTCAATCTATTAATCTATGTATCTTTTTATCTATCTCTCTGTCTATCTATATATATGTCTATCTATATATGTATCTATCTGTCTATCTCTTATCTGTCTATCTATCTATCTATTTATCAATCTATATATATATATATATATATATATATATATATATATATATATATATATATATATATATATATCTATCTATCTATCCCGCTTTTTTTTGTTTATTTCTATCTGTCTATCTGTCTATATATTTATCTATCTATCTATTTATTCATCTATATATATTTCTATTTATTTATGTATCTATATGTCAATTTATGAATTTGTCTAAATGGTTTACCTAAATATCTATTTATGTCTCTATCTATTTAATTATCTATTTGTCTATCTGTCTGTCTTTCTCTCTATCTGTGTATCTGTCAATCTATCAATCAATCAATCTATCTATCTATCTTTCTCTTTATTAGTATTTTTTTAATTCTATCTATCTTTCTATCTGTCTATTTTTCTATATGTATCTTTCTATCTATTTATATGTATATCTATTTATCTATCTATCTGTCTATCTGTCGATATATTTATTTATCTATTTGCCAATCTGACTAACTATATATATATATATATATATATATATATATATATATATATATATATATATATATATATATATATATATATATATATCTATCAATCATCACTTTATTTGTCTATCTATCTATGTATCCATCTAACTATCTTATGTGTATCAGGCTATCTATCTATTCGGGTAAATGTATATCTACCGATTTGTCTATTTATCTATCTTTCTATTTCTCTATTGATCTATCTGGCTATCTGTCTATCTTACTATATGTCTATCTGACTTCTCTCTCTCTCTCTGTCTATATTTAATCAGTCTAATTGTCTATTTTCTTATCTATATATCTTTTTATCTATCTATCTATCTATCTATATATTTGTCTGTCTATCCGTCTATCTATCTATGTATCTATCTATCTATCTGTATATCTAATTATATATCTATCTATCTTTCTCTCTATATGTATATGTGTCTATATGTCTATGTGTATATCTATTTATGTATTTATTTGTCTATCTGTCTATCTGCCTAACTGTCTAACTGTCTATATGTTCTATCTCTATATCTATCTATCTATCTGTCTATATGGTTGCCTATTATATATATGTCTATTTATCTATATGTCTATCTGTCTATCTATTTATCTATCTATCTGTCTATCTATTTATCAATCAATCTATCTATCTATCTATCATTCTCTCTCTCTCTCTCTCTATCTATCTATCTATCTGCCTATGTATGTATTTGTTGGAATATTAGTATATCTAAATTTATTTATATCTATCTATATGTCTATAAGTCTATATATCAATTTGTCTATGTATATATCTATCAATCTATTAATATGTTTATCTGTCTATGTGTCTACTATCGATCTATTTTTCTGTCTATCTGTTAATCTGTCTAAATGTCTATTTGTTTATATGTCTATCTATGATTCTGGCAATCTACCTATAAGTCTATCTATTTATTATTCTATTTATTTATTTGTCTATCTGTCAATCTATATTTCTATCTATCTATATGTCTATTTGTTTTACTGTCAATCTATCTATCTATGTATCTGTTTATCTACATATTTGTCTATCTATATATTTGTTTATATGCCTATCAACTATCTATCTATCCATCCATCTATCTGTCTATCCGTCTCTATCTATCTATCTAAGTTTCTATATGGCTGTCTATATATCTATCTATCTATCTTTCTTTCTTTCTATTTGTCTATTTGCCTATATGTCTACCTCTCTATCTATCTATATGTATATATATTTATTTATATATCTGTCTATCCATCTATCAATCTGTCTATTTGTCTATCTAACTATCTGTATATCTATCTATCTTTTCTCTATTTGTCTATCTAAGTATCTATCTAACTATCTTCTATGTATTAGTCTATCTGTCTATCTGGCTAATCGTCTATCTACCTATCTATCTATATGTCTATTTTTCAATCAATCTATTTGTCTATCTGTCTATCTATCTGGTTATATGTCTTTCTTACTATTTGTTTATCTGCCTGCTATCTATCTATCTATCTATCTATTTGTTTATCTATCTAATTGTCCT
>JAREIK010001292.1:206214-231157 GCA_029783825.1 Sapria himalayana
ATAAAACTTTTAAAGCTATACATATAGTAAGATACAATATTTATAGTTATATATTATTTTACATATAAGATATATAGTTATTAATAGTTATATATAATTAAACATATAGTTATATATATATATTCATACAAGTAGTTATAAGTAGGTATACATAAATATATAAAACATTATAAACCAATATTTTGATTTAATTATATGAATACATATATGTATATATAATTACAAATATAGTTTTATAATTATATACACATTTACTTAATTATAAAAATATTTAATTAGTTTAACACATAAAGTTATAAATATGCATGTAATTTTAGATATAATTATATATAACATTATATAGTTATATATTTAGTAAAATATAATTATATATAGTTATATATAGTTATATATTAGTATACATATTGTATATATGTTTTAGAAATATAGTTATATAAAATTATACATATAGTTATACATTATTATATAGTTAAAAATTAGTTTTGCAAAGTTATAAATATAGTTATAAAAATAGTTTACTTTATTATAAATATAGTTATAAATATTTATATATAAAATGGCATATGATTATATAATTAAACCGATGTATCTATATAATATTTATGAATAAAATATTTTTATAAATGTTACTGAAATCTTATTATTTTTATATGTAACACTTTTATAAATAATATATAGTATATATATCACATTTATATACACATTATAAATATTCTATAGTTATATAAAAAATAATATGTAATATAGATATTTACAAAATTATATAATCATTTAATGTTACATAATTGTATATAAAAAATTATATAAATGGATAGTTTAATGTAAATGTTTTATAGATATTTATAAACTTTAATACATATGTATAAATATTTATATATAACATTAAATATATATATAAACATATCAATGTGTATTTATAATGTAATACATTTATATATATTAAAGTATAAACATTTATACATAATGTCATACGATTATATAAATGTATACAAGTTTATATATACTAATATAGACATTTTAAATTAACATTATATAAAAGTTTGATTTAACATTAATCATTATATATATTAAAGTATAGAAATTTATGCATAATGTCATACGATTATTTAAATATAAACTATTAACATTAAGATTATTCGGATACAAAATTTTTATAATTAAAATCAAAATCAATAAAATCCTAAAAATCTAAATAGTAGAAGAACAAAGATTATATACAAAAATTATAGTTTAATTAATTGTGTCGATTCAAAATCATGTTAGGTTAAATGAAATTGAAGCAAATGGGAGGACAAATAAAAAAAAACCTAATATCCAATTATACTGAAAAAACAAATATCTAATTGTCTATATATAATTCAGAGAGAAGGAAATATGTATAAGTATTTTGAATGAGAAGAACAACGAAAAATTTACTTGGATTCAGAAGAAGAGAACAAACCCCATGGAATTTATGCATGTAGTTGCCTCTGCTGTGAAAAATGATGGAGTTTAAAATGAATGTAAGTATTAATGACTTTGCAAATGAATTTTAAATCAAAAAATTAAAATTATGTATTACCGACCAAAATTATGCCAGTAAAAGGTCGACAATGACAAAGTTATAAGTATTTGGAGGTCCACTTTACAGACCAATTCTAATGGTAATATATTTTTTGGTCGTTAAATGATTGGTAATTTGTTGGTACTTTCTATTTGCTAATTCCATCCTAATTTACAGACCAATTTCCGACCAAAAACATTTGGTGAGTAGGTGTAGTCGGTATTTGATCATGAAATGGTCAGTAATTACTAACCATTATATTCAGTTAGAAATTTGGTCGATAATTACGACATTATATATATATTGGAAAACTACTTTACCGACCATTTTTAATGGTTATATATTTTTGGTCGTTAAATGGTCGATAAGCTTTTGACAATATTTTTTGCTAATTTCCTCCTAATTTATGGACAGTAATATATGGTCAGTAATATATGGTCATGAATTGGTGAGTAATTACCGACCTATATATTTGGTCGGTAAATGTTCGGTAAGTATGAAGTTATAAATATTCAGAATTTTGGTCGGTAAATATATGGTCAGTAATTACCTGACCAGATATATATGGTCAGTAATATATGGTCGGTAGTTGGTCAAAATTTTGGTCGGAAATATTTTTTTACAGACGCCCCTCTTTGGATCTCTAAATTGGTAATGAATTGGTGAGTAATTACCGACCTATATATTTGGTCGGTAAATGTTCGGTAAATATGAAGTTATAAATAAATTGAAAACTCACTATACTGACAAATTCTAATCGTAATATATTTTTGGTCATAAAATGGTTGGTAATATATTGGATAACAACTCTACATACTGATTCTCGACTAAAAACATTTGGTCGGTTATTATGGTCGGAAATTTGTTCAAAAAAATCTTTATTTTGATCCCCATTTTTGATCGCTAAATGGTCATGATTTGGACAATAATTACTGACCAAATTTTTACGTCGGTAATTTGGTCAGTATAGTCATAATTTTTAGTAGTGATCTATATATCTATCTACAATCTATCTATTTGTGTATCTGATTATCTGTCTATCTATCTATCTATCTATCTATTTATCTATCTATATGTCTATCTATCTAATAGTCTATCTATCTGTCTATATGTCTATCTATCTAAGTGTCTATGAATCAATCTGTCTATATATTTATCAAGTCAATCTATCTATCTATCCATCTGTCTATCTATCTATCAATCCATATGTCTATCTATTTCTCTATTTATCTGTCCATTTATCTATATGACTATTTTCTTATCTATCTATCTATCTGTCTACCTGTCTATATATCTTTCTATCTAACTAACTAACTAACTATCTGTCTATCTATCTAAATATCTATCTATCTATCTGTCTATCGAATTTATCAGCCTATATGTCTATCTGTCTATTTGTCTATATGTCTATCTATATATCTATCTATTAGTTTATCGATCTATCTGTCTATCTTTCTATCAATCTATTTATCAAAAGTCTATAAATCTATTTGTCTATTTATCTATCTGTGTATCTATCAATCTATCTATCTGTATATCTATCTATATGTCTATCTGACTATCTGTTTATATGTTTATTTCTCTATCTGTCTATCTTTTTCTCTATCTATATATCTAACTATTTGTCTATCTATGAATCTGTTTATCTGTAAACTTATGTATATGTCTATATATCTATATGGGTATATGTCTATATGTCTAACTGTATAACTATCTATTTATTTATCTATCTATTTATGTATCTGTCTATCTGTATATCTGACTATATGTTTATCTATCAATTATGTGTATATCTATCTATCTAATTATATGTGTGTACATATATATATATATATATATCTCTATCTATCTTTTTATCTGTCTATCTATATTTCTATCTATTTGTCTATATATTTATTTGTCTATCTATCTATCTCTCTATCTATATGTCTATCTATATGCTTTTTTTTTCTTTTTGTCTATGTTTATCTGACTATCTATCAATCTATCAATATCTCTATATATCTATCTGTGTATCTATCTATTTATCTATGTATCTATCTAACTCTTTATATATGTGTATATCTGTCTATTTGTCTATATATCTAACTGTCTATCTATCAATCTATTTTTCTATCTATATATCTGAGTATATGTAAATATATATATATATATATATATCTGTCTGTCTATATGTCTATCTATCTATCTATTTGTTTGTTTATCTGTCTATCTATATATTAGTCTATCTATCTGTTTATCTAAATGTCTATCTGTATATATATATATATGGCTATCTGACTATCTATATATTTTTTAATCTGTCTAACTGTCTAACTATTTATCTATTTAAATGTCATTGTATCTATCTGTCTATCTGTATATCTCTATATCTGTCTATATATCTATCTGAGTATGTGTCTATCTATCTATCTATATATCTGTGTATATGTCAATCAATAAATCAATCAATCTATCTGTCTATCTATCTATTTATCTGTCTATCTACCTGTCTATTTGTCTATCTATCTATATGTCTATATGACTATCTATCTATCTGTCTATCAGTCTACATGTCTATCTATCGATCTGTCTATCTGTCTATGTGACTATCTATTTAGTTGTCTATCTATCTATCTATCTATAAATTTATCTAATGTATATCTATCTAAATATGAATATGTGTATATGTATATATGTCTATCTGTCTATCTTTCATTCTATCTATATATCTATCTGTCTATCTTTTTGTCAATCAATCTATCAATCTATTTGTCTATCTATCTATCTATCTGTATATCTATCTACTTGTCTATCTATCTATATATCTATATGTCTATCTACCTATCTATCTATCAGTTTATATATCTATCTGTCTATCTTTTTATCTTTTTATATGTATATTTATCATAGTGATGTTCAGTCTATCAGTCGATCTGTATATCTATATATGTATTTATCTGTCGATCTATCTATATGTCTATTTGTCTACATATCTATCTAACTATCATCCTATCTATATATAAGTCTATATGTGTATCTGTCCATTTGGCAATCTCTCTATCAGGCTATCTGTTTATTTGTATATCTTCTTTTCTATCTATTTATCTATTTGTCTATATGTCTATTTGTATATCTATTTATCCGTCTATCTTTCTATCACTATATCTATATGTTTATTTATTTTTCTGTCCATCTTTCTATATCTCTATCAATCAATTTGTAAATCTATCTATCTGTCTGTATAACTATCGATTTATCTATCTATCTTTCTTTCTATCTTTTTATCTATCAAACTTTCTATCTATCTATCTATCTACAAATCTACCTATGTGTCTATAAGTCTATATCTCTATTTGTCTATATGTATATCTATATATATGGATATTGGATATCTAGCTTTATGTCTAAATCTCTATGTGTATTTCAGTCAAAATGTCTATCTATCAATCCATCTATATGTCTATTTGTTTATCTATCTATCTATCTAACTATCTATCTTCAATATATCTATATATCATTCTATCTGTCTACCTATCTATATGTCTAACTATTTATCTATCTATTTGTCAATCAATCTATCTTTCTATTATCTATCTATCTGTCTATCTATTTACATATCTACCTATCTGCCTATATGTATATATGTCTATATTTTTATCTACGTATCTATCCATATGGTAATGGGCTTTCAGGATATCTATCTATCTATCTTTCTGTCAATTTGTCAATATATCTATCTATTTATATGTCTATCTATCTATCAATCTATTTGTATATCTGACTATCTGTCTATCTATCTATCTATCTACCTATATGTCTATGTATCTATCTGTATATCTAATGATCTATCTGTCTATCTATCTGTCTACCAACCTTTTGTCTATTTGTTTTTAAATTTAATTGTCTATTTGTCTATCTATTTATCTGTATATCTGTATATCTGTCTATCTATCTATCTGACTATCTGTTTACTTGTCTATCTATCTATTTATCTATCTATCTATCTATCTAAATATCTATATGTCTGTCTATTTGTATGTCTATCTATCTATAAATCTATCTATATGTCTATCTATCTATCTGTGTATATGTCTATATGTCTATCTTTATATCTATCTGTCTATCTGTCTATCTATCTATCTATTTGTGTATATGGTTATTTGACTATATGTGTATCTATCAATTTTGTATTTATCTATCTATCTATCTATCTATCTATCTATGTGTCTAGCTAGCTAGCTAGCTATCTGTCTATCTATCTATTTATCTATCTATTTAAATATCTATGTATTTGCCTATCAACTTATCTGTCTATATGTCTAAATGTCTATATTTCTATCTATGTATCTATCGATATGGCATTTGGCTATCTGACTATCTGTCTATCTATCTTTCTATTTATCTGTCTCTTCATCTATTTATCTATTTATCTGTCTGTTTGTCTGTCTATCTATTTGTCTATTTTTCTATCTAACTAACTATCAATTTGTCTATTTGTTTATATGTCTATCTATTTATCTATCTATCTATCTATTTGTCTATCTATCTTTTTTTCTATCAACATATCTCTCTATCAATCTGTCTATCAATTTATCTGTCTTTCTATCTAGCTAGCTAGCAATATGTCTGTCTATTTTTATCTCTCTCTTTGTCTATATATCTTTATGTCTATCTATCTATCTGTCTATCTGTTTATTTATCTATCTGCCTATCCATCTATCTGTGTATCTTTCTATATATATATATATCTATCAATCTTTCTATATGTCTATCTATCTATCTATCTATCTATTTAACTTCCTATCTTCATCTATCTATATGTCTAAAAGTCTATATGTCTTTATGTCTATGTTTTTATCTATCTATATGGCTATATGGCAATTTATTTATCTATTTATCTATCTTCCTATATATTTGTCAATCTATAAGTCTACCTAACTTTCTATTTGTCTATCTGTCTAACTATCTATCTGTATTCTATCTATCTGTCTACCTATATACTTGTTTATCTGTCTAATTATTTATCTGTCTTTTTATCTATTTATCTATCAGTCTATCTGTCTATTTAACTATCTGTCTATCTTTTTATCGGCATATCTATCTATCTATCTAGTTGTCTATCTGTCTATCTATCTATCTTATTATCTATCTATCTATCTATCTCTCTATCTACTATCTGTCTATTTGTCTATTTGTCTATATCTATTTGTCTATCTTTCAACCAATCTATCTATCTGTCTATCTGCCTATCTATCTATTTGTTTATCTTCCTATCTACCTTTCTTCATTTTTGTGTATCTATATATTTTTCTATCTATCTATCTTTCTCTCTACCTATCTTTCTCTCTATCTATATGTCTATCTTTTTATTTGTCTGTCTTTCTATTTGTTGATCTTTCTATCTTTCTATCTGTCTATAATTCTTTTTGTCTATAGGTCTTTCTGACAATCTATCAATCTGTCAAACTCTTAATTTGTCAATCTTTCAATCTGTCTTATTATCTATCTACATTCTAAAATCTATCTATCTTTTAATCAATTTATCAGTTTATCTAAATATATATATATATCTATCTATCTAACTATTTACCTATATGTCTATCTGCATATCTACCTATCTATTTATCAATCTATATGTCTAACTATCTATCTATCTATTTGTCTATCTATCTATTTGTCAATCTAACTATCGATCTATTTGTTTATCTATCTATTTATTGTCTATCTGTCTATCTGTGTATCTATCTATCTTTCTTTCTTTCTATATGTCTATTTGTTTATCTACGTATCTGTCTATATATCTATCTATCAATCAATCTATCTATCTATCTATTTATCTATCTGTCTATATATATACATATATATATCTACATATTTATCTATCTATCTATCTAATTGTTTATCTGTCTATTTGTCAATTTATCTATTCTATATGTCTATCTTTATACCCATATATATATATATATATATATCTATATGTGTTTTTTAATTTGTCTTTCAATCTAATTATATATATATATATATCTTTCTATTTAGCTATCTATTAATCAATCTATTATATGTCTATCTATAAATCAATCTATCTATCTTCATATATGTCTTTCTATCTAAATGTGTGTATGTGTATATATCTTTCTATATAACTATCGAGCTTTTTATCTATCTATTTATTTATCTATGTATCTATCTAGATGTCTATCTATCTATCTATCTATTTGTCTATATGTCTATCTATTTATTTATATATATATATCTATCTTTCTGTCTATCTATCTATCTATTTGTCTAAATGTCTATCTATTTATTTATTTATCTATCTGTCTATCTATAAATCTTTCTATTTGTCGATGTATCTATCTATCTATCTGTCGATCTATATATCTATCTATCTGTCTGTCGGTCTATATGTATATCTGTCTATCTATCTATCTAAGTATCAATCAATCATTCAATTAATAAATCAATAAATCAATCAATTAATCAATAAATTTATCTTTATATATATATATATATATATATTTATTTATTTATTTATTTATCTATCTATTTTTCTATATGCCTATCTGGCTATATGGTTATCTATCTATCTATATATATTTTTACCTATCTATCTATTTATTAATCTATCTAACTATCTATTTATTTATTTATTTTTCTATCTGTCTATCTATCTATTATCGTTCTTTCTATCTGGCTAACTAGCTATCTAATAATCTATCTATCTGCTTATTTGTCAATTTGTCTATCTGCCTATATGTGTATCTATCTACCAAACTATATATTTATTTATCTATCTTTATGTAAATCTATCTATCTATTTATCTCTATCTATTTATCAATCAATCAATCAATCTTTTAATCTATCTATCTATATGTCTATCTATCTGTCTATCTATCTATCTATCTATCTTTCTATTTGTCTATTTGTTTATCTACCTATCTTTCTTACTGTCCATCTGTCATTATATCTATCTATCTATCTATATATCTATTTGTCTATCTATATATCTACCTACCTATCTATCTATCTATATACTTGTCTATCTATCCTGCTATCAATCAATCTATCTATCTATATGTCTTTCTATCTAATCATGTATCTATTTATGTATTTATATAAAATTATATCTATATGTCTCTTTATCAATATGTGTATAGGTCTATATGTCTATATATCTATCTATATAACTTTATATCTATCTATCTATCTATATATCTATCGGTGAGTCTTTCAATCTGTCTTTCTCTCTAATTATCTATCTATATACCTATCTAACTATTTAGCTATCTATCAATCAATCTATTATCTGTCTATCAGTCTATCTGTCGATTATGTCAATCTATCTAAAGGTGTATATGTATATATCGCTTTCTATATAACTTTCGAGCTATCTATCTATCTATTTATCTATCTGTGTATCTATCTATATTTGTATCTATCTATCTGTCTATCTATTTTTCTTTTGTCTTTCTATCTAACTATCAATCTATATAACTATTTATCTATCAAAAATCTATATATATATTTGTCTTTCTGTCTATCTGTCTATCTATCTATCTGTCTATATATCTATCTATCTAACTATATCTCTATCTATCTATCTATCTATTTGTCTATATGTCTATCTATTTATCTGTCTATCTATCTATCTATCATTATATTTGTCAATATATCTATCTATCTTTGTATCAAACTATCTATCTGTCTATCTATCTATCTTTTTATATGTCAATCTATCTATCTATATATCAATCAATCAATCAAACATTCAATTAATAAATCAATTTATCTATCTTTATATATATATATATATATATATATATATATATAAATCTATATCTATTTATCTATCTTTCTATCTATTTGCCTATCTATCTCTATATCTATCTAACTTTATATCTATTTACCTATCTATCTATTTATCAATCAATCAATCAATCAATCAATCTTTTTATTTATTTATTTATCTATCTATATATCTATCTATTTATCTATCTGCCTATCTGGCTAATTAGCTATCTATTTATCTATCTGTTTGCTTATTTGTCAATCTATCTATCAGTCTATATGTGTATCTATCTATCTACCTATCTATCTATTTATTTATCTATCTTTCTGTCTATTTATCTATCTGTCTATATATTTATGAATCAATCAATCTTTTAGTCTATCTATATGTCTATCTATCTATCTATCTACCTAACTATCTTTTTTATTTATATCTATCTATCTATCTATCTACATATATTTCTATCTATCAATCTATCTTTCTATTTTGATATATGGCTATCTATCTATCTATCTATTTATCTATATGTTAGTCTATCTATCTACCTATCTATTTCTCAATCTATCTGTCTATCTATCTATATGTCTATCTAATATCTATCTAACTCTCTATATATCTATTCTGTCAATCTATCTATCTATCTATCTATCTATCTATATGTTTTTATGTATTTTTGTCTTTCTTTTTATATTCTATCTGTTTATCTATCTATCTGTCTATCTTTCTATCTGTCTATCTGCCTATCTATCTACTATCTATCTATATATCTATCTTTCTACTTGTCTATGTGTCTATCTATCTATCTATCTATATGCCTATATATCTATATATCTATCTTTCTATCTATAACATAGTCTATATGTCTATCTATCTATATGTGTATATGTGTGTATATATATATATATATATATATATCTATCTATCTATATAACTTTTTATTTATCTATCTATCTATCTTTATATCAATCTGTCTATCTCTCTAACAATCTATCTATATATCTATCTATCTATTTTTCTAACTATCAAATAATCAATCTATTTTTCTATTTGTATATCTGTCTATCTGTAAAGCAATATATTTGTCTATCTATAAATTTGTCTATCTGTCTATCTATCTATTTGTTTATTTGTCTATATGTCTATCTATTTATCTATTTATCTATCTATCTATCTATTTTTCTATTTGTTTATCTATCTAATTGTCTTTTTGTATATCTGTCTATCTGTCTATCTATCAGTCTATATGTCCCTCTATCTATTTACCTATCTGTCTATCTTCCTATCTAACTATCTGCCTTTCTACCTACCTATCTATCTGTCTATCTATCTATCTTTATATCTAACTATCTTTCTATTTGTCTATCTTTCTATATATCTATCATTCTATCTGTCTATCTCTCGATCTATCTATCGATCTTTCTATCAATTTGACAATCTATCAATCTATCAAACTTTCTATATTTCTATATTTTTATCTGTCTTTCTATCTATTTGTCTATCTGTCAATCTATATATATGTATATCTGTCTATCTATCTAACTATCTATTTGTCTATCAATCTATCTAACTATCTATCTATCTTTCTATCTATTTATTTATCTACCTATTTTCAAATATATCAATCTGCCTTTCTACCTATCTGTCTATCAATCTATTTGTCTATTTATCTATCTATCTCTCTATCTATCTATCTATCTATCTATTTGTATGTTTATCTGACTATATGTCTATATTTCTTTCTTTCTATCTATTTATCTATCTAACCATCTATTTATCTAACTAACTATCTATCTATCTATCTATTTGTCTATCTATCTATCTGTGTGTGTCTATCTATCTATCTAATTGTCTACCAATCTTTCTATTTGTCTTCATGTCTATCTGTCTATCTATTTAACTACATATCTTTTTATTTGTCTATACGTCTATCTATTTGTTTGTCTATCTGTCTATTTTTCTATTTATAAATCTATCAATATGTATATGTATCTATCTATGTATATGTCTATAAGTCTATCTATATACACTTTATCTATCTATCAATCTATATATCTATGTATATATCGGTGTATGTTTCTATCTATCTGTCTAACTATACATATATATATATATATATATCTATCTATCTATCTATCTATCAATCAATCAATCTATCTGTATATCTATCTATCTGTGTATCTTTTTATCTGTCTATCTATATATCTGTATATTTTTATATCTATCAATCTTTCTATGTTTCTAATTTTCTTTCTATCTATCTATATATCTATCTATCTGTCTGTCTATCTATCTATCTATTTATCTGCCAATCTTTATATCTATCTACGTGTCTATCACGTTATATGTCTATTTATCTATCTATCTATATGTCAATCTATGTATCGTTATATATGTATATCTGTCAATTTATCTGTCTATCTTTCTATCTTTAAATCTATCTATCAATCTATCTATCTATTAATCTATTTATCTATCCATTATCTATCTATCTATCTGTATGTATGTCTATCTATCTCTCTATATTCCTATCTATCTATTTGTCTATCTATCTATTTTTCTATTTGTCTATCTAATATCTATCTATTTATCAATATTTAAATCTATCTATCTTTCTTTCTTTCTTTATGCCTATTTATTTATTTGTCTATCAATCTATTATCTTCTATCTATCAATATATCTATAAATTTATCTGTCTATCTGTTTATCTATCTCTATATCTATCTATTTGTCTATCTATCTATCGATCTATCTAACTAACTATCTATCTAATTATATATCTATCGATCTGTGTATCTATCTATTTGTCAATATGTTTTAATGTCTATATGTCTATTTATTTATCTTTCTATATATCAATCTCTTTGTATATTAGTCTATAAGTCTAACATTTAATTATCTATTTGTTCGTCTCTATATCTTTCAATCTATCTATCTGTCTTTCTGTCTATCTATGTGTTTATTTATCTATCTGTCTATCTATCTATCTATCAGTCTATCTATCTATTTAACTATATTCCTATATGTATATATGTCTAACACTCAATCAATCTATATATTTAACTATTTATCATTCTATATATCTATCCATCTATCTATCTGGATATCTCACAATCTGTCTATTTTACTATTTGTCTATCTGTCAATCTTTCTAACTGTGTGTATATTATCAATCTCTCTACTCTATCTGTCTATGTGACTTTCTATCTCCTGTCTATCAATCTATGTGTCTATCTATAATTTTATCTATCTGTCTATCTATCTATATATCGATCTATATATTTATATATTGTCTATATATCTATCTGGTAATCTACCTATGTCTATATTTCAATCTGTTTATCTGTATATCTATCTATCTAACTATTTGTCTATTTATCTGTATGTCTATCTATCTTATGTTTGTGTCAAACTATCTATGTATCTATCTTTTTATCCATCTATCTGTCTATCTATATACATATATATCTGTCTATTTATTTATGTATATCTGGCAATCCATATTTGTGTATATATGTATATTTGTGTGTGTGCGTGTGTTTGTATCTATTTATCAATCTGTCTATCTATAAATAAGTCTATGTCGATCTATTTATTTGGAAATCTATCAATCAATCTATCTGTCTATCTATATATATATATGTGTGTGTGTGTGTGTGTGTGTGTGTGTGTGTGTGTGTCTCTGTATATCTATCTATATAATTGTCTATATGTCAATTTATCTATCTATCAATATTTTTTTAAAGGTTTGTTTTATTATTATAACCCTCTCTTTTGGCGGAGGAATACCATTTTTACAAACTAAAATCTACCCTTTTCCCTTTTACACCCTCTTTCTCAAAAAATAAAAATAAGCAATACATAACTTAAATTTTCCAATCAAACCCTCTTTTTGTCTTGTGAACGATGGGGTTTAAGTTAGTTTTTATGCTAGCCCTCTGAATTTGCTAATATGAAAAAACATTTGCAACTGAATTTTAGAACTTTTCTTCCTCTACTTTCTCCTATCCTGAGCTTCTGTTGCTTTACCTTTATCCATTATCTTTTCTCGGCTTTGAGATTCCAGAGGTCCACTTTCCAGATGTGACCACCAAATCCCTAATTCTCGATCAACCACTGCTTCTAGAATTTAGATATTTATACAAACAATCTAGCATATTTCAAAGACCACATGCACAGACATTTATACAAACACCCAGTAAACACTGACTCATTTTTACATCCTCTAACGCATCTCATTGCAGACATTTATACAAACACCTTGTAGGCTCTGGCTCCCTATTACAAACGTGACCCTACTAACTCACTATTACATACCAACCGTGCCTTACAAAAACCATCTAGTTTCCATCCCCAGTCCCTTGTTTCTATAGAATATATCAAGAACTAGTCGCATGTGTGAAAAAATAACTCTAAACTTACATGTCCTTACCAGATTCATTAAAAGTTCCTGCAAAAATAGAACATACAGTAACAATATTTAAGGAAAATTTGCAAATTAACCATACTTCTTTAAATGTTCTTGTTCCTTCAATGGTAAATTTAAGAAAATATGTTCCTGGAGATACGTGTTCCTGCAAGGATTATCCATACATGTTTAATAATTAAAGAAAGCTGCAATTAACATCTATTAATTCCTTAGGCCCTTGTACTGCCTACTTATTTCTATAGAAAATGCAGAAATAGACAAAGAGGAAACCCCCATGCCAACCCCCATCTCTTGCACACTCCCTACCCTCAGCAGGTTAGGCTATTAGGGTCCTGCAACAACAATCCCCCCTTTATCCTATATCCTATGTACCCTCTATTTGCCTAAATAATCTAACATATGGAAATGTCATTTTATCCAGCTTAGCCACCCGTGAAAATTTATTAGGAATATCATGCCCATCAAATTCTTGCATACCCCTAATCATGCCCTCCTTTACTAGTTTATCCACAAGTGCATTGGCCTCACTATATGTATGTGAAATTGTGGCCTCCAGCTCTTTCATTAATTTTCTTATATTTTCCGTGTCTTCTTCATATCTCCACATTTGTAGTCTTTTTAATGCTAGCCCTTCCATCAGCTTTGAGACCACTTGAATTTGAATCTTTTTAAGATTCAGCCTTTTGCAAATCTGAAGCCCCCTAAGTAAGGCTTGGATTTCTGATTGTAGGGCTGAATTAGCTTTATCTTTCATAGTGAAAGCTCTTATAATCAAACCTTGTGCATCCCTGATGACACCTCCTCCACCATCTATTCCCATGTCTCTATTAAAACTTCCATCCGTATTAAGAGCCAACATTCCATTTGGTGGTTTAGCCCAAGAAACTCTCTTTAGACCCAACCACCCTTCTTTTTTGATACTCAGCCCCCATTGAATTCTCAGTATTTTTGATGTATCAGTGTTACCAGTCTTAATCAGTTTTAATGCAGAAATAATTGAGATTTCCTTTTTTATATCTTTTACAATTTTTTCTGAATTCATCCGTACTCCTTCAAACTTGCTTCTATTTCTAGCTTTCCATATGCACCAAATAGTTACCGAGGGAACGTTACTCCTAAACCAAGCATGAACATGGCTTCTGGTTTTCTCCACATTCCAGTGTATCAGTCTATCCTCTAATTTATCCTCTTTTAGCTATCCTCCTTCCAACTATCTCCATATCTCCTTTGCTATCTTCCCTTTCGAAAAGAGATGATTCGTACTTTCTATCTATCAGTGGCAACATTCACATCTTGACACTAGTTTTATGCCATTTTTCTATATATTTAAATCTACTGGTGTGGCTCTTATGAGCGACCTCCACATTAGTGTTTTCATTTTCTGTGGGGTATCACTTTTCCATAACTCTTTAAAAATCAGGCTATGTTTGTGTTTTTTCCTAATTATATTCTTTGTTGATTTAAGAGTAAATTTTTCTTCTGCAATTGGTGTCCATTTCAATCCGCTTTTATTTAATCTAGAGTGAGCTTCTACTAAATCTTTTTGCTTTATCATTGACTTCCATTCTTTAGATGCTTTCTTCAAATCTTTGAATTGTTCTTTTTCTCATTCATAATTGACACGCATAAACCTTGCCCACATGCTATCATTTTCTTTCAACCTCCACCAACTTTTGCAGGCCCATGCACTAGCCATATCTGTAATACTTGTAAATCCCATACCTGCCTCATCCTTGGGAAAGCATAGGTCCTCCCATTTTTGCTAGTGTAATTTCGGCATGCCATCCCTTTTTCCCCACAAGATGTTCGCCATTTCTTTTTCCAGACTCTTTATAGTCTTTTTTAGAGGATACATGATGGTTAAAATATGTGCGAGTGAACCTTGTAATACATGCGTAATCAATGTAATTTTACCCCCCATACTTAAGAGATTTTTTTCCAGCCCGCTATTTTTACTTTCATTCTCATCACTTGGTACCTTAAATATTCTTCTCTTAGTCTCCCCTCAAAAATGGGATAGCCCAGGTACATCAATGCACCTTTCTTTTGGGAAAAGCCCGTAATATTTATAACTCTTTGAGCAGTTTTATCTGGTGCTTTTGCCACGAGCATAAATTGACACTTCTTGATATTTAGAGTTTGACCAGTTTCCTCTTCTAGCGTGTGTAATAATTCCATCAAATTAACAAGAGATTGCCTACTGGCATTTGTGAAAATGATCACATCATTTGCATATGCCAAACAACAGACTCGGGGAGTGTTCTTAGGTTGCTCGAACATTAGAATTTTCTCTTTTTCCATTTTAACTTTTAAATTTATCAGCAGTGATTCCAAGTAGATATTGAATAAATAGGGTGATAGTGGATCTCCTTGCCTTAGCGCTCTTACAGGCTTAAACTACTCCCCTATTTTCCCATTTATTATGATTCTAACCCACAAGCTTGATATACATCTATATATCAAATCTATCCAAAATTATGAAAGACCCATCTTACGCATTATATAGCATAAGATTGATCATTCTACCCTATCAAATGCTTTTGATAGGTCAAGTTTAAAGACCAGATTATGACCCCTTACTTTGACTCCAATCTCTCTCATCATTTCTGATGCCAGGCTAATATTTTCCATTATCAGTCTATTTTTAACAAAACCAGATTGTTCTTGTGAAATTATGTTAAGAAATATATCACTTAGCCTATTTTTTTACTTTGTTAAGATTTTATATATTGAGTTAGACAGGCTAATTAGCCGGAAATCTTTGCAATTTTGTGGATTTTCAATTTTAGGAATAAGCACAATAAACGAGCTTGCCCACGATTTTGTAATTTCTGCTCCTGCATATATCTAGTTTATAGCCTGTATCAGATCTATTTTGATAACATGCCAGCAAATTTGAAAAAATGCATTGTTCCAGCCATGTGGACCAGCCACACTATCTTATTCATACTAAATACAGCAACCTTCACCCCCTCCTCATCTAGAAATTCAGCCAGCTTCTTATTATCTTCATCCGTGACTTGATGTCTTATTTTCTGTAGCAAGCTGTTTCCTTCTCTCCTCACATTTTCGCACAAGTGTTATTTTAAATATTCTTCTAATTGTGTTTTTACCTCCTCTTCTTTTTCAACCCATTCACCCTCTAAATTTTTTATAGCTTTAATTTTTTGTTTTTGGGATTTGATTTTTGCCATAGTGTGAAAGAATCTATCTATCAATATATCATTCTCTGTATCATTCTATCTATCTATTTGTCTATCTCTCTATCTGTCTATCTATTTATCTGATGATCTTACAATTTGTCTATCTATCAGTTAGCCTATCTATCTTTTTATCAACCTGTCGATCGATCCATCTGTCTATCTACCTTCTATCTGTCTATTTGTTTATCCATCTATCTCTATATCTATATATCTAACTATTTTTCTATCTATCCATATATCTATCAATCTATTAGTCTATCTGTCTATCTATTTATCTGTATATTTTGAAAACTTTCTATCTTTAACTCTGCCTATTTATCTATCTGTCTATCTATCTATCTGTATCTCTATCAACCTATATAACTATTTGCATATTTTCCTATCTAACTATTTATCTATACGTATATAGATCTATATGTCTATATGTCTATCTATCTATATGTATATCTATTTACCTGTTTATCATTCTTTAAGTCTCTCTGTCTATAAATCTATCACACTATCATTCTATCTATCTATCTATCTGTCTGTCTAACTATTAATCTATAGATGTGTTTAACTATCCATCTGTATATAAATCTCTCAGTCTATCTATCTATCGATCTATCTTTGTATCTGACTATCTGGCTAACTATATATATATATATATTTATTTATTTATCTATCTATCTATTTATCTATCTATATTTCTTTATATTTATTTGTCTATCTATTTAGTATTCTATTTGTCTATCTATCTATCTACTTATCTATCTATCTATCTAAATATCTGGCTCTCTCTCTATCTATTTATATGTCATTTTTTCAATCTATCTATCTATCTATCAATCATTCAATCTATCTATTAGTCTACTTGTCTGTCTATCTATCTATATATCTTTCTATCTATCTAACTATTTATCTATCTATATGCGTATTTGTCTATCTATTTTTCCATCTGTCTATCTGTCTATCAATATCTATGTCTATCTATCTATGTGTCTATCAATCTATATGTCTATTTCTCTATCTTTTTATCTATCTATCTATCTATCTGTCAATCTATCTATCTGACTATATGTCTATCTATTATTTTGTCTATCTGTCTATTTGTCTAACTATCTATATATATATATATATATCTATCTGTATATCTATCTATATATCTATTTGTCTATCTATAAATATGTCTATCTATTTATTTCCTATCTAACTATTTGTCTATATTTCTATCTATTAATAAATCTGTCTACCTACCTACCTATCTGTCTATAAGTCTTAATGTCTATATGTCTAACTATCTATATGTATATCTATCTATATAGCTATCTGACTATCTAGCTATCTATCTATATGTCTATATGTCTTTTTGTCAATCTATCTATTTGACAATCAATCAATCAATCAATTTATCTATCTATATATTTGTCTATCTGTCTATCTATCTATCAATCTATCTATTTATATATTTGTCTATTTGACTATTTGTCTATATTTCTATCTATCTATTTATCTATCATTTAATCTGTCTATCTATCTATCAATCATTCTGTCTATCTATCTTTTTGTGTATTTGTCTATCTTTCTATCTATCTTTTGTCTATCTACTTATCTATCTATCTATAAACCTATCTATATGTCTATATTTCAATCTATCTATCTATATGTCTATCTGTCTATCTGTATATCTGTCTATCTTTCTATCTATCTATTAGTCTATCTATTTATCTATTTATCTATTTATTAGTATATATATCTAGATGTGTATTTGTTGATCTATCTATCTGCCAATCTATCTATCTATATATCTTTCTTTCTGGCTATCCTCTTTTCTCTCATTAATCTATCTATCTATCTACAAATCTATCTATATGTCTATATATCCATCTATGAATACATCTATATTTATATATGTCTACCTATCTATCTATCTATCTATGTATCTATATTTCTATCTTTCAATATTTCTATAATTCTATCTATCTTTATATCTATATATCTATCTTTCTACCAATCTAGGTATCTCGATATTTATCAATATATTTATATGTCTCTCTATCTAGTTATTTATGTATCTTTCTATATATCAATTTGTCAATTTGTCTATTTGTTTATGTGTATCTTTGTCTATTTGTGTAATTGTCTATTTATATATCTTTTTATTTGTATATATGCCTATCAGTATATTTATCTATTTTTCTATCTTACTATCTACCTCTTTATCTATGTATCTATCAATCTATCTGTCTATCTATCTACCTATATATCTATCTAACTATCTGCCTATTTTCCAATCTGTCAATCTGAGTATCTGCCTAACTAACCAACTATCTATATGTCTATTTGTCTGTCTGTCTATCTATCTATCTATCTATAAAATTTTTGATATGTCTATATATATTTCTATCTAAATATGTATATTTTTATATGTTAATATGTCTAAACATTTATTCATATATCTATCTATTTGTTTATCTATCTATGTGCCTATTTATATATGTGTGCCTAACTATCTATCTATCTATCTGTCTGTCTGTCTGTCTATCTATATATCATCTTATGTCTATCAATCTATCTTTCTATCTATCTGTGTATTTGTCTATCTATCTATCTTTCTATCTGCCTGTTTATCTGCATGTCCATCTATCTATGTGTCGATCTATATATAAATCTCCCTTAATCTCTATCTACCTTTTATCTATCTGTCTATTTATCTTTATATCTAACTAACTAACTAACTATCTGTCCATCTATCTATCTATTTGTTTATGTATCTATCTATCTGTCTGCATATATGTTGATCTGTATATATTTCTATCTGTCTATTTGTTGATGTGTAATTTTTCAATCAATCTATATATTTATTTGTCTATCTGTCTATCTATCTATCTGTCTATATATCTTTCTATCTATATCTTTATCAGTATATCTGTTTATCTATCTATTTATCTATATGTCTATCTTTTTATCTATCTATCTATTTGTCTATTTATCTATCTATCTATATACTGTTTGTTTATTTGTCTATTTATCTATCTATCCATTATTTGTTCTACCTGTCTATCTGTCTATCTATCTATTTGTCTATCATTATATATATATATATATATATATCTTTCTATCTATTTATCTATATATATATAAATATCTATCTATCTAGTTATATGCCACTCTATAATCTATCTATATGTCTATCTGTCTTTCTATCTCTCTATTTGTATATCTATCTATCTTTATATCTATCTATCTGTCTATAAGACTATATGTCTATCTATCTATCTGTCAATCTTTCAATCTATCTTTATGCCAAACTATTAATATGGCTATCTATCGATCTACCTAACTATCTATTTATCTTTCTATCTGTCTATCTATCTCTCTATCTATATGTCTACTTGTCTATATGTCTATTTGTCTATATTCATAACTTCATATCTATCTAACTAACTACATATCTATCTCTTTATTTGTCTTTCTATCTATTTGTCTATTTGTTGATCTATCTATCTATATATCAAAAAATCTATCTATCTATCTATATGTCTACCTATCTATCTGTCTATTGATATATCAGTCTATCTATCGATCTATCAATTTATCTATTTGTCTATTGTTTATCAATCTATCTATCTATAAATCTATCTATATGTTTATCTATATATCAGTATATGTATATGTGTATATCTTTAGTTGCCTAAGTATCTATTTATTTATTTATCTAACTATCTATCGATATATTATTCTATCTATCTTTTATTATCTATCTATCTATCTATATTTCAATCAATCTATCTATCTATATTTCTATCTATCTATCTATCCATCTATCTATCTATCAATTATTCAATAAATAAATAAATAAATAAATCTATCTATATATATATGTTAATCTATTTATTTAATTATCTATCTATATATATATATATACACACATATCTGTCTATCTAGCTATCTATCTATCTATTTATCTATATGTAAATCTTTCTATCTGTCAATTTATATATCTATCTATTTATCTATCTATTTATCTATCTATTTATCTATCTATCTCTCTATCTACTTATCTATCTATATGTCTATCTATCTATCTGTCTATTTGTCTATATGTTTATCTGTGTATCTATCTGTCTATCTCTATATCTCTCTAACTATATATTTGTCTATTTTCCTATCTATAAATTCATTTATAAGTCTATATATCTAATAATTTATATATTTATATGTCTATCTATCTAAATCTCTATCTATATATCTGTGTATTTATCTATCTTTCTATCTTTCTATCTATTTATCTGTCTTTTTGTCTGTCTTTTTGTCTGTCTATTTGTGTGTCTATTTATTTCATTATCTATCTATATATCTTTCTGGAAATCTGTCTGTCAATCTTTCTATTTATCGATTTATCTCTCTATCTACCTATCTATATATCTATCTTTCTATCTATCTCTATATTTATCTATATATTTATTTATCCCTCCTATCTATCTTTCTATTTATCTTTAGTTCTATCTATTTGTCAATCTATCTATCTACATATCTAGCTATTTGGCTATTTGTTTATCTATCTATCTATCTATTTGTCTATATGTCTATTTGTCTATATGCCTATTTGTCTAATTTATATCAGTCTATATGTTTATTTGCATATCTGTCTAATTGTATATCTATCTATCTATCTATCTATCTATTTATCTATCAGTCTATTTATCTATATGTGTTTCTATTTATCTATTTATCTGTCTATCTATTTATCTATCTATTTGTCTATTTTTCTTTGTGTATATTTGTTTATTTATCTAATAGTCTATATATATATATATATCTTTTTATTTGCCTATATGTCTATTAGTATTTTTATCTATTTTTCTATCTTACTATCTACATCTTTATCTATCTATATTTTTATATATCTATCTATCTGTATGTCTATCTATCTACCTATATATCTATCTGACTATCCACCTATTCACCAATCTATTAATCTGAGTATCTACCTAACTAACTAACTATCTATATGTCTATATGTATGTCAATCAATCTATCTATCTATAAATATTTCTATATGTCTATATATCTTTATATCTAAAAATATATATGTTTATATGTCAATATGTCTAAAAATTTATTCATCAATCTATCTATTTATTTATCTGTCTATGTGCCTATTTATATATGTGTGTCTAACTATCTATCTATCTATCTGCATGTCTGTCTATCTGTCTGTCTGTATATCATCTTATGTCTATCTATCAATCTATCTATCTATAGATGTATCTATCTATCTTTCTATCTGTCTATCTATCTGTATGTCCATCTATCTATGTGTTGATCTATATATAAATCTCCATGTATCTCTATCTACCTTCTATCTATCTGTCTATATATCTTAATATCTATCTAACTAACTAACTAGCTAGCTATTTGTCCATCTATTTATCTATCTATTTGTATGTCTATCTATTTATATGTATGTATATATGTCGATCTGTATATATTTATATCTGTCTATTTGTTGATGTGTAATTTGTCTATTGATTTATATATTTATTTGTCTATTTGTCTATCTATCTATCTGTCTATATATCTTTCTGTCTATATGTCGTTTATTTTATCTATTATATGTCTATTTATCTATATATCTATTTGTTTATGTGTTTATTTATCTATCAATCATCTGTTGTTCTTTCTATTTGTCTATCTGTCTATCATTTTATATGTATATCTATCTCTCTATGTATCTTTCTATCTATTTATCTATCTATCTATATATATATATATATATATATCTATCTAGTTATTTAACTCTCTATCAATCTATTTATATGGCTATAAGTATATATGTCTATATGTCTTTCTATTTCTCTATTTGTATATCTTTCTATCTATATAACTATCTGTCTATCTTTAAGACTATATTTTCTATCTATCTATCTATCTGTCAATCTATCAATTTATCTATCTATCAAACTCTCAATATGTCTCTCTATCTATCTATCTATTTGTCTATATATATATGTCTATTTGTCTATATGTCGATCTATCTATATTTATAATTTCATATCTACCTATCTATCTATCTTTATATTTGTCTATCAATCTATTTATCTATCTTTTGATCTATCTAACTATATATCAATCCATCTATCTATATATCTATAGGTCTATTTGTTGATCTATCTAATTGTATATTAATCCATCTATCTATCTATATGTCTACCTGTCTATAAGTTTATTAATATATATGTCTATCTATCTATCTATCAATTTATATATTTGTCCATCTATTTATCAATCAATCTATCTATAAATCGATCTATATGTCTATCTATCTATCAATATATGTATATGTATATATGTCTATTTGACTAACTATCTAATTATCTATCTATATTTATATCTTTCTTTTATTTATTTATTTATCTATCTATCTATATTTCAATCAATCAATCTATCTATCTATATTTCTATTTATCTATATATCTATCCATCAATCAATCTTTTAATCAATAAATAAATAAATAAATAAATCTATCTATCTATATATATATATATATAACTGTCAATATATTTATTTAATTATCTATATATATATATATATATATATATATCTATATACTTATCTGGCTATCTGACTATCTATCTATATATCTATTTATCTATATGTAAATCTTTCTATCTATTAATATATATATCTATCTATTTCTCTATCTATCTATCTATATGTCTATCTGTGTATCTATCTATCAGTCTTTCTATCTACCAATCTATTTTTCTTTATGTCTATCTATCTATATGTCCATCTCTATATCTCTCTTACTATATATTGTTTATTTTCCTATCTATAAATTCATTCTATATGTCTATATATCTTATAATTTATATATTATATGTCTATCTGTCTAAATATCTTTCTATATATCTATGTATTTATCTATCTATTCTTTCTTTCTATCTACTTATATGTCTACTTTTCTGTCTATTTATCTCTTTATCTATCTAATTGTCTTTCTGGAAATCTCTCTCTCAGTCTTTCTATTTGTCGATTTAACTCTCTAGCTATATATATATATATATATATATATCTTTCTATCTATCTATCTTTTTATTTATCTATATATTTATTTATTTCTCATATCTATCTTTCTATTTATCTATATATCTATCTATCTGTCTATCTATCTATCTACCTATCTAGCTATTTAGCTATTTGTTTATCGATCTATTCTAGCTATCTAGCTATTTGGCTATTGTTTATCTATCTATCTATCTGATAATTCATCTATCTATCTATAAATATGTCTATCTATCTATATATGTATCTGTATATCTATCCATTTCTATATTATATTTGTTATCTATCTATCAATTATCTATGTATATGTCTATTTGTCTATCTATGTATGTGTTTATTTATCTACTGTCTATCTTTATATCTATATATTTATTTATCAATATATCTGTCTCTCATTCTCTCTATCTGTCTATTGTCAATCAATCTGTCTGTCTATCTATCATCATTATATTTATCTATCTATCTATATATCTGTATATCTTGGCTATGGTACTATCTGCCTTTCAAGAATATGTATATTTATCTATCTGTCTATCAATCTATCAATCATTCAATCAATCAATCTATCATTTATCTATTTGTCTATCTATCTATATGTCTGTCTATTTGTAGATTTATTAATTGACTATCTTTCTATATGTATATCTCTCCATCTATCTATAAGGTAATATGTCAATCTATCAATATGTCAATCTATCAGTATATCAATCATTAAATTTACCTATCAGAATCTATATATCTATTTATCTTTCTATATATCTATCTATATTATTTATTGATCTATCTGTTAAATATATGTTTATATGTCAATCTTCTATCTATATATCTATTATCTTTGTATCTATCTTCTATTATCTATCTATCTGGATGTCTCTCTCTTATCTATGTGTCTGTCTGTATATCTGTCTATCTACGTATTTTCCATCTATCTATGCCTATGTATCTAT
>JAREIK010001293.1:0-251050 GCA_029783825.1 Sapria himalayana
TCTTTCTTCTTCTTTTTCTTCTTCTTCTTCTTTCTCTTCCTTCCTTCCTTCTTCTTCTTCTTCTTCATCTTTTACTTCTTTCTTCTTCTTCTACTTCTTTTCTCTTCTTCTTCTTCTTCCTTATTATTATTATTATTATTCTATTCTTCTTCTTCCTCTTCTTCTTTCTTCTTCTTTCTTCTTCTTCTTCTTCTCTTTCTTCTTCTTATTCTTCTTCTTCTTCTTTATCATCATCAACTTCTTCTTCTTCTTCTTCTTTCTTCTTCTTCTTCTTCTTCTTCTTTTCTTCTTCTTCTTTCTCTTCTTCTTCTTCTTTCTCTTCTTCTTCTTCTTCTTCTTCTTCTTCTTATTTCTCTTCTTCTTCTACTTCTTTCGTCTTCTTCTTCTTCATCTACTTCTTTCTTTTTCTTCTTCTTCTTCTTCTTTTCCTTCTTCTTCTTCTTTCTTCTTCTTCTTTCTCTTCTTCTTCTTCTTTATTCTTCTTCTTCTTCATTCTTCTTCTTATTCTTATTCTTCTTCTTTTTCTTCTTCTTCTTCTTCTTCTTCTTCTTCTTCTTTCTTCTAATTCTTTCTCTTCTTCTTCTTCTTTATTCTTCTTTTTCTTCATTCTTCTTCTTATTCTTATTCTTCTTCTTTCTTCTTTTTCTTCTTCTGCATCTTCATTCTTCTTCTTCTTCTTCTTCTTCTTTCTTCTTCTTCTTTCTTTTTCTTCTTCTTCTTCTTCTTCTTCTTCTTCTTCTTTCTTCTTCCTCTTCTTCTTCTTCTTCTTCTTCTTCTTTCTTTCTTTCTTTCTTTCTTTCTTCTTCTTTCTTCTTCTTCTTCTTCTTCTTATTCTTCTTTCTTCTTCTTCTTCTTATCCTTCTTTCTTCTTCTTCTTCTTCTTCTTCTTCTTCTTCTTCTTCTTCTTTCTTTCTTACTTACTTTCTTTCTTTCTTCTTCTTCTTCTTCTTCTTCTACTTCTGCTACTATTACTATTTCTTCTTATACTTCTACTTCTACTAATAATACTACTACTACTACTACTACTTCTTCTTCTTCTTATTTTCTTTCTTCTTGTTCTTCTTTTTTCTTTTTTTTCTATAAATCTTCATTATGTTCCATTGTTATGTTATGTTATGTTATGTTATGCATAACATAAGAAAAAGATTTTGATTGCTATGTATCTTTTTTCTTATGTTCCATGAAGGGTGAAGTTCTTTTTCTATAAATCTTCATTGTTATGGTTATAAATATACTCAAGAATGGTATCTTTTTTTTGTTATGGTTATAAATCTTCTTCTATATCTTTTTCTTCATCAACTTCTTCTTCTTCTTACATTGTCTTGTTTCCTCTTCCATTGTCTGAAACACACCCTTCATGCTATGTATAGATTTACTATACCCATTAGTGAAACTAATAACATCATTCACGTATGCCAGGCATCCTATGTGCGTGGAGTTTTTTGGCTATCTAATGGTTCCTAAGCTATCTATTTTCATTTTTTTCCTTGATGTTTACTATTGAGATTTCTAAATATATATTGAAGTGTAGTGGGGAGTGTTGATCCCCCTATCTTAATCCTCTTCTTGATGTAATCTCTTCTCCAAGCTCTCCATATATTAAAATCCTTGCTGATGTATTTGATATACATATGTATATCAAATCTATCCCGGCTTCAACAAAACCCATTTTACGCATGGTATAACAAAGTATGTTTCATTCTACCCTGTCAAAGGCTTTAGAGAAATCTAATTTTATTTCTACATTTTGCCCTCTTTTTTTTGTGCCAATTTCTCTAACCATTTCTTTATCTAAACTTGTATTTTTCATTATTAGTCTAATTTTAATAAAACCTATCTATTCTCTTGATATTATATTCGGAAGTATATATGCCAATCTATTTTACAATATTTTTGCTAAAATTTTATAAATGGTATTACACAAGCTGATGGGTCGATAATCCTTCCCTTTTTGTGGGTTTTCTATTTTAGGGACGAGTACCTTATAATAATTACCCCATTCCTTTCCTATTTCTCATTCACTAAAGATTTGTAACATAGCTTGCAGAAGATCCTCTTTTATAATATTCTAGCATGTTTGGAAAAATTCATTGTTCCAATCATCTAACCATGTTGCGCTATTTTTATCCATACTAAAAATTGCCACTTTCAGCTCCTCTTCATGTGGGAATGTTCAGAGTTTTTCATTCTCTTCTTCATTGATTTTACATTCTATATTTTGTATAAGCATACTACCTTTATGATTACCTTTGCAACATAATTTATTTTCAAAAAAGGTTTCAAAGTAGTTTTTTTTATTAGTTTCTATGTAAATCCATTCCCCTGTGCTATTTCTTATACTTTTAATCTTATGTTTCTGAATTTTAATCTTTGTTATTGTTTGGAAAAACTTAATGTTTTTAGCACATTCTTTGAGCCATTTTACTTTTGCTTTCCGCTTCCAAAACCCCTCTTTCATTAGTAGTTTTAATCTTAGTTCATTCTAAGCTTTCTGCAGTTCTTTCCTCCTGTCATTACTTTGCATCTCTTCATATTTCAATTCCCTCTTTTCCACTAAAATTTCTGCTTCTTATATATTTTTATTGATATTTCCAAATCTTTTCTTTATTCCATTTCTTTAATCTTTTTTTTAACCTACTTAGTTTTAGATTAAATATTTGTATTAAGTTACCTATGATTTCCAATTTCCAGGATTCCTTTACTATCCCCTCAAAGTCTGCATGTAAGCACCATGCATTCTAAATTTGATCATGCTTTTTGTAAAACTTGTTCTCTTTATGGTGATTAAAAGTGGATTGTGATCTGAGCAGGTTATATTTAAATATGTTAAACTGATAGGGCTGTATCTATCTATCCATTTAACATTGAGTAAGACCCTCTCCAGTCTTGCCCATATTGTTCCTTTGTTTTTCTAATTGTTACACAAAGTGTATTTCTAACCTAAGAAACTAGCCTCAATTAGATTTGTCTTGCTAATTATTTCATTAAAATGAAGGTTTGCCTTTGTATTTGCAGGCCTACCTCCTTTCTTTTCTCTAGTGTATCTAGTGATATTAAAATCACCTCCTATTATCTATGGTTTGTTTTTCCTAGTCACTTTTCCATTTCCCTCCATAATTCCTTTCTTTTTTATTTTTTAAATATTTTGCATAAACTACTGATATTATTTTCTTTTCCTCTTTACTTAGGCTAAAGTTTATCATTTGTTTTGTTTCTTCCAAAATTATTATATTCATTTTAATTTTCCACAAAATCCATAATTTCCCATCTTGATTTGAGAAACCATTTCCCACAAAGTTTATCAAATCAATTACTCTGATTTTTATATACATATATACTCTAAACAAATAAAAAAAATTATTTATAATTTAAAAATATATTTCTTATGACACTGAATAAGACTACGAAAGGAACGCTAGATTAAAATAAGATTTTGGACTTCTAATATATATTATATTATATTATTTATATTAATTATGATTTATTTTACTCTAGAATTATAATTGTACTCCATCACTTATTTGAAATAATTTAAGTTTATTATTGTTTAATACTTATTAAACTCTTCATGTTAAGATTATTGATACCCATCAATTAAATTACTAACAATTTGATTTAATTAATCTCTTATTATGTCCTTGAAAGTTTCTATTTAACTTAATTTAACATATCGAATTAAAATTCACCTTTAAGGTTTGACAATACCAAAACTTATAAGTATACTCAAGAGGGTATCACCAATCTTTTTGATATGACATAGATTTCATCAATAATTAATATTCACTATATAGCTGATAAAGTTATCAAACTCGTCAAGTTTATAAATGTATTTATATATCTCACTCTTTATGAATCAAAATTACTATTTACAAGTATAAATGTTTATTCATCATTTCAAGATTAAGAGTAATAGTTTTTCTAATAATGATAGGACATCTTTTATTTTACATGTCATCATATAATAATCATATTGTGATGGTCCCGTTCAATACATATAAATATACTAGGGAAAAAAGTTAGAATTGTACCATTCTCAATAGTCAAGATAGACATTCTAAGATATTATGTTACAATCTTACCAATCATGCGTCCCATGTCATTTAGATTGTAAACAGTAAGTTTATATTCTACATGAACTGATAATTTGATCTTCAATGGCTAAGCTAAACTTTATGCACCAAATCATCTATTATGCAAAATTAAAGATACATGCACATCTTTTTTAAATACAAACTTAGCTCATTACATAAACAATAAAATACATTCAACAAAGATTTACAACAATCAAATAACTTTTTGTATAAACATAGACCTAATGCATGGATCTTTTAGAAATCAAATTTAGTAACATTTATCTTTTATATCTCCATTATGAAACATTTAATCTTTTCATCCTACAATATCACATATTTAGGTTGTGGGTATGGAAATAATGTCAATTGACTTTTAATCCTTTTATATTAGATGATAAGGCTTAATAATTTGTTCTATGTTGATTAAAGATTTAGTTTTTATTTGTGTCAATAAGCCTACTAAGAATAATCACTCTATTACTAAAAGAGTGAATATTCATGAGTTATATTATGCTTTAAAATGCTTTAATATGGAAATAGTAGTTAACAAAGTAATATGGTTTGTTAGCTATTCGTGTTCTTTAATATTCTTCTATACATAATATTCATAATATGAGTGATCACATTAAGAATAATCATATGAGTGATCACATTAAGGATAACAAGAAATAATACTAAATTATGAAAATTAACTGACAATATAACAATTTAATGTTAAAGGATTGGTTACATAATTATTACAATGAAATATTGCCTTAATAGATAAACTTCATATAACTTGCGATGGGTCAATTCAATGTATTTATTTTTTAACAAATTATAAATAACATTGACAATATAAAATATAATCTAAACATAAAATATAATCTAATACTCAGGCAATTAGTGCTCATTATTAAAAAATAATAAATAACATTCTAAAGTAATATATAGATAACATTGCCAAGTTTTATTGTATTATTGTGATATGAACTTATTAAAAGTTAATAACAGTGGCCCTAAGATATACCACTAAGACATTATTTATTTGATAGATGTAAACAATTATTTTTTTCAATATCACATCAAGGTTCTAGGGTATATAAGAATTTGAGATTAATTTATAGACAATTAAAAATTTTATATATTTTATATATGATACACTACTACAACGATGATAACTAGTACAACAGCTTCTATTATTACTACTACCATTATTGTTTTTTTTATTCTTATTTTTTTTAAAAAAAAATTTGTCCAACTCAAGTCCTTCCTTAAGATAAAACTAATATAATTTCATAGAGAAATAATTCCATTCAATGAAATTATTCCTTTACTATTTTTACAAAATTTGGATCCAAAAATATATCTCAAATAAAATACCAGCTAGATGCATATTAATCCCACCAAAGAAACTGTAACATTTTAGCATTAATTAGAAAATGACAAATTGTTGGTAAAAATTATATATATATATATATAATTCTAAATTTTATTTTGTAAAATAAATAAGGCTTTCAATTTATATTTATTAAAAAATAACATTTTTTGGTGGATAAAATAATAAATAAAATATATTTATATTTTATAAAAATAATAAATAAATGTTTTCAATTTCTTTTATAATAAATAAAATAATCATTCAATTTTATATTATAAAATGGATAAAATAATTTGAATTTTATATTTTATATTTTATATATATATATATATATATATATATATAATAAGGCTTTCAATATAAAAAATAGTTTCAATTAGTTTTCAAAGTGGAATTAAAAATATTTTTTTCATTATTTAAAAAATATATAATTTTAAAATACTATTTTTTTTCCATTTCATAAAATAATAATGAAGTCAATAATGAAAATGAATAAAATAATATTAATAATGCACAAAAAAAGATGGATTTAGAAATACTCAAATTTGTTTCTAATTCCATCACAATGTTCAAATAGCCACCTCAATGGAAATAGAAAGATTTTGGTTATAAAATGTTCTCCTTTCTAAATTTTAGAAATGGATAAAACCTAGGAATTTCTAAAATATGGGACAGAAAAATTCTATCGCTAAATTTAGTGATGGAAATGAGATCTTAGATTCCGTCACTAAATTAGCGACAATATAGAATAGAAATGCAAGATTCATTTCTAAATTAAAAATAAATTTTGAAATGTCATTTTTCATTTCTATTTTTTACGACAGGAACATGTTTCATTTGTTGCATGTTTTATATGTTGTATACAATAAACAAATACATATTGAAATAATATAACCTATAATCCAGTAAGTACATGCACTTATTATTCATCCAATGACATTTACATAATATCACTATAGAGTAATACATCAAATAACAGACATAAGAGTCCATCAATTTTTAGCACATATTCATAACTTGAAAAAATAATAACACAAAAACCAAATTTTCACAAAATAAACTTTGGTTGCAAAAAATAATAACACAAAATCACAAATAACTACGAGTCCTTATCAAGATGAATATTGTCCTCCAATGATCTAGATTGATCTTCTTCATAATGATGAAAAATAGATAAAGTCACTACCAACTTGCACATTATTTTCTCCATCTTCAAAATATTTTGTTGCATTTTCTCATCTCTTTTCATTCTTTCCTCATATCTTTTCATTCTTTCCTCATTTCTTTTCATTCTTTTTTCCTCACTTTTTATTCTTTCCTCCACTCTTTTTAATCTTTCTTCCTCTCTTTTCATTCTTTTTTCCTCTCTTTTTTTCATTTTTTTTTATTTTCTTTTGCATCTCTTTATTCTTTTGTTGTATCTACTCATTTTTTCTTTGCAACATATCATGAATTTCTTGCATCTCCTCGCACAACCTCTCATCAAATAGATTATTATAATTAGAAGATGATAATGATGAACTCCAAATAGAATTTGGATAAAATGTAGATGCATGAGTACCAAGACCATACACTCACCATTATTTTCGTTCATTAATTATAATTTACATATGATACTTCAAGTATAAATTGAGAAACTTACATTAATATCATTTGACTACTTATTCACACAAGATCCATCCTTCTCCTTGTGTATTCACTCAAACACCTCAAATGATGTTGGTGGACATCCCAACTCAGCCTCTTAAAAATAAATAATAGTTATTATTAAGATACATGATACATTGTCACATATGTATTATCATTTGCATTCACAAAATTTAAATAAAAATAAATTATGAAAGATAATTTACTAAATCTACTAAATGTTGATATGTCACATTTGAACCTCTAATATGTTTCGAAGGTCTTGATCTTTCACCTACTTTCTCTGATCGATGATTGTGTGATATCATCTAGGACAATACCTTTAACTCCTCACTAATTTAATATTTTTACCACTTCATCCAAACATTAAAGAGAACACTATTAAGCTTTACATGTTTACCAAACATTTTCTCTATTTTGCAAGATTGTCATTGTATCTGACACTAGTCATATATTTCTATTTATCCTTCACCAAGACCATCAAAGCATTATTCTATTTATACTTTTTCTACAATAACCAATTAAAACACGTATACATTATAATGTATATGTGTTTATTATTTAGTATAATAGAATTTAATATTAAACCAAATTGAAAAACATGTAAATGCATCAAAATTATTCCTCAAATTCTTCCCAATAAGATTCTTTAATATTTAAGGGCACTTTGCTCTATTTTATACCCTCCACAATTAGTTTCTCCTTTAATATCTTTCCAATTTTATGAGAAGCAGAATGTATACACATGTAAATAATTTAACATAAGCACGTACATATACATATAAATAAAATACATCCATTTTTCTTACTATCTTAATATTTTTTTCATTTTTATTTATTTTCTAAAACTTCATAAAGCAAATATTATTTTAATTCAAAATAATAATGTTCAATAAGTAGCAAAATTATAGTTTGTTATTAATTAAAATTACCATATTTTAACCTTAATCATTTACTTATAATTTTATTCATAGTTATTAATTAAATTTTTTACCAATGAAAATAATGAAAATTGATAATGCATGTATGTAGTAAATTTCAAAAAACTACGTACTATTTATTGTCAATTATGGGCTCAATGTAGATTTTCTCATAACTTGGCATACAAATGGATTATGAATATCCAGCAATTGTCAATACTATAATACAAATGCATTAGCCCCCTAAAATAGGCGGGATGTAGCTAATAATATCTTCTAGTGTAAAATGAGATGAAGATGGAATATTAGTGGCAGTCAATCTGTGTACCTCATGATGAGATGATACCAACGTATCCCCGGTACATGTAGGAGAATTCAAAGAGACATTTGTAGTATTGTCATTACTAAATAAATATTTGTTTCCTCCTCCAAAAATGGTTAGTTGACTTCCTCTACCTCTCTCCACAAATTAAGATCATTGATCACCTGAATGGTTATCTCTCATACCTAAATCTAGTTAAATAAACATAAAAAAATACAAAGACAATAATATCATGTAATGAAAATGTCATTATAACAAAGCATTATGATAAACACATTGACATTCACAAAAGCAAAAAAAAATCATTCAAGAACCAAATTATAATAGTTTCAAAATAGTCAAGACAACAAAACATGGAAGTCATAAAATATTTAGTCATCATCAAAAATTTTTAACAAATCATCTCTATTTATATATTCATCATCATCATCTGATTGTAAAATTAATTTCTCCTCATGATCTTCTTCAACATAATCATCATCAATGTCCAGATAATTTTTATCTTCACCAAATAATATTTGAAGCTCATCATTTGCCCTGGGAATGATTGGATAAAGTTCAACATTATGCTCTTGAAATGTAGGTACACATGATGGTGTGAAAATAATATCCCTTTTAAAAACTTTCACAACTAATCTATGTTTTATTTTACATAGTGTCCACCTATCACAAGGATTTCATTTTATTATTGGATAAGTAGTGTAACATACTTATTCACCTTGCACCACAAGAATAAATGACTCGTACTTATGATAATATTTTTATGATACATATCCTTAAGGTTGTATTGATGATGAATTCTAATACATAAATATGAAATATGATCAAACTATCCACACTTAAATAGAAATATCCATATATAGAATTTCAATTAGTCGACCATGAAAATTAATATTAGACGTAATAGAGTTAGATCCCTTGACACACACACCACTGTTTATTGTAGCTCTATTTGAACCTTATTTCAAAGTATGAAATTTGTATCCAATTACATAATGTATGAGATATATCTGTAAACTTCATGATGACCCTTTTGCAATATCATTTATTTGTCTATTATATATATTTGATGAAGGAAGGTGTACCTAGAAAATGAAAAAAAAAAAGATAAAATCATACTTATATACTGTTGCATATTAATTTTTAGAAGCAATTATAATAAGTTATATACTGACAAATTTTTCAAACTAAATTACGAAATATTTGTTAAACTTTGCATTAATGGAATTGGAAACATCATCAATATGTAGTTCTCTTTGCTTCAAGTCCTTAGCATAAATTCTTCAAAACAACATTGAAGATATTTTTAGAGGTTGTAAGTGGTCTAGGCAACCCATGCATGACATGAGCCACAACCCAAATGAGTCGTGCCTAGCCCAGCATGGCACAAACTAGAATCGTGTCCAGACTTGGGTCATGTTGGCCCGAGGCAAGGATAATGTTGTGGTGGGCTAGAATATTTGAGCCTCATGTTGGCCCGAGGCAAGGATAATGCTGTGGTGGGCTAGAATATTCGAGCCTCATGATGGGCTAGGCATGATCCAGGTGCCTGGCCCATAGGCATGGTTCAGTAGCATTGGTATCATGATCGGGGAACTTAGACCAAGATTGGGTGTCATTTTAAAAAATATTAAAATAATACAAAAACCCTGCCACGTCTTGCCTTGTACATGTGCTAGGTTTTTTTAATTTGCCTAGTACATTGCTGGGTTTTTTTAATTAGCTCACCCCATGCTATGTTTGGCTAGATAGCATCTACGTGACACGACCTAAGCCCAAATAATAACAAGAATGTTGATATTTTATAATGGTGAAAATCATATGAGTCCACATATCCTTTGTTATCTAAGATGACATGGGATCTATTGACTCCTTCGATGTCGAGCATATCATTAGAGTCTACTTTTTTTGTTGTAGTCAATATCATTTCGGATAGGAGATTGAGGCTGTGGCCCAATATCACTAAGACACTAACATGCATGAAAGATTGAGAGGATTCAAGGTTATACATCTAGGATCATACTAGAACTAGAGTGGATGAGTTGCTGGCAGATGATGACTCATGAGACTTAGGATATTGAGCTCACTACTAATGATACCATCAGATGCTTATGCAATGATGATCAGTTGCATACTTACATTGATTAGTATTGGGATTGAGCTTGCATGATTACGATTGATGATTTTTATGTTGTGATGTGTTATTTTATTTTTGGCTGGATTAGAATATAAATTTATTTTTTTGATTATTAAAATTTGTCATTTGTGTTAATAATTTTATTTTTTTATGATTTATATGAAATAATATAATAACGTATCTCATAATGGATAACTTTACATTTTAAATTTGTAAAAAAAAATTTAAAATCATAAATCATAACTGGTCAACTAGGCTAGCAGCCTTTGGATGACCATGCTGAACCTACCATAGCCCGGCATGGCCTGGCATGATCCAAGCTGATTTTTCCTAGACATGGGGCCGGATGGGCCATGCTTGACCAGAAATATTCAAGTCATGCCATGCCAAGCATGATAGCCATATCGAGTCATGATCAGCATGGCACAGTGGCTCAACTGGGCCACCAAAAAATATCTTGATTTTGCTCTACCATATGATCGACCCACATATGTGAAAATGAAAATCATATCATGTTCTTCCGATTCATCCTCTATACCATAATCATTATTTAGTGATATTTTATTATGTGAATTATATAATTGTAGCTGAAAGTATTGTGCACAAAATACTGATGCCTCTGCAACCAAGTATGCACATCCCTAATCTAATATTTCGAGTTTCATCTATAAAAAATGAATAATAATCATCAAAATATTTCCAAGAAAGAGAATCTGGGCAATGTCACATTATGTCATCTTCAATAATATGCTCTTTGTGTTAATCATGTCATTAGTAGTGACTTCGGATATAAATAATCTTTGCAAACAAAGAATCAATATAAAATAATATATCTTTTTATGAGGAGTATTTATTTTTTACTTTAACATGATTTATTTCTTTTGCATCGAGGATAATTATAGAATTAAAATGTAATTGTTTCACTGTATATGCCCCAATATATCATGTAACCATTAATGCAATAATATATTTTTTCTACAAGCAAACTCAAATATCACATTAACTTCAATGTGCTGTAAAAGCTATTTATAATGAAGTTATTCTTTGGTAACACATATAACAATTATATTTTTAATAATAATAATGTATGTAAAAGTTGTAGTCATATCATTATTAGGTAAGTTTGCATTAAAATGAGATAAAAGAGATTATTTTATTCTCTTAGATATTTATCAAAAGCCTTGAGTTTTATTTTTCTCATATTCACATAACTATTTTGACCTAAGTATTTTATTAACTTGTTTATTTATTATTACGTTTCAACCTTCAAATTGCATACAATAAAAATATTTTAAGTTATTCATTGTTATTACTTTTCAACTTTTTATATTTGTTTATATATATATTGTTCATTGTTACAATTGCATACCTACAAATTTTTTGATATATATATAAAATTTATATTATTTAAGTTACATTCAATTTTAACATACAAATTGCACGCCTTCAAAATTTTATAAACCAACTATCTCAAATTTTATAGTTTTTCATTGTGATTATGGTTGAACCTTCTAAATGTTGATATTTATATATTCAAATAACTAGCTCATTAGGTAAATAACAAAACGTACAAAAATTTCATACATCAATTAAGTAACCTAAAAACTTAAAAATCTCCAAATTTTAATATAAAAATGTAAAATTTTTCAATTAGCACGATAAAAATTCAATAAAACAAGACAAAGAGAACCCTTGAGGATGTAAACATGAAAGAAAATATAGATAACAACAAAATGCACACAAATTATAATTCTAAAATATAGCATCTACAGTAAAATTGAAAATGCTAAATGGATACCTCAATGATAATAGTGTAGCACGACAGATACCAAATGGAGGAAAGTGATCTCGAATACAAAATTGGACGATCTCAGAATTAAAAAATATGCCCAAACCCTAAATTTTTTTCAATGTTTCAATGTGTTTTTTTAAAAATTAATTATCATAATTTAGCGATAGAATTAATCTTTATTTCTAAATAGCGATGAACAAAAAGTCCATCATTGAAATATTTAAAGTCCAATAGTGTCAGATTCTAAATACATTTCAAATTTGGTGATACAAAAATATTCTGTCACAATATCCATATTACTTATAATTTTCCATCACATTTAGTTATTGAAGGATAAACTGTTTCAATTTCAATCTCAATTTCTATTTCTAATTCTGTTTTCATATGTTTTCAATTAATACGTGTCTTTTAATAGCGAGCGATATTTTTACCATTTCTAATGTGTTTTAAAAAAATTTTATTCTTGTTTCTAATCTATTTCAATTCTATTCCTAATTTTAGAAACCAAAAAACTATGATTTTCTTTTCTAATTTTCATTTCTATTTGGCTTATTTCTTATAGTGATGGTTATTTTTTATATTTTATAAATAAACATAATTTTAAAATAATTAATAAATTGAATCTAAATTTTCTATGTTTTATTATTAAAATTAAAATAATTTTAATATAATTTGAGTTTAAATTTTACTAATAAAATAACAACCTTCTTTATCTTATAAAAATAATAGATTTCATTTTCAAAATGTTTGTTTATTTATTTTTCTTGGTTATGTTTTATAAGTATTCATACAAATTTTCTTTATCAAAGTTTCTTTTTACAATTTGTCTATGTTTCAAATGTTTTATGTATTTAATGTTTATCTAATGTGTGTAAACAAAAAAAATATCTTTGAAAAAAAAAACCAATGGTCAGATTAGGTATGGATCAACTTGTGGTCTTATATATATATATATTTTTAATATTATAGTAGGTTTGATCTCTACTCTAGGTATTTATTTTAATATGACCAGATGTGAGTTTTTTTTTTATGTCATGACAAAGAGAAGAGGGGGTTTAAAAAATTATAAAATTAGGTAAGAGGTGAGGATTGATAATTACTTAGAAAAGTGAGTTTAAAAATTATCAAATTAGGTAGGAGGTGAGGATTGATAATTACTTAGAAAATTGAGTTTAAAAATTATCAAATTAGATTGGTGGTGAGGATTGATAATTACTTAGAAGAGTGAATTTAAAAATTATCAAATTAGGTAGGAGGTGAGGATTAGTTGTTGGTGACTATTTAAATAAACAATCTTTTAATCCTACATCGGAAATGTGTGGAAATTGGGAGACTTTAAGGGGTTATACAAGAAAGCCTCCCCTTAAGGTTAAAATCTACCTCTCTTATAATTACTTTTTTTTACTATAAGATTAAATTATAAATTTCTCTTCTCTCTTTTGATAATATTATTTCGGTAATGTTGGAGGATATAGGCATAATTGGCCAATTTTATTAAATCTTGTGTTTTCTTTATTGTCTATTTTATAGTTTTTATCGGATATTTTATTAGAATATTTTTGTTCCGTGGAAATAAACCCGATTTCCACAATAATTGGTATCAGAGGATGTTAATGTGTATGCTCTTTAGTTGCGGCTTAGTTTGATCTTCCATATCAAAAACATTTCCTTGGGTATTTTGCATTTGATAGTTATTAAATAGATATTATAAAAAAATGGCAGATGACGGATGATCAACTTTAGCAAAAGTTCAGACAACAAGTCATTCATCTGTTATGATAAGAAATGTGGTGTCAAATACCAAAATTCAAGTGAAATTTTTGATGATGCCATACATTTTGGTATGTGGCAAGGTAAAGTTCTATATGCCTTATTACAACAATGTCTAGATATTTCCATTGAAGGAATGGAAAATAATTAATCGATTATCTTATGGTACTATTCAATCATGCTTTTCTAGAGAACATAAGTATGCATTCTATAAAAAATGTCTGCAAGCAAATTATGGAAGTCGCTAGAGAAAAAGTTTCTAAAGAAAAGTAAACAGAATAAGCTTCATATGAATAAAAGACTGTTCAGATTCACATATGTTCCTGGTACCATGATAAATGAGCACATCTCAAATTTTAATCAGCTTGTTATAAATCTATTAAATTAGGATGTAACTTTTGAAGATGAGGATCTTGCCTTGGTGTTGTTGGGTTCTCTTCCTGAGGAGTTTGAGTTCCTTGAAACTACTCTACTCCATGGGAAGGCTCAAGTGTTTCTTAGTAAAGTTTGTGTTGCTTTATATAGTTATGAATTGAGAAGAAAAGATAAAAAGAAAAGTATCAATGATGCAGTAGAAGCTTTGACAATAAGAGGACGTTCACAAAATAGAAGTAGAGGGAAGAAAGTGAGATCAAAGTCTAGAGTGGGAAAAGATGAGTATGCCTTTTTCCGATAAAAAGGACACTAGAAGAAAAATAGTCCAAAGCTGAAGAAGAAAATTAAATCTAAAAAGGAATGGGTGTTGAAGATTCAGATGTAGCCAACAAGTAGTGCACAAAGTTGGATCCTTGATTCAGGCTGTGGCCACCATATGTGTCCAAACTAGGAGTGGTTTTCTGATTTTAAAGAAATATCAGATGAAGTTATTTACACAGCAAATAACAGCCCTCGCAATACAACTGGAATCAGTTCAATTCAGTTGAGGAATAGTGATAGGTCAACCAGAACTCAGACAAATTTTCAGATATATATTTATTTTGGTGAGAAATTTTATTTTTGTAGGAATCTTCGCAACAAAGGGCTTTAATATAGTTCTCAAAGATAAATTGCTGAAGGTTATCTTTGGAACATTGGTGGTGATGAAAGGTGTCCAGCGAAAGAACAAATTGTATTACTATGGTGGTAATACACCCACTTGAATAGCAACAACAATCTCTAATGATGGCAAGGAGCTAGAAACAACTAGATTGTGACATATGTGCTTAGGGCACACATGAAAAAAATCCTTGAAATTTCTAGCAAAATCAAGGATTATTGAAGGGGCTAAATGTCTACAAATTGGATATCTACGAGCATTATATCAAATGGATAAAAGATGAGTAAAATTTGGTATTGCAATCCATAATACTAAAGGTATTTTGGACTATGTTCATTCTAATGTATGGGAGACTTCTAAATCAGTTTCAATGAGGGGTAAAAATTATTATATTTTCTTTGTTGATGATTTTTCCAGAAGAGTATGGGTATACACACTAAAGCCAAAGGATAAAGTGTTGGGAGCTTTTCTCATCTGGAAAAAGATGGTGGAAACTCAAATGGGCAGAAAAATCAAATATTTTCGAACAGATAATAGTAGAGAATATTCGAGTGATCCCTTCATAAATGTTTGTCAAGAAGAAGGAATTGTTCATCACTTCATAGTTAGAGATACACCACACAAAATGGAGTGGCTGAATGCATGAATCGAATTCTACTGAAAAAAGTTCAATATATGTTGTCCAATGATGGGTTAGGCAGAGAATTTTGAGCTGAAGCTATAACACATGCATATCATCTCATTAATCGATTACCATCAACTGCTATTAATGAGAAGACAGCTTTAGAATGTGAAATGGAAACTCTTTTATAGATTATAATTCCTTACATGTGTATGGAAACTCTTTTATAGATTATAATTCCTTACATGTGTATGGTCCCATTGCATATTACAATGTAAAGGAATCAAAGTTAGATCCAAGGGCAAAAAAGACTATCTTTATGGGGATATCATCTAGTATGAAAGGATATCGCCTATGATGCTTGAAGACTGAAAAGATAAATTTCAGTAGAAATGTTACCTTTAATGAATTTACTATGTGAAAGAAAGTAGTAGAGGAGCAAACGGATAAATAACTACAATAAACAGAAAATAATCCCAAGCAAGTTGAGTTTGAAGACAGAAGAATCATTGGACCAGCAACGAATGAGTCAGATGATGAATCAGACAAAGAAGTTCAAGCACAAGGACCTTCACAACAACATAAATCAATTGCATTGAGATGGCCAGAAAGGAGTAGAAGGAAACATGGTTGGCTTGAAGATATGACTACTTACACATCTTAAGTAGATAATGAGATTCCTACCACCTATAGTGAAGTTGCTAATAGTTCAGAAGAAGACGAGTGGAGGAAAACTATGGTAGAAGAGATGCAATCCTTTGAAAAGAATCAAACTTAGAGGCTCATAAGCCTGCCTAAAAGGAATAAGGCAATTGGATGTAAATGGGTTTATGCAAAGAAGAAAGGATTTCCTAACAAAATAGATGTCCACAACAAGGTAAGATTGATTGCAAAAGGCTATGCTCAGAAGGAGTGAATTGATTACAATAAAATGTTATCTCTAGTTGTGAAATATAGCTCCATTAGAATACTATTGGCTTTAGTAGTAGATTTTGATTTGGAACTAGTTCAAATGGATGTGAAAACTACATTTTTACATGTTGACTTGGAAGAGGAAATCTACATCACTCAGCCTGAAGGGTTTAAAGTTGCTGGCAAAGAAAATATGGTGTGCAAGCTGAACAAATCATTGTATGAATTGAAGCAATCTATAAGGCAATGGTACAAATGATTTAATAAATTTATGATAAGGGAGAAGTACACAAGAAGCAAATATGATCATTAAATATATTTTTGTAAGCTACAAGGTGGATCATATATATATTATCTTCTTTATATTGATGATATATTGATTGTTTGAAAGAATAGATAAGAAATTGATAAGTTAAAAGCTCAGCTAAATTGTGAATTCGAAATGAAAAATTTAGGTGAGGCCAAGAATATTCTTGGCATGAAGAAAAAAAGAGAAAAAAAATTAGAAAGACTTTATTTGACTCAGAAACACTATCTGAGAAAGGTACTAAAGTGTTTTAGGAATAACGAGAAGGCAAAGCTAGTTAGTACTCTACTAGCACCTCATTTCAATCTTAGTGCATCTGTATCATCAAAAAATAACAAAGAAAGTAAATATATGTCAAAAGTTTCATATGTAAATGTCGTTGGTAGCTTTATATATTTTATGGTATATACAAGGTTTGACATTTCACAAGTAGTCGGCATTGTGAGCAGATACATGCATGATCTTGGAAAAGAACATTGACAAGCTATGAAATGGATTCTAAGATACAATCAGGATACTGTGGAAGTTGATTTGATGTTCGAGTGGGATGCAAAAGTGGGTCAATGTATAGTGGGATGTTAAAGTAAATATACAAGCAGGTGATTTAAATAAACGTCAATCTATTACCGGTTATGTGTTTACTCTTGCTAAGGCACTGATCAGTTGGAAGTCTACCTTACAATCAACAGTTATTTTATCTACAACATAAGCAGAGTACATGGCAATTACAAAAACTCTTAAGGAGGCAATTTAGCTTCAGGGGTTGCTAAAGGACTTGGGAGTTGATCAAAAGTATGTCAGAGTACATTGTGACAGTCAGAGTATTTTATGTTTAGCAAAGAACCAAGTCTATCATGCAAGGACAAAACATATCGACGTTTGTTATCATTTTGTGAGAGATTCTTGAAAAAAATAAAATATTACTTAAGAAGAATTTGGCGGCTGAAAATCTCACAAACATGACAACCAAAGTGGTGACAAGTGTCAAGTTTCAACATTGATTGAACTTAATAAATGTTATCAGAATATGACGAAAAACACTTTATGGTGCATTTGAAGTTACTACAAATTATTTGAAAGAAAAGATCGAGAACATTTGTTTGAAATAGTCAAGGTGGAGATTTGTTAGTGATTATTTAAATAAATAGTCTATCAATCCCATATCGGAAATGTGTGGAATTTGGAGGCTTAAGGGGTTAAAAAATAAAGTATTCCCTAAAGGTTAAAATCTACTTCTCTTGCAATTAATCTTATTTTACTATAAGATTAAATTATAAATTTCTCTTCTATCTCTTTTGATAATATTATTTTGGTAGTATTAGAGGATGTATGCATAATTAGACAATCTTAGTAGATTAATTGTTGAGTATAGATCTGGTGTTTTCTCTATTGTCTATTTTGTAGCTATTGTAGAGTATTTTATTAAAGTATTTTTGTTCTGTGAAAATAAACCTGATTTCCACAACATTGATAATTACTTAAAAGAGTGAGTTTAAAAATTAATTTCCCTAAAATGCCAAATATATTTCCTATAAAATTAATTCTCCAGAATTATCAAATGGGCTCATTATGAGCTCCTACAAGCTTGTTGAGTTCATGTGAGCTTATTGAGCTCCTGTGAGGCAAAGGCTCTTTGAGCTTATGTGTGCTCGTTGACTACATGTTCATTCATTACATGGAGCTCATTGAGCTACTGAATGTTCATTACATGGATCTTGTAGAGCTAATGAATGTTAATTACTTAGATCTTGTTGAGCTACTATATGTTCATTACATTAAGCTCGTCGAGCTACTACATGTTCATTACATGGAACTCCTTGAGTTACTGCATATTCATTACATGGAGCTCATTGAGCCATTGCATGTTCATTACATGGAGCTCGTCAAGCTATTACATGGAAATCATTGAACTCTTGCAAGCTCCGATGAGCTCATAAGGAGCTCATTATGTGGATTTCATAATGAACTGTTGTGAGGAAGAGGGAGTAAGGAACTCCTGCAAGCTTCCAAGAGCTCGTTACAAGCACCATGTAACCAACTCACAAGAGCTCATTATGGGGTTGTTACGGGAATTTTTTTTCTAGAGTTACCTTTGAAATATTTAATATAATTGATAGCTTAGAAAAATTACTTTTTAAACAATTGGAAGTTTTGGTCGAATTTTGAAGTATTTTGAAATATTTTTGAAGTATTTCATTGAATGCAATTATTTGAGATCTATTATTATTCCTTTACTAATTCAAACATTTATGCTAACGAGGTTAAATGACCTATCACCCAAATATGCAATAACACTCAGCTGACAACACCGCAAAAAGCTAAATTTAGCCAAATCAATGGCAGTAATAAGAGAAATACGGGGGTCATTAACTGTTTTCTAAGTAGCAGTCGTTCCCCATGTTTCTCTCCTTGTGTAACTCTAAACTCACCATTCATTATCTACTTTTAGGCACTTAAATTACATAAATCCAGGCAAATCCAAACATAAATATTTGGCTCCCAGGGGCAAGCCTTGTGTGCTCAATATGTTAAATGCCCCCAGCAGATGTGGAGTACCTGCTCCATAACATAATTGGATCCTTGGATTTTCCATCAGCTTGAAACCCAAGAAATGAAACCAGAAACAAAAGCGATGGCAATTCACAACCCAAGTTCGTTTATGATATTTTTAGTGTTCTTCGCATTGATTACGACTCAACAAGCACAAATTCCCAAACTTGATGACTATTGGAATCAACGAGCTGAAGAATCACGCAAAGCTGCCATTAAAGCCTTCCAACTGGATCCATTAAACATCACCGAACAATTTAACTACCAAGTTAACGAGTGAGGACAGTTAATTATTGCAAGAAAAGCATTGGGATTTACAAAAAAAAAACAATGTCTTATGATTTTGTATTCCAAGCAAAAACAAATGACATGCCCCCCTTTGTGCAACAAAATAATGCATAAAGGAATAACTTGTTTTCAACTTTTCAAAAGGGACTGGAAAATAAATCTTATTTTACAATTTTTTCACAAATACAAAAAATTTTCTTTTATATTTAATTAAAATTTTACGATTAGAAATAATTCAATGAGGGTGATGCAGGATCATGGTGGGGAAAAACAGCACCAGAAGAAATCTACAGAGGAAAAAGGGTGGGCTATGCATTGCCACAAATCCCATTGACCGGTGTTGGCGTTGTGACCCAAATTGGGCCAACCACCGAAATAAATTGGCTGATTGTGCCCTTGGGTTTGCCCGTAGAACAATAGGAGGTAAGTATGGAAAGCTTTATGTAGTGACTGATGCCTCAGACAACGACATGATCAACCCTAAATGTGGAACACTTCGACATGCTGTGATTCAAAAGCATCCACTTTGGATCATTTTTGCACGCAGTATGATAATCAGACTCAACCAAGAGCTTATTGTAACTAGTGACAAGACAATTGATGCAAGAGGAGCCAACGTGCATATTGCCTTTGGTGCTGGCATTACACTCCAATTTGTTCGAAACGTGATCATCCACGGCCTACATATCCATGATATAGTTGCTGGAAGTGGTGGCCTCATAAGGGATTCTATAGATCATTTTGGATTCAGGACTATGAGTGACGGCGATGGTATTTCCATATTTGGTTCTTCTGATGTTTGGATTGACCATGTTTCCATGTCGAATTGTCGTGATGGACTAATTGATGCTATCCAAGGCTCAACTGCCATCACCATCTCCAACAGTCATTTCACTCGCCACAATGAGGTACCACTTAACTGTGACTCTACTTTGTTTTAATAGCAGAAGTGACTCAAATTTTCCAAGTCCATTACTAGCTGCATTAAAATTCACATTCATGCAAAACTTCATCAGAAAAAAGATGAAAATGCAATGGAAAATCGAATAAATTAAAGGAACCCAAATTGCCCGAACTTTCAGCTGACAAGATGAGCCACTGGCAATGCAGGTTATGTTGTTTGGAGCAAGCGACAGCTACTCAGGTGATGCAATAATGCAGGTCACAGTTGCATTCAACCATTTTGGAAGAGGGTTGGTGCAGAGGATGCCAAGGTGTAGATGGGGCTTCTTCCACGTGGTCAACAATGACTACACTCACTGGCAAATGTATGCCATTGGTGGAAGTCACAACCCAACCATTATTAGCCAAGGAAATCGTTTCATTGCTCCACACAACCCTGCTGCCAAAGAAGTTAGCATTTCTCACTAAACACCCTATTCATTTCATCCAATATTTTTTACTGAAAAAAATCCTTATAATATCTGTGCATGTTCATGTCATGAAGGTAACAAAGAGGGATTATGCAATGGAGAACCAGTGGAAGTACTGGAATTGGAGGTCAGAGGGAGATTTATTGATGAATGGTGCATTTTTCGTTCAATCAGGTAGTCCACTAGCAACCAGAAGATCTTCCAGGTTTAATATTATCAAATCAAAGCCAGGAACATATGTGACACGACTCACTCGCTACTCTGGTTCACTTGACTGCTATGTGGGGCAGCCTTGCTAAAATTTTGTCTACCAATTTCATTTCCTATATAAATCATAAATTATACCTTCATATCACACCTAGTAAGACTCAAAACACACGTGCAGACACAGGGACCTCTCCTAACAAGATTCTTAAAAGGAAAATGGAAAATGATTTAATGCAATTCTCATCACATGTTGCATAATAAAAAAAAAGGATTTTGATATTCTGAGTCTGACATAAAAGAATGCATGCTTCCGTCGTATCCCGTATGCTACATTGTGTTTTACCTGATGTTCCCCATTATTTCTATATTTTGATATGAAATAAAATAGCATCTCAGCAGGATTTTGAGAGGCAAAGCTATCTAACTAAACACCCTTGGAGACATTTTCACCAATTAAGTTCACCATCATCTCTGTTCACCAATTCACAATTTGCCTCTAAACAAGCAACAGTATATTTTCATATGACATACACTCAGGGACCTTTCTTTTAATGTTTCTTAAACTGGAAAAGCTTGCTGAGCACAGAAAAGAAAAGAATTAAGAGTACATTTGCAATAGCTTTGTCAAAAAGACAAAAATGGCCCACATCTTCAACCTAAAGAAAAATCAATTGAGAATAATAGTTATAGAAAAATTGGGAATTAAAATTACCATGAGTTTTGCATAACCTCAATGTTGATGAGAACTGCCTTATTTACAAAGGAAGAGATCAACATCTGGCTGATCGATGCCTGCTAGAAACAACACAAAAAGTGCAAAAAAAAAAGTTAGCCAACTGTTTCAAGAAGATAACAAACACTAGTTATTTCAATATTTACCAAAAATAACCAACCAAAATAACCAAAAAAAAACCTCAGTAGGGTTCTAGAAAGGTTGGTCAATGGGGTTAACTCCTCTTGCAAATTTTCGAGTCCATCCAGTTTGACAACATCAGCTGGTTCCCACACTCTTTGAGACAAACTGTCTGCAAGCACCTTGAGACCCTGCCACCCAGAATCAGAAGATATATTCAGAGTTCATAATTTTGCATTTTTTAGTATAAACTTTCATTTCATATGTAAAAAAAATTACATAGCATGTACGATAATGAAAATCCTCTGGTCCACGAGGATTCATAAGAATGAATATACAAAATTAACAATAATTCAATAAGTTCCAAGAACCATTTGACTACAAGGATGTGCATCATTCAGTCCAATTCCAACCATCGATAATATTATATAAAATTATTGAAACAAGCATACCAAAAATAAATAAATCAAGCTTTATTTTTTGTAACTGTTGCTTAATTACGGATTTTAGTCATAATATTTTTCAGTAAACTTTGTAATGAAAGAGGAAGAATGAAGAAAAAATAAAAAAAAAATAGAATAAAAATATTAATTCAAAAAAAAATTATTTTAAGAATATAACATAATATATATATATATATATATATATGGATTTTAGACATCTAACTTGTCAAGTACCCTCACATAATACAAAATAAATAATAATAATAAAAAACTAAATCTCTAAGTCCCCATCACGCTGAGACATACATTTCACAAATATCCAACTTGAAGAAAAAATAAATAATTATAATCCCCTAATCGTATTTGTAAATGTCTATAATTTACTCATTAATAGATGCGAAGATAATGATGATTGAACTATCCTAAATTTTCTTCCGAATAAAATGATTGATAATCTCAATATTTTGTCTATTTAGTAGTGTGTCGGGTCATCTGATTCTCATTGTAAAGCAATCCTTAAACTAATAAGATAAATCACCTCTAAGAAATAATTAATCTACTAGAACTCATAAGTAGCCAACAATATAACTTTATATCATTCTTTTGTACTGGACCTCCAAATAACAATATATTTCTTATTTTTTTACTAGAAGATACTACCTAAAAAAAATACAAAAATATGTGATGTCGCTTTGTAATTTACAAAACCAAACTAAAATTTTACTATAATTCTATCCAACTATGCTCATAATTTTTAAACATAATCTCATATCATATAACTTTATTCACATACTTGAAAATCTTGAGAACTTAATTAGTATCAATCTATTTATGAAAATCTATGAAATAATTAACTATATTAATAACAAAGATAATATCAAGTATATTCACTATCAAATAGTTTAATATTCCTATGATCATCTTATATCTAATAAAATCAACTAATGAATTGATATCTATAAATACATTTTCACCTAAATCAAATAGTGAATCAACATATATACATCTTAACTTGTTAAGATTAGATAAAATATTCAAAATATATCTCCTTCAAGAAATAAAATTTATCTCTCGAGTATCTAATCATAATACCCAGAAAAATACCTTAGATACCCCAAATTCTTCGTTGAAAATTCAATCTATAAAAATAATTTTAATTGAAATATACCTAACTGATCATTTCATGTAATCAAAATATCATTGATATATACTATCAATATTACATATTAATCTCCTAGACTTTATCACAAAAATAAGAATAGTCTGTCCCAAATCTTCTAAGATCAAATATGATAAACACAAAAAGAAAAAATCAACTAAATCATATACTATAAGAGACTTCGCTAGGTGATAAAAAGTCTTTCATAATTTACACATCAAATCTCCAAAGAATAATGATTCATTATAGTTACTGCACAAATACTTTTTCAACAAGATCACCATGATTGATACTTAATCTATTTATGAGAAACATCAATATAAAATAACACTTAATAGTATGATAATTTGATTGACAAATGAACATAACTATTCAACCTTGGGGACATGAATCTTATCCCAAGGGATGCCAAGAATGTGACCTGAGCATTTTTGCCAAATGGTTTACTCATACTACTAGGATGAGAAGCTTTCCTGCTCCGACTCTACTAATTTACCTGAAAGTTACAAAATGAGATCCCAAATAATATTGACTGTATTTGCACTAAAGTTCATCTAAAATTATCTCTCACTATCCTAGATGAATAAGTATCTCAAAAAATAATTTTAAATCCTACGTAAGTCTTATGAGAAAATAAAAAACTAAATACTGAATTAAAATAAAAAAGTATTATATATAACAGATATTGAGTAAAACACATCAATAGTTTCTTCCATAGTACGATCAAAAGATTTAAGTCAGTGCTCTACAATGGATCAACGAAAGCAACAAGTAACTCATCAAGGAAAATTAGGGACATATCTATCTTGTATATATAAATTTAGTCATAGTTTTAAAAAACGCAAAGCGCACCAAGGCGCAAAGATTTTTTGGAGCCTTGAGGTGCAAGACGCACCTAAGGCGTGAACTTTTGTGAAGTGAAATGTGACTTTAGATGCACATAAATTTTTATTAAATATGATTCTATTAATAAAAAAATAAATATTTCTAACATTTAAATAAATTTTGATGAAAAAAATAAATAAAATTACATAAATTTTAATATATATTTACAAATTTTGAGAATAAATATATTTTTTTAAAAAATTATAATATATAAGGTGCGCTTCTTCAGTAAGACGCATGTCTTGGAAGGCGAGACGCTATAGCTAGGGAGTGGTTGTGCCTTGAACCTAGGCACGCCTTAAGCACGCCTTTAACAACTATGATTTTAGTTTGAAGTCATCCAAGTTTTCCAACCTTCATCTCCCACACCAAGGAAGACTAATTCTCTCATCTAGTGGAGCAATTCCACTACACTCAACTCCTTGGTGCTAAAGGTGCCTTATAGGTCGAGTAGCTTGGGTTCGACTTGAGGAACAACCCATATTCACTAACTCAGAATGGTCGAGTAACTAGGGAAGACTAATTCCTTTATCTAGTGAAGTCATCCAGGAATGACATGATATGCTAGGATCTGTGCATGGCAACTGCTTGTGCCATTCTAGGCCTGAGAATTAAGCCCATGTGCCGAATTTCATTTGGTGTGGCAAGACAACCAGAACAGGCCAAACCCATCTTGATTTCAATTAGGTGTATGCTGATCATAGTCCTCAATCCCCCAAATTAAAAAAAAAAAATCCCCCAATTAGGAGCACATACACTTAACACACCCCTAATTTCAAAATTCAATTAAATTGAATTTGAATCAAATTAGGATCGATGCCGACTCAACCCAAAAGAATAAATTTTTAAAGAATAGTTTAAAAAAAACATACAAGACACAATGACTATTGAGCCATTGCACCATGGCCACATGCACGTGACATGATCACGTGGCATGTCGTACACATGCAAGCACGTGACAACTTAAAAAAAACTTTTCTTTCAAATTAACACATGGAAGCATGCATGGCTGCTAGATTTTAATTTCAATGATTCTAGACAAAATCCAATACACAATGATTCCATCCAATAAATATTTATATTAATATTAACAATAACTAATATTCTATTTTTTTTATTTTAAAGATATTATAGTATCAAATAAAAAATATTGAAAAGCTATTTGATTTAATTACATTCAACTTAAATCTGTATTATTTTTCTATGTAATATTTTTCCATGTAATATTTATTCCTAATTAACTTGTTTATTTATTTTTTTAGAATTATTTTTTCAGACAACTCAGTTATAACTTTATTTTTTATTTATACTGATATTTATTTGTAGGATTAATATAATTCAAGAAAAACTCCATAAAGAATTGAGCAGTCTAAATTCTATATTTTATCTTCTATGATAATATCTCCCTTTTGATGTTTGAGTATTTTGGAACTATTATTTTTATATTCTCGGGTTGATCACTCATTATTATTAAAGTTAAAAATAATCTATCCTAATCTTGAAAGTATTTCAACCATAGAGTATAAAACATATCAGTTTAAAAAATTTACCAGATCTTTCAATCTACATATTGATCTGGTTTGAGTAGGAACCCATTTGATGTGATATACTCAAACGTATGAAGAACTAGTAATTACACAACTAGAAAAAGATTTAAATATATATATTATTTTAGTAGATGATTGCTTGAGATATACATTGATATAACTTTTTCATGATGAATCATAAATTTTTGTTCAAATATTTCACAAAATATTTGAACTCGATTTGATAAAAAAACTAAAAAAATTAAGAAATAATAATATAGTATAATATATTTCAGACCGACTGAGTACTTATTATATAACTTATGTGATTATATACCAAACTTTATATGAAAATATAGTTCTAATCATAATCTATATTATAAAAAAGATGTCATCTTCTACTCTTTTCAACATGTACCCATTTGAATCCTATATTCAAAATAAAAGATATTTAGCTTGCTTTTCAAAGTTTTTGAATACAATTATTTTATCTTTGATTACTCTCTAAGAAAAAATAAATTAATATCTAAGGACTTGATATATATATTTTTTGGATATCTTAATACTTAAATAATGTATAAATATTTCTCATTATAGATTAATAAAATTTTAATGAATAAATTTTTTTTGACTATATACTCATTTTTTAACTAGCATAGGAAGAGTATGAATTAAAATATTGCATCTAGATCCATTAATTTTCTTTCATTACTGGTATTCTTGCCTAAACTAGCAGTTAGTAGAAAGTGACATTAGAAAAAAATTAGGGCTTTCCTTTCCACAACAATTTAAAATTGCAATTATTTTATACTAATTAGAAATTTAAAAAATTCACAAATTTGATTTACAATTTATTTGGGCTCAAATTTTAGTATTTCCTCCTGACACTACAAAAGGATAGATCACATCAAAGATATTTATTGAAAATTATTTTTAAAAACGAGACAGAATATTACACAGAGGCAGATTATTACCAAAATCATCTAGAGAAAAATATACAAATTTTTTTATTACGCCATTAGTACATAATTTCTATTTCTCGAGTATTACTAATTTTATCACTATTGTTTACTATTCATATTCCTCGATTATCGATTCAAAGTCAATACACTACAAAAGTAATCATCTATTTATTATTTTTTTTTTCATGTTTAAAGAATATTATTATTGTCAATAACAAACCATCTAAAACTATTGAATAAGATAGTATACAAGCTAGTTATTTGTTTCTTGATAATGTTTTGCTTATTCTCAATTATTTTATTATGTATTCTATGGGTTATCTTTTTAGATAATTTTATTTATATTTTATTTTTTTATCTATTAATGTGGGTTTATAGGATTTGGAGATTGAAAAAAAATTCATTTGGAGATTGAAAAAAAATTCATTTGAAATTAAACACAGAAAAATGTATTCACATGTATATTCTAAATTGTCAATACCTAGAGGTGTCAAACGGGCCGGGCCGGGCCGGCCCGGCACGAGGCACGGCACGGTTCGGCCGTGCCTGGGCCGGCCCGGCACGATAAAAAAACGTGCCTGGGGCCGGCCCGGCACGATAAAAAAACGTGCCCGGGCCCGTGCCGGGCCCGGCCGAACAAACCACGTGCCGGGCCCGGCCGAACAAACCACGTGCCGGGCCGTGCCTGGCCCGGCACGGCTCGTGCCTTGGCACGGCACGCCGGCCCGCGTGCCTGAGTCGTGACTCGTGACCCAACCGGGCCCCGCCCCCGGTAAAAAGACCGTGGGTCGGGTCCAAACAGACCCGACCCGCCCCGCCCCGCCTGCCCTGCCTTGCCGTGCGCCCGTGCCCGAGCGGGCCGGCACGGCACGGCACGGCCTTGCCGTGCCCACGGGCCGTGCCGTGCCCGAATTTAAAAAACCGTGCCGTGCCGGGCACGGCAGCACGGCTGGGCACGTGAAAAACGGGCCGTGCCGTGCTGGGCCGGCCCGTTTGACACCTCTATCAATACCTCTTTGCTACTACAATAAGAATTTCTTCTAAATATTTGACTGAGTTATATATTTTACTTATATATTTTCAACTAACTTATCTATAATTAGCCAACTTGAGAATATTATACCATAATCTAAAAGATATTTTTATCATATATTATGAGGCATGTCAGATATAAAAATAAATTAGAACTTCCTATTATGTTTGTCAGCTTGATTTAAGTAAAAATTTAAATCAATCTGATACATTTTGTCATATAAAAACCTAATAAATACGCAACAAAATAAAACATAAGATATTTAATCACCTTTATAAATGACACTCATGATACACATGAGTTTTCCTTTTTTCTTCATATATCACACATGTTTGATATTTTTTAAATATTTTATAAGATGATAAAATTAAGTTGATATAAATTTTAAAAATGAAATATGATAATACATTATAATACATATTAGACAAATTCAATACTTATCGTATGAATAATGAGATTATATACTATGCTTCAAATGTCAGCACACCTTATATAATGGGAAGACTAATAAATAAATAAATATATCTTGTTAAAATAATTCAAACATTCCTATTTGAAATAGTATTCCTAAGCATTTTTAAGATTGTATAATTTTACCTACAAATTATCTCATCAACAACATACTATCATTATTCTTTCAAAATGCATACATTTTCAGATCATGCATACATTTTCAGATCATGTATCATAGAAGAAGATAATTTAATTTGTTTCCCATAATTTTTATAAACACTTATTTTATCCATTATTTCTCCACTACAGGATAAATTAGTATCCATAACTTTGAAATTAATTTTTCAAAAAGAATACATGTCTCTAACCCAAGACTACTAGGATTTTAATAAGCATCAACTTTACCTTTTATGGGCATGAATTATTTTTTAATAACTATATGAAGAATAAGAGTCTAAAAGATATATTTAAACTTGTTACTTTTCTTTACTTCTCAGTAGGGGCGAGCAAATTTTGTTTAAACTGAAACTGAACCGGACCAAACAGAATTAATAATTCAGTTCGAATTTTTAATTTTTTTTGAAAAAAAACCAAACCGAAATTAGACCGATTATCATTTTTTGGTTTGGTTGTGAAAAAATTTTAATCGGGTTCAACTGAAAACCATAATGAATTTGTTTAAAAAAAAATTAGATAGTGTGACTGCCTCTGCTAGTCTATGTTGCATAGTGCATTTGTGTCGTGTGTCTGTGTAAGCCATACACTATTTTTTTTCAACCATGCCCATTCCTGTGCATCATGCATCCTTGCCTGGCTGCCACTGCCTCTCCATCTCCTCACCGAAATCCACTTGCTTGATGCCTCTCCATTCTTTGCATAGTAAATCAGAAAATTAAAAATGTTAGTTTATCAATTAAATCATATAATTATTTGAAGTTTTTTTTAAATATGCTATAGTATGTTTTAAACATGTTGATTGTTAAAGATGTTAGTCCCAAGGCCTAAGCAGAATCTTCATCTCCCATTTCTTTCTCTTGGTAATATGTTTGAAATTTTTATTTTTTAAATATGATGTAATATATCTTAACTATGTTGAAGGTGTTAGTCCCAAGATCCAAACGCAAGCAGAATCTTCATCTCACTATTCTTTCTCTTTGCAATATGTTTGAAGTTTTTATTTTTAATCTATGTAGCAGTATATTTTAAATATGTTGAAGATGTTAGTTTCAAGGCCCAAGCAAAGTTTTCTCCCTCTTCTTTCTTTTTATAATCTGTTTGAAGTTGTTATTATTAATATATGTTATAATATGTTTTAATTTTTAAATATGTTAAAATTATTAGTCCCAAGACCCAAGAACAAGCAAAATCTTCATATCCCTTTTATTTTTCTTTGTAATATATTTGAAATTTTTATTATTAGAACATATTGTAATTATAATCACAAATTCATTTCTATCATTCTATTTCTATGCAGATGTAATTCTCAGTTTTTTTGAGAGTCCATTTCATTTCAGCACTTAAAACTTATGATGATGCTTAGTGTTTTACTTCAGTTTTCAGCATTACATTTCACTTCTTCAGATTAGTGGATTGCACTTATTATTTATCTAATTACCTTCATATTACTTGGGTCATCCATTTAGATATCTTCAATATTATGATATTGATATGGACTATGTCCAATATCATTTTTTTTATTTACATTAATTTTGGGTAGTGAATGTGGCCTACAAAAATTAACATATTGGACTGGCCGATTAAGCTTTGATTTGATTCATATCTATGTGTTCAATTTAAAAATGCTGGTTCCGACCAAAAAAAAAACAAAACCAAACGATTAAATTTCAGTTTTTACCCCAAAAAAGATCAAAAAAAAAAAAAAGCTTGGTTCAGTTGCAATCATCATCTATTTGATTGAATGGAAATCCAAACAAAAAATTGAAACCGAACCGTTCAATCGAATGCGCACCCCTACTTCTCAATAGTTTCACTTAGAACTATAATGAAGATATTGCGTTACCCATCTGCAACTTCTAGACTTGTCAGGTCACAATATGATACCATAAATCATGAGTCTCCTTTAATCAAGACTCATGACAAGTCAAAAATTAAGAGATCTAACCACCCAAGAATAGGATGAGAAAACATACTCAACTAGTACATTAAAGATGAGTCTATCAAAAAATTAAATGATCTTGTAGCTGATTCTTTTAAATATAACCTTCCAACTTCCAATCATTCTCCAAAAGAAAATAAAATTATATTAAAAACCCAATCTCATAGGGGGACATATACATGTCTTTATCTTTTTTTATATTTTTTTTTCTCTTCAAGATGCTAGGATACTTTAGTTTCTTTCTATGATATTATCTCACCTAGAAAGATATCATACCATATTAAAAAAGATATGTATCATAAACTCTAATTGGACATGCTGTATATGTAATTTATTTTTTTGATAATCTATTTGTATAACTAAATATTTCTGTTTTGATATTTTCATGTAAGTACAGAAAATGAAATATTAAAAAGACGAAAATGTAACAGTAGCACAATAACAGAGGTCTCGTTGTTCGATCAGCGGGCCAAAATTTTTGGAGCAGAGCCTGACCCATCCCATGATTTGACCTGCTCTGGTTAAATGAACCGAGAGAATTTTTTAATTATAAATGTTTTGTAATTTTAATTTCGGGTGATTATTTTTGGACCTGAGAAACTGTTCATCGTCTCTCTCTCTCCTCTTTGCGTGATTTATCATGATTATTCTGTGCTGCATACTGTAAGACTATATTTTGGTTGGTTTAATCTATAACGCATAAGTATTTTCTGATAGATTTAGCTAGTCGTACTGAGCAACTAGCAAACCACGTTATTTTCGGTGTTTATTTCACGTTTTTTATTCTGTCGTGGTTGGTTGCTAGATTGGATATATATATATTACTTGTTTTCTGTTATTTCTGTTGTTTCTGTATCTTAATATCATTACCGTGAAAGTGCAATTACCCAAGAAGATATGTGAACTAGAACCACGACATGTGAAAAAGTGTATTGTTGCCCACAGATGAGTTTCCATTATTAAGGCAAGTCCAAATATAAAGGTAAATCATTTTAAGAAAAAATTTATAACTTGCGAATTCACTCAAATATTTAATATGCACTATCAAAATATTTTCTCTTATATGAACAAGATGATCTCTACAAATTTTTATTTTTTTTGATAACATCTCACACATTGAAATAAGCTATATAGACATAAAATATATATTCTTCATGATGAAAATGAGAAAAATACATAAATTAAACAATCATCTAAGTTTAAAATAGTACAATCAAACATAATTCATATATTTAGAAAGATAATATATGACTTGACACGTTCATTAAAAATTTAATTTATAAGATTTCACAAATAATTATCTCATTTAGTTTATAAAAATATATAATAAATTTTTCTTTATTTTTTTTGGAGGAGTTTTGATTGCAAGATGATTTTGCTCATAATATATCTGAATAATATTCTGATTATATGAAATGATGAATTAGGAATCATCCAACTCAATTAATAATTTCAATCAAAGTTCCATATGAAATATTTTGATAGATTCATATTTTTGTAGTATAAAAATGACTTAATCTAATAAAGAAATATATTATCTTAACATAGAAGAAGTATGTTCGTGGTACTCTTATAAAAGTTAGACTTTTGAATTATGTTCCATCAGATACTCCTATTGACCTATATGTTGAGTTTACTTTCGACATAACTCTTGAAGTTGACTCTACTAACATGAAAATTATAGAAAGAATAATTATTTAACTATAATCCAATCACATATAACATATGTACTCAACATAATTAGTTATAATTAGGATAGACTAATACATTTGTGATCTTGAAAAATAACTGATGTGAAAAAAAAGTCACGATCTAAATAATAGGATAAGCATCAAGACATGATGTCACAACACAATTCTTCTACATTATGACTACAACAATATTTTACTTAAACATGTGAAAGTCATAACCATGTCATTTAGTCTGCGACACAAGTTACCACGACATTAAACATATTGTCATGATTAAAATTGTCTAGTCACATGTAAACAAGTAGTCGTGACTTTATTTGTTACTAAGTGTGCTCATTCTCTCTCCTACAACTCTTATATAATCCCTATGTCAATCACATATTGAATTTATCCTAATCATTGACATTCACTGTCATCTGATAATGAATCAAGATAGATCTAACGAATTGACTACAAGATCTTGAACGAAACATTAGCCCTTTACATTGGCATCGAACCTTTATTAGTTTCGATCATGACATTTGGTATCATATAGTTAGCCATGCCGATGCATTCCATTTGGTATCATATTGTTCGCCCAGTTGATGCCTGACATTTGGTATCATATTGTTAGCCTTGCTGATACCAGACATTTGGTATCATATTGTTAGCCCTGCTGATGCCTAATATTTGGTATCATATTGTTAGCCCTGATGATGAATGACATTTAGTGTCAAAGATAGATTAGCTCAATGATTTATTTGCAAGATCTGTAAGGAAAACTTCTATAATGACTAGGTTAATGAGAATGACAATAGAAAACTTTTTATGCAAGAATTTCGATCTCTAAAAATTAAATGAAAGCTTTATTAGTAAATAAAAATTTGTCATCTACAATCAAGAATCCAAAGCGGTCTGTCAGTGATAAAAAAATAGAAAAAAAATAAATTATCATTTAAAAATGGGAAAAATTAGACTAAAGAGCTAGAAGTTTGATACAGCTATGCTTGGATGACTTCATGCTTGTGAATGTCATTGGAGATGAAACAACAAATAAATTATGAGACATTGAAAAATCTCTATCAAAAAATATCATGAATCAACTAGATATTCGTGAAAAATAAGCTATTCAATCAACGTATGAAAAATGAAGTATTTTTCTCTAATTACCTAAATGAGTTCAACACAATGATTAACCAGCTTGCGTCTATAGGCTGTGAAATCAATGATTATTTTTAGGGCCTAATGAAATTAACATGAAAGTGCATCATTGCAGCACTTTTGTCAGAAGATATGATGAGACAATATATGGGAGTATCCAAGAGTTAAGTGTTATAGCAATAATTCCACTTGATTAGCAAACAAACCACAATTTAGAGGAAGATCGAAGAACATAGAAAAATTCAAAATCAAATGTCATTTCTTCATTGAGCCATTTCTTCACTGAGCCAGTAAAGAAATGGCTAGGTGAAGAAGGTCTCCACCTTCTTCATTGAGCAATTTCCACTACTTTCAATCTTGGAAACATCTCCTCACCATGTCCCTTCTAAAGTGCCAATCGTTGTGTTTATAGCATTTGACTTGGGATTTTTCTATGCTCTTAGACCATTCTCTAAATTATTGTTTTGTTTGCTTATCATGGGGAATTATTGTTGCAACATTAGTAGAGATATCCACTTCGTAGCTACATGTGTCGCTCACACTTATGAAGACTCATAGTTCATTGATTATGGAACCTCATATCACGTGAATCTACATTGAGAATAATTTTCTGAGTATGAAAATTATAATGATGAAAGGATATATATATATATATATATGGGTAATGACTCTACTATTAAAATTGTAAAAAATAAAAAATCAAAGATGAAAATAAATTATAGAATGATAAAGAAGCTCTCAGGTACAATGTATGTTCCATGCCTCGGTAAAAACATCATCTTAGTTGGTATGATGACAACTATAAGCTTAATTTTCATTTGTGATGCTAAGTCATATAAAGTGACTCATTAAACAATTGTCATTATTAGAAGAATGAGGACTAGATCATTGTACAACCTAATGACTACTACCATCCTTAGTTCTGATAAAGATTTTTTTCCATTTTAGAAAAGGAGGATACCACTGAAATAAAAAAATTATACAATAAAAATGCAAGTTCTAAAGAACAAAAGACAAATACTACTAAATTTCGTGACAAGATAAAATGGCATTGTAACTCAAATGGTGTCCGACTTGAAAAACTAGAGTTGGGATTCTATTTTCTGAAAAGCCTATAACATATAGGAAAGAAGCTGTGATAGAAGATTCAATAATTTTGTGGTATCAGAAATTTTAACACATCAGTGAAAAAAATCTTATGAATATATCCTCAAACAACATGTTGGAAAGAGATTCAGATTACAAACAAAGATTTAGATTTTGTAAAGGCTATTTGTATGCAAAACATAAAAGGGTAAAGTTCAAGTCGACAATCACCAGAGCAACAATAATACTAGACTTGATACAGTTTTTTATTTGGATAAATATTAGAAATATCACTTGGGAAATTGATGTATTATATCTCATTTATCAATAATTTTTACATATATATTTGAATATATTTCATTCAAAAAAGTTAGACATACTAAAGAAGTTCAAAGAATTTAAGACATTAGTAAAGAATCTTTTCAACAACAACGAAAAAAGATTTTGTACATGAATAATAAGGTTGAATATTTTCCAGCAGATTGCCGTTATGTTGAACAAGAGATTACTAGATAGAACACAATCAAAATAACACCGAACAAAAAGGCATAACAAGACTAAATAAAAGATTAATAGAGAAGATGAAATACATTAGAAACTGAGCAGACTTGAAGCCAAAGTTTTAGGCAGAAGTTATTGCAACAGCATGCTACCTAAAAATCCACACTCCCACATCTACTAAAATGGGATAGACTTCAATCGAAGTATTGTATGGGAGAAAACTACATGTAACTTACCTCAGTCTTTAGATGTGACACATGTGCACATGTGCCAAGTGAGAAGAAAGACAACTTGGACTGCAAATCTCTAAAATACATATTTAATATTTATAATAAAGAAGTCAAAGGCTATGATATGTAGAGCCTGGAGACCAAAATAATCATTTATTCCAGAGATGTCATTCAAAAAGTCATAAGCAAGCTGGTCGTCACATTTCTTCTCAGAGTAGCGACATTGAAAAAGGTCATTGCAACATATTATGTTATGATGACATGAAACCTAGATGTTGATACTCCCCTTAAAGCTACAACATGAAAAAACGAGATTGCATTTTAGAATTATGGCATTGCGACTAGGATAATGTCACAACAGCAAACTATAAAATCACAACTTAGAATCCTTAAGAAGACATGGAGAGTGTTGATTCAATTTCATCAATGCATAGCAAGTCTGATGAAGAAACTGTGGAGACTGCATCCCCACTGAGAAAGTCTACAAGAATCAAACCTCCACAAATGAAATATGTAGATAATTTGTATCATCCACTTCTTGTCACATGAAATGATCCAAACATTGTTGAGGTCATAATCTTAGGAGAATCAAAACAATAGGAGGAAATTATAAAGGAGGAGATAAAATTTCTGGAGAATAATAATACCTAAAAGCTTACAACATTATCCAAGGACCAAAGAGCAATAGGGTGAAAAAGAGTTATATGTAGTATGTAGACATACTCCACATATAAAGTATTTAACTTTCTACATACTCCAAAAATAAAGTAAGCAATATTTATGATAATCTTGAGAAGTATAAGATACAATTGGTGGTCTAAAATATTCTCAGATTGAGAAGAGTAGATTATGATAAAATCTCCTCCCCAGTAGCCAAGGTTACATCTATTTAGGAGGTTATAACTATAAAAATTAGACATGATTTAGAAGTGAATCATCCAAATATTAATATAACTTTTCTTCAAGATAACCTAAAAAAACAAAATTGTTATTTGATGATCAAAAATATTCAAGGTAAATAAAAAAGAAAAAAAAAACTTGTATGCAAGCTAGAAAAGACCATGTATGACCTAGAGATGCCAACTAGACCATCCTACCCAATTATAGCACGGGGCACAACACAAAAATGGTATATCTAGCATACCACAATCTGGTTACAAGTCATGCCTAAACTAACCTCATGTAGGTCCACGACACGGCATAGGTCATGTTAAGCCAAGGTTCCTAGCTCACGAGCCATGGGAAACATGGCATGGAACAGCCTAGTATGCAAGCCCATGCAACCAATTTTGAGCCTACTGTCCACATCATGCTAGCATTGAATGAACCAAATTATTTTAGACCTGACCTAGACTAGCCTGGCGAGGCCTGACCCAACTTAGCATGACAAAACATGAACCAACAATCCATGCTAAGTAGCTAATATTTAGAGTCATTGTGACATGACACTATTAGAGGTGTCAAATGAGCCGAGACGAGCCGGGCCCGCTCAATTTTATATGGCCTAACCGTGCCACCAAGTTATGCCAGATGGTGCCTGGACAAGGCAGTTCTAGCCCGTCCGGACCTGGTTTGGGGGAGGGTTTGGTTGTTTGGGTCAGGTTTGAGCCTAGTTCAGGCTATTTTGAAAATATTTAATCGATAATATTAAAATTATTAAAAATTTTAAATTTTAATTATTTAATATTTGAATTGCTTATATTTAATTGTTAAATTAAAAATAAATAAATAATAATTACTTTTTTTATTTTAAATTTATTAAATTAAATATAAACATAAAGTATAGTATAATAAACAACTAAAATTTAAAAACTAACATTATTTGAATTAATAAAACTAAAATATTAATACAAAGTACAAACCAATGCAATACAAATCACAAAAAACATAAATGAAGATTCAAGAATAAAAATTTAAAGTAATATGTCAAAAAAAAATAAACAAAGACAATGTTAATCCAAAAAAATATATATGAAAATAAAAAATATCGTAAGTAGACAGTATTACAACATATGATCAATAATGATATAAGATAAGTATCAGTATCTCAATCCATCAATCATTATTAATCATCAATTATCATCAATATCACACAGATCTTTACCAATAACTAACTCATCTGCTTTTATTGTAATCACAATACGATACTGGATGCAGCTCAAATTCTCTCAATCTTTCATGCATGCTAATATCTTAATAATATCTGATTATAATTTAGATCTCCTATCCAAAATTATATTCACTGCAATAAAAAAAATAGACTCTGATACTATGCTGAACACCAGAAAAATTAGTAGATCTCGTGTCATCTTAGATAACACATGATAGGTTGACTCATATGATTTGTACTATTTTAACATATCAAAATTCTTAGTACCAAAATATAATAGGATTTAGCAGTAATCAATATTTGAATATTAAAACAATTCGCTTCTAATTGATAGACAACCTAATCGTTTCTCCCTCGTTACCTGAATAAAAAAGTCATTATATCTGAATATGGTATCAATGTTCGTACTTGGAGTCTCACTACTAATACCACCATACCTAGTATCGTAGTATGTAAAAAGCTTAGTCAACTTCTCGTAAATAAACCTTTTAGGTTGGTCTTCCTGATTCATACACGAAAATATATATGTTAAAATATTATTTACCTCTTCCATCATAACTCTAGGATCCATGCAGACTGTCAGATAATAAAAAGATGAAATGATGAATTAGTATCAAGTACTTAGTTAACATTTCTACAATCATACTGCTAAGTGTTGGATCATCTTGAAACTTCCTAAACATACTACTAATATTATATATAAACTGACAAACACATGTTCTTCGTATCTTAAAAAATCTTTAGGAATTTCATAAATAAAATTTTTATAGTCTAGTCAACATCATCAATAATAAATTTATCACTCTTACTATTAACATAGTCGGATATTACATGTTCATATCCAACAAATAACTCCAACATAAGGTATATGTAATTCCAACGGTATCTTACATTCGATTGAAATTTTTTCTTTAGACTCATATACAAAAAGAAACTACCAAACACCTATTATTTGCGAGGCGTGCAAAGAAATTTTAGTGAATTACGTATATTTTTTAAAGTGGAGGAAATAAGTTTCATCCCACCTGTACTATCAGGTTAATGACGTGACACATACATCTAATATGAAAAATCTCTCCTGATGATTCATCTCTAACACTCCTAATAAATATGTTAATTACTACTTCATTATTAGATACATTATCGAATGTGATACTTAATATTTTATTTTAAATTTTATATTTTTTAAAGATTTTTATCATGCATTCAAAAATAGACAAACCATTATAAAAATAGAGAATCTCTGAGAATTATAATATTTTTTTTATTTAGTATCCATTTAGAATCTACATCATAAGCGGTAAATCAACCATAAGATACATCATCATGATCAGTCCAGATATCAGACACCAATGACACAACTCCACAATAAAGCCTAAATTCATTAATTATTATTTCTTGTCTAATTTATAATATTTTAGTATGTCAATCCTAAATATAGAGATAGAATCTAATGCACTATATTTTTTGGTACTTAATTCGGTATGCATCTTAAGGTGATCAGTCTCACATGAACTCATACAACTTTTTTTTATAATATTTAAACTGTGTCGATTCTTTTTCGATACCCCTAATACTTATCTAAATTAAAGTTTCAGTGGATAAAATAAAGCATAATATTTTTTTTATTGTATTATATTAAAGGGAGTCCAAACTATTGATATTCTTCTAGTTTTTTATTTTTTAAATATTTGGGTCAAGATGACCATATAAAATAAAGTTTCGGCGGCCTTGAATCTTTTCCTAGAATTTTTATTATCTAAATTATAATACATTTTATTTTCATAATTAAAATTAATACTTATCTTTTTTTTTATTTTTTATTTTTTTAATAAATAAAGAAGATGGAAAAAGAATAAAATTAAAAACGTTACAATAAAACAATAAAAAAATACACGTAAATCATAATGAATAAAATAAGTTAGCCTTTTTGATGTCTGCCCCACACCCGCACCACAATCCATACCACATTCAAGTCCCGAAAGCAAGAGAACGAAAGAAAATATAAAAGAGAGAGAGAGAGAGAGATCAATATTTTTAAAACATAAATATTTGAATGGCGGATTAGAGGTATAGATATAGAAGTGTTTTTAAAGAAATATATTTTTTTTAGATTTTTTGAATTTTTTTTAATTTAGGGCAGAATTCTTTGGATCGTCGGATTCTGCATAATAGCCATAGGGCGAAATCCAACTGCTGAGATTTGAAATTTATATTTTCTTTGGACCGTTGGATCAGTTTGATCATCGAACTGATCAAAATGGTCGTTTATTCCAGAAACTTCGGCTTCTGGAACTATCAGGCTCGAGCTGAGGAGCTAGGAAAAAAAATATTGTGAGTCAGGTTGGTGAGGTTACGGGACCAACGAAATTTCAGATCCGTATGCTCAGGGTGGGGAGGGGTCAGGCTATGGTTCAGGTTGTGCCATATTAGCGTGCTCATGGGCCCTCGTACCGGGTCGTTCATGGTCCCGCACAAGGCCCAGTAGCCCTAGGCACATGGCATGATTGTCGTGAGCCGGCCCGACACGAGCATGGGTATGGTCTAGACCATGCCATGCCATGCTAGACCAGGCACGGCCGAGTCGGGCATGTCTCAGACTGGGTTCGGGCCACCATGCTCATTTAATACCTCTAGACACTATTCGTTTAACCTCTAGTATAGTCTTAAACAATCTCTAAGAAGTTGATACCAAAAATTTAAAGTTTAAATCCTTGAATTAGATTTCAAAAGTAACGAGGCAGCTCACTATATATATACAAAGAAATTATAAACTGATTGTATGATTTACTTTATATGCAGATGATATATTTTTGATTGAAAATAACAAGATGGTAACGTATGTTGTAAATAAAAAAGTCAACAGGGTCAATTGGCACATGCACGACATGGTTCAACAATGTCTAGCTATAGATCATACCAGCCAATAGCAAGGCCCATGTCATGTTAGGCTGGTGCGAGTTGTGTCTCGTGACAGGCCAGGCATGACCCATGTGTCTAGCCCGGTGGCAAGGTCCACCGTGGTACACCCTCACTCCTAGAAAGTCCCTCCCTTTTCTAGAAGATTGTGAAAGATTTTAGAAAATTACTGAGAAAAACACATTTGTGTGAAAGAATATAGAAGGAAAAAAATAATCCTAAATTTTTCTAAAGATCTCTTGTAAATATATTTACATGGTAGAATATTTTAGAATTCTTTAGGATTATTGAAAACCTTCAAAAGTTCAAAACACTTTAATATATGTATATATATGGAGGAGGTAGTCTCATTTACATACCACCAAGCTTTGTAAAGAGTCTTTCTTCAATTAAATTTTTTTCAATTTCAAGTATTTTTTCAAGTTGTCTTTGCTTCCAAACCACATGTAGAAGCCGAGCTTAACAAGCATAACATGTAGAGGGATGACTTATAAACAACCGAGAGACAAGTTATCTAAGTATCGCACGGGAGTTTAGTATAAAATCTAAATCCATGATAGTTAGTATCAGAGCCAAGATTACGACGTGTGAGAGTAACTTGTAAGATATAATAGCGAGCGCTTGTGTAAAAGAAATTAAAAAGCAAGTTCAAGGAAATGACCTTGACCCTCCCACTAAGAGAAGGAGGAAAAAGACAAATCTAATGATCCTATCACGAGCTTGGAGGGTCAGGTGTCCCAAATAGAGGTCTCTATGACAGCTACCAAGGAGGGGATGAACCTCATGAAGCAAAGAATGAAGAAGGTGATGGAAGATTTCAAGGTGCATATCCAAGATCTTCAAGAAGGGATGCAAGACTCGCTGATTCTAGTGGTATCGCACGAAGAGTTTATGAGGGTCCTAGACATGTTCACTAACTCATAATCGAGGATAGAGATCTTAACCAAATATAAAGAGGAACTAAAACAAGAAATAATCATTTATAAAATAATATTGTCAGCTCAAATTATGGCTACTCAAGAAGCACAAAGGGTGAAGGTGACAAAGCTACACACTTTTACTAAGAAGTAGGCTGCCAGGAAGCTAGATAACTACTTATGAGACAACAAATGTATGCATATCAACTCTCTACTCTACATCATTAATAATACAACTATCTAATTTACATCATTGATAATGTAACTATATGGTAGCATAGAAGATTCATGAAAATATAAAAAAGAATATGCACCATAGAAATATGAGCTGACTTTATGAAAAAAATCAAGCAATTCTACCCAAAAGATATGGAAAACATAGTTCGTAGGGTGATCAGACATCTCAAGCACACGGGATAGATTCGAGACTATGTTATGAAGTTTTCTTCTCTAATACGTGAAGCTCCTGATATGAATAAGAAGGAACTCCTCTTCTACTTTATGAAGAACTTGCAAGACTGGGTCAAGCAAGAATTGAGAAGAAATAGTGTCCAAGACTTAATCACGGTTATAACATTAGCAGAGTTACTCATAAATTTTTGAAGAGAATACTTGTATCAGACCAAACCATCTTTCAAAAATAAACATGTTAAAGATGAGGAAGACAAGAGATATAGAAGCTATAATATTAATGAAAGATCAAGTGCAATATCTACCAATAAAGATGACGAGTGGGGACAAACATAGGAATTTAAACCTAAAGGCCAATTATTTTTTATGCAATAGACCACATTGGGCATGTGAATGTCCTAAAAGGAAAACCCTCAATGCCTTAATTGAGAGGGAGACAGAACATGAGGGTGATAAGGCTCACATGAGATCAATAGTTTTGTTGAATGCTCTTAAGATCAAGCAAGATAATGAGCAATCTCAAAGCAATGGACTCATGTATATGAAAGCTAAGGTGAATAGGGTATCCACCAAAGCCATGATAGACACGAGTACAAAACAACATTGTCTCATATGAGGAGACAAGGAGACGCAAGCTCTAGACATCTAAGAAAATAGGATGGCTCAAGTTAATTAATTTCACTGCCAAACCTTCACAAAGAATAACTTATGAGGTGACAATAAAGATTAGTCCATGAGAAGGCAAGATCAACTTCACGGTGGCACCTACGGATGACTTCAAGATAGTGATCGGGATGGACTTCATTCATCATGTAAAAATTGTGTCTATACCTTTTCTATGTTTGATGACTATCTTAAAAGAGAAAACCCCATGTATGATTCGCACAATTACCAAAAGCAATACTAAGACCCCTATGTTGTTGGCTATATAATTGGAAAAGAAATTAAAAAAAAATGAGGTGACCAAGTTGGTGTCTCTTGAGGAAGACTTGATTGACCCTATAAGAGATCATATACTCATGAGAATCATGAAAGTTCTAAATGAGTTTAAAGATGTAATATCATCTGAACTACCCAAAAAACCCCCGCCTAGGATAAATAAAGATCACAGGATTGAGTTGGAGCAAGAAGCAAAATCTCCTACCATGGAACCCTATAGAATGACATCCCCTGAGTTAAAAGAGTTGAAAAGATAGTTAAAAGAATTGCTAGATGCCGGATTCATCCAACCATCTAAAGCTTCATATGGTGCGCTAGCCTTATTTTTTTTAAAAAAAATAATGGATTACTAGAAATGTGTATCGACTACTGGGCGCTCAACAAAGTGAAGATCAAGAACAAGTATCTCATTCTACTTATTGCTGACTTATTTAAGCAACTAGGTAGAGCAAGGCATTTCACTAAATTAAACTTGCGATCGAGATGCTACAAAGTGAGAATAACTGAAGTGGATGAGCTGAGACTAATTGTGTGACAAGGTATGGCTCCTATGAGTTCCGAGTAATGTCCTTCAGTCTTACTAATGTATCTGTTACATCTCACATTTTGATGAACAAGATATTACATCATTTCCTTAATAAATTTGTGGTGATATATCTAAATAATATTATTATTTATAACAATTCCTTAGAGGAACATGTTGATCACCAAAGAAATGTATTCTAGCTATTTAGGTAGAATGAGCTATAAGTGAAAAAAGATAAACTCTTTTTTTCTAGAAAAATTGGGTTTTCTAGGACATCGGATCAAGGATGACAATCTCATGATAAATAAGAGCAAGATCAAAGACATTCAAAATTGTGATCCCTCTGGTAAGATGCTACAACTAAGGTCTTTCTCGGGTTTAGTTAACTACTATCAACGGTTCATCAAGAGGTACTCAGTAATAGCATGATCATTAACAAATATTCTAAAGAAGAGTAATACATAGACGTGAAATAAAAAGTATCAACAAGCTTTTTAAAACTTGAAGATGATCATGACGGATGAGCCAATATTGCCACTACTTGACCATACCAATGTATTTGAAAAACACACGGATGCCTCTGACTTTACTATTGGAGGGATTATTATGCAGAAGAGACATCATATAGCTTTTAAAAGTCACAAGTTCAATGACACGAATAGATGGTATACGATCCAAAAGAAAGAGATAACGATAATCATCTATTGCTAGTGAACATAGAAATATTATTTATTGGGATCATACTTCATAGTAAATACTGATAATATTATTAGTAGCTACTTCTAAACCCAAAAAAAACTAAGATCCAAGCAAATAAGATGGCAAGACTTCCTAGATGAGTTTGACTAAATGCTAGAATATAAGCCAAGAATAACTAATCACATGGTTGATGCATTAAGCCTTAAGACGGACCTAGCATCCATGAAGGAATTGCAACATGATTCAGTGACCAAAGTCTCATCACATTGGCTCAAGGAGAAAGACGAGAGGGTTTTGGAAAGAAGACAATCTACTCTACACTAAGGGAAAGCAACTTTGTGTGCCTAAATAGAAAAATATCAAAATAAAAATCAAGGAATATCATGACTCCAAATGGGCTAGGCATCCAAGGCAACAACGTATGAGAGCACTACTAGAATCTTTCTATTATTAGCGACAGATACGAGATGATATGAAGACTTATATGAAAACTTGTTATTTGTGCCAACAAGACAAAGTAGAGTAATATTAGACTAAAAGATTGTTGGAGCCACTACCCATAGTAGAGCAACTTTGAAAGAGTGTTACTAAGGACTTCAACATTGGCCTATCTAATTCCAAAGGACATGAAAACATCATGATGGTGGTGAATCAATTTTCTAAGTATGTTACTTTCATAGTAGCTCCTAATGACTGCACAACAGAGGAGACGTCCAGATTATTTCTCAAGAACATGATAAAATATTGGAGGTTATCAAAATTCATCACCAGTGATCTTAACTAACTCTTCACTAGAAAGTTTTAGACATAACTCTTCAAGCTCATGTGCACAAAGCTTCAGTTCTCTACTAAATTTTACCCTCAAGAGGATAGACAAACGGAATGGGTGAATGTACTATTAGAGCTATACTTGAGGTACTTTGCGAGTGATAATTAGATTGACTGAACAACGTTGCTAGATGTGGCTCAATTCTTATACAATCTACAAAGAAGTGAAGCAACCAACAAAAATTTATTTAAGATAGTCATGCGGCAACAACCAATGACTCCTCACACCTTAACCAGGAGATACACAATGAAGAGTCCAATGGTCTATAGATTAGTTAAAGAATGACATGAGCAAACTGACATATTATGCTCAGACTTAGAGAATGCTACTACGAAGATAAAAAAGTGTGCTGACAAGCTATGTTGCACGGATACGGATACGGACACGGGGATATGACACGACAAGATACGGGGACACGGCAAATTCTAAAAAACTAGGATACGGATACGGCTAGGATACGTCATGATAAAAAAAATAAAATTAAAAATAAAAATTATTAATTATAAATATTATGTATTTTAAAATAATTAAAAATACTGTATTTTAAAATAATTAAAAATACTATATTTTAAAATAATTTAAAATTCTGTATTTTAAAATAATTTAAAATTTTGTATTTTAAAATAATGTAAACAAAATTTAAACCCTCTAACACCCTCCCCCCTCCCGAACCTTTCCCCCCCTCTCGAAATCCCCTCCCCCCCTCATTCCCTTTATAGAATTAGGTTACCTTAGGTGCTGTCGGCGGCTCGGCGGTGTGCTCCTCCCCTCCCCGTTTGACGCAATGACAACTGTTTTCGAACAGCGCGTCGGATACGTCTCCGACCCGTGTCCACGTGTCCGACACGTGGACACGGCAGTTCCTAGGCGTATCCGTGCAACACAGCTGACAAGAAAATGAGACATGCAGAGTTCTAGGTTGGAGACTTAATGCTTGTTAAGCTCATACCACAACAATTTAAGTCCTTCTGAAAGGTACACAAAGAACTTGTGAGAAAGTAAGAATGCTCATTTCTCATACTAAGGGCGGATTAGTAAGGTGTCCTACAAGGTCAAGCTACCACCAATGGGGGTGCTAATGGGACGAGACAACTCGCAAGCTACTCGAACTCGACTCAGTTAAAACTCGGTCATACTCTACTCAAGTGAGCTCAACTCGAGCTCGAGCTTGAGTCGAAGTGTTAACGAGTCGAGTCGAAAAGTTCGTGAGAAACTCCAAAATATTTTGTAGATAAAATTTTAAAAGTTTTATTTTTTCTTTACTTTAGGGGATGTCATAAATAATATATCTCTATTCTGTATTCTAAAAAAATCATAAAATTTCATTATTTATTTAGTTATAAATATATTTATTTTAAAAATAAATAATTTCTTAAAAAAAGATTTAAGAGAATATGGTTAGAAAAGTCTCAACCCAATCCTAAGTCAAACCCACCTTTAATTGGGTTGATAAGAGCATCTCTAAAGGACTCAACAAATAACTATTTTTAGCTATTTTGTTGAGTCAGTTATAGCTCTTGAAACATAGCACCTATCATAGGCTATTGGGATTATTTGAAGTTGTATCCTAAGATTATGCTTTCAAGTGTATTTGTTTAATGATAGTTCATGTGTAGATTACTTAAAACTAAAGTTTTATGATGTTGTAGTGATCGTTAATTCTGATTTTTGTGTTTTTGGACTCACTGTAATTTGTTTCCATTATTCATATTCCTTGTTTTATTTGATAACAAATTAACAATTAACAACTAGGAGACTTGGTTTTGAAAATGACATGGTCCAATATCGAGTCATGTTCAATTCGAATTCAAGTTTGAGTCGAGTTTAATTTCGAGTTCGAGTTCGAGCTCGAGTCGAGTTCTAGCCTGTCTCGAGTTAGAGCTCGAGCCAAGTTCGAATTTTGCGTTTTCGAGTTCGATTCAAGTTTCATTTTTCAAGCTCACGAGCTTTCGAGCTCAAGTCGAGCTTCGATTCGAGTTTTCGAGTTCGAGTTGAGCTTATTTGAAATCAAGCTTGACTCGCATCATCAGCACCCCTAACCACCAAGACTAAAAATTCAATCTGTCTTCCATATCAGCAATCTAAAGCCCTATCAATAAGATAAAAAAAATTTAAGCTGAACAATTTTTACAAGAATAACAACAATAGTGATATCATATGATAAAAAGATGGACTACATCATGAAAGTTGGGGATGTAACCGAGCCGAGCTGCTCACGAGCTGCTCGGCATTCGACTCGTTAGAAGCTCGCTCGAACTCGTTTATTAAGTTAAACGAGCCGAGCCCGAACATAATTTTGAGACTCGTAAGTTAAATGAGCCGAGTCCGAGCACCCTCAAACTCGGCTCGTCAGCTCGTAAACAGGCTCGTGAATAAACTCGTGAGCAAGCTCGTTAACCAGGCTTGTGAACAAGCTCGTGAACCAAGCTCGTGAACAGACTCGTGAACATGGAGAAGACTTGATGCACAACAAATTTTCCTACAAATGAATATGATGAATATTTTAACTCTTGAACTTCAATCAAATTAATTGAACTTTTATTATCTTATCTTTTTAATTTAGTTGTATGATGACTATTTTAGATGAATATTTTTTTTAATCCCCGAACATCATTTTGAGGCTCGTAATTTAAACAAGCCGAGCCTGAGCACCCTTAAACTCAGCTCGTTAGCTCATAAATAGGCTCGTGAACATGCTCGTGAATAGGCTTGTGAGCAAGCTCGTTAACCAGGCTCGTGAACAAGCTCGTGAACCAAGCTAGTGAACAGGCTCGTAAGTTAAACGTGCCGAGCCCGAGCACCCTCAAACTCGGCTCGTCAGCTCATAAATAGGCTCGTGAACAAGCTCGAGCCTACTCCTTTAAACCCGAGCCGAGCCGAGCCGAGCCTACCTAATACTTAGCTCGGTTACACCCCTAATGAAAGACCATGTCTTGAGTAATAATAATTTCAAAACTCACACAAGAATACGTAGTAAAGTGAAAGGAACTATCAAAAAGTAAAGCTAATTGAGAGCCAATAAATACTTTATGGCAGTTCTGGAAATATGATCGATCAATTTTTGATCGGAAGATCGACGAATACATCCGTGACCTTGGTGGGGGAGAATGATACACACGCACTCCTAAAAAGTCCATTCCTTTGCAAGAAAAATACACAAAGTTCTAAAAGATTCCAGAGAATGCCACACATGTATGGAAGAATATAGAAAAAAAATTATCTTAAAATCTTCTAGATGCCTCTTGTAAATATTTGTACATAATAAAATATTCTAAAATTCTTTAGACTTGTCGATAACCTACAAAAAATTCTAAATACTTCCTTATATCTACATATAAGGAGGAGTCCTCATTCACAAACCACCAAGCTTTGTAAAGAGACTTTCTTCAATCAAAATTTTTTTCTCTTTCAAGTGTTCTTTCAAGTTTTTTTACCTCCAAGTCATGGGTAGAAGTCGAACTTAGTAAGCAAGACAAGTAGAAGACTGACTTAGCAATAACCGAAGGATGAGTTGTCTAAGTACTTCACGAGAGCTTAGTATAAATCCTAAGTCTATGACAACTTGTCCAATGACCCAGGACCAACTATGGTCGACTCTCGAGTCATGGGCTTAGTCCCATGACTAGAGAAAAAGAAAGCCAACTATCAGCACCAAGTAGCCCATTATTAGAGTCATGGTGACATGACGTGATTTGTTTGACATTTATAATACAGTCTTAAATAATCTCCAAGAAGATAATACCAGAATTTTGATGTTTAAATACTTCAATTTGTTTAGAAACTAATTTTATGATTCTTACTATATATGTGAATGATATATTTCTAATTGAAAATAACAAGATAATATCTTATACTGTAAATAAAAAAAGTTAATAGGGTTGATCGGCCATGGCACGACAAGATTCTGACATGCCTGGTCCTAGATTGTGTTGGCCCATGGCACGACTCGTGTCATGCCGGGCTGGTGCAAGTCATGTCACGTGTCGGGACAAGCATGACCCATGTGTCTGGCCCGATGGCACAGTCGACCGGCCTGATGACCTAGGATCAACTACGATCGACTCTCGGATCATGGGTCTAGCCTCATTGGATGACCACTCGACGAGATAGTTTATTTTTAAAAAACAATCACATAAGTCATTCGACGGTCGGCTTTCAAATCATGGGTCTAGTCTCATTGGATGACCACTTGACAGATTAGTTTATTTTTTAGAAATAATCACATAAGCCAGACATAATTGGGCGGCCAAGCCTCCCCCACCCTACCCATTGCATGAGGTCTAGCCGCTCGACATGGAGTAGCATGATCCTGCATTTTACTGGCAGACCATGCCATGTTGGACCGGCAGTGTGGTTCCCATGTCATGTCATACTATAATGGGCAATGCTGGCATGACACAACCCATTTGACAGCTCTTACTGCAAAAAAATAACTTGCAAGAAAATCTGACATGACTGATCTTAGTAAAAATTTTAGATATGCAAATCGTAAGAGGCATAATGAATAAACTATTGTATCTTGGGAAACATAAATACATTGAAGGAGTACTTCAAAAGAAAATAACAAGATATATGTTATGCTAACTACAAACCAATTAGTATAAATGCTTGTTGGATTAAATTTATCTATAGATCACAGCTCAGCTACACATAACAAAAAAGAAGAAATAAGTCTTGTTCTGCATGCTAGTGTAATCGATAGTCTGATATATACTATGAAGTATACAAAACTTGACATTTCATATTCAATAAAAATTCTCAACGAATCTATAACCAACCCAAGAAAGGAGCACTAAAATATAATAAAAAAAAGTGATCATGTATCTTCTTGAGACTTGTGATCTCATTTTATAATTTGGCAAAAACAACAAAGACTATCTTTGAAGTTAGTGGTGTTGTGAATGTTGATTTGGGCAAAAATATAGATATCAGAAGATCAACACGTAAATTTATATTTATTTATATGTTGAATCGATAAGCTAGTTGAGTAAACAATAATTTATTGTAGCTCTATCATTAATTGAAACATAATACATGACTCTTACTCAACTACCTAATTCAAAGGGTTGTCTTGTTTGTTTATGTGCATATCTTGATTTAAGTAGATGAACAAGAAGCTTAGTTATGACAATCAAATAATAATTCTTTTAACAAAAAAATCAAAAATTTCATACACAAATAAAGCACATTAATATCAAATACCATTTTATAAGAGAACAAGTCAAAAAAAACTTTATTTAAATAGAGAAAACTGATACGAAAGTGAATTATACAGACTACTTGATAAAGATGATGAGCACTGAGAAGCTTCAGTGATGCATAGATGAGATATGAATGATGAAGCATTTGCCAAGTAAGAAAATGTTAGAATCAACTCATATATCATCGAAAATGTTAAAAGATTACTACCATAAAAAAAAGTTATCTGAAAAATAAGCATCGAGACATTTTGATATCACAACATGATTCTTTTACATCGCAACTACATCAACATTTTACTTAACTTGTATAAATCATAACGTTGTCATTTGAACCGTACCACAAGTTGTTACGACATTAAATATGTTGTTGTTACTAAAGTGGTCTCACAAAAATGGAAACATATTAACACAACTCTATTTGTTACTAAGGTGCTTAACAACTATCTTTGCTATTAACATGACAAAAAATATAATGTCATGACTAATTTGATGTTGTGACATGAAAGATAATATCACAGTATCATTTACTTGTATCCATGTTTAGTATTTAAGTAGTTAGAATAATACACAATGGGAAAGATACAATGTTTTCGAGAGCAATTTCTTGAGTGCTCTCCCTTGCTCCGCCTCTTATATGTAAATTTCTTTGTATATGTGAGTGAGCTTGTTCACTCTCATGCAGCTCATATCTATTCTCAACATCAATCACATTATTAATATATCCAAATCATTGGTATTCCTTGTCACCCAATGATGAGCCAAAATAAATCTAACAAATGAGGACAAGATCCTACGCAATATTATTACCCCTCACATTGGCATCAAATATTTCTTTGTTCTAATCCTAACATTTCGTATCAAAACTTGTTAGCCTTGTTGATGCCTGACAATTATTTCATAGACCCAACCCAATTCATATGTGGTTTGGGTTGGGTTATGGCCTCTAACCCTCTCACATGTTGCATATATGATTGTGTGTGTGTGTGTGTGTGTGAAAGTTTAAAAAAAATAATTTTCTAAAAATCTAAACTATAATATGCATGAAAATGAATGTAAAAAATATATATTAAAAAATATATTCAAGTCCAAAAATATAAATATAAATATAAATACTTCAAAAAATATAAAAATAAGACTAAAATAAAACACATATTAAGACAGCGCCAGTATCATAATGTCTAGTCCGAATAGTTATAACTCCAAGTTTTAGTTTTATTGCTTTTGTATATATCATCATTTATTTATTGCTAATGGATATTATCTTGACAAATTATTTGTGTATCCTTCAATTTATTAAGTATGTTAAATTTTAAAAAGATCTAATAGCAGTATAATCATACTATCTAAAATTATATTTATAGTCACAGAAAAAATAAACTTTACTATTATGCTACACTAAATGAGTAACTATTAATCACATATTATTTTAGAAAAATACATAGAATATAAATTCATATAATTTTTATCAACTTACTATATCAAAATTATTCATATCATTATAAATAAGATAGAAAAATAAGTAATATCAAAATATCTTGACACTTAGAAACTAAATAGACCTCTCATTATTTGTTCATAGTTAACTGAATAAAAAAGTCAATGCCTTCAAACATAGTATAAATCTCTACATTTAGAAACTTGTTAAAACAATCATACTTATTTTTTATAATTTAAATAAATTGTCTAATTATTTATAAATTTTACCATTTAATTCTTGTGATCAGTTCATACAAGTGAATATAAATTTGATAGTATTTTTACATCATTCTACATAAATCCTATGATTCATACTAGAAACTAAACAATAACAAATGAAATAAAAAACTAGTATATTAAATATTTCTTTTTATCTTAAAAGTCATGTCCCAAAAAAATATATATTTTCTATATTGATTAAAATATTACTCATATTATATATATATACTTTAGTACAATGCATATTTTAGAAGTGTATATCAACGAACAAACATTCTTCGTATTATAAAAAATATATAATTTTTAAAAAGAAAAATTTTATATTTCAATTTGATTCATTAATTATTATTTTATCAATTTCACTATTAACATAATCGGATATCATATGTTATTAACCAACACATAAATCTAATTTCAACTATATAGAATTCTAATAATACTTGATATCCAATTATATTAATATATTTTAATACATAGATTATAAAAGTCTTATATTTTATTAATATCCCAGTATCATTTAATATATCTTTATATATCTTTATATATTTTTATATATTTTTATACATAGACTAAATATCATAGCAGTGTTATGCAACCTGACATGGCTTTTGTAAGATGTGGCATTGGCCGGACTCAAGCCATCCGACTCATTTTCCGCCTATATTGGAAGGTATTATATAACCCAAACAAGTCTTTCTTGTTTTTCTGAAGAAGGCCTAATGACATGGTAATTTTGATAATTATCTATCTAGATGACATTCAAATTATGAGAAAATAAGAGTTATAAATCATTTAATTCAAAGAATACATTCAAACATAATTTTAGATAAAAAAATTTTGAAAGACTCATCTACTTTCTTGGAGTAGAGATAATTTATTTTATAAGCAGAATCATTCTACCATAGAGAAGATATGTGTTTGATACACTTATAAAGATTAATCTTATAAATTATGCTCTAGCAAGTTCTCCTATTAATTCATGTATTAATTCCATTTTAGAAAATACCTTTCCAGATGACTCTAATTATGAAAAAATTATAAAAAAAATTAATTATCTAACTATTATCAAACTAAATATATCATATGCATACAACATATTTAATCATTTCCAAGATTTTATTCGACAAGTTAACCCTGATACACTTTTTCCCATATTGAGATATGGGAAGAAATTTCGAGGATTTATAATTTCTTCCAGATAATCAAATTTGAGTTTATTATTAGCAAACGCTAAGAGGGAAGTCTATAATATATTTTTGTACTTTTCTTTGGAACAATCTTATTTCCTAGAAAAATAAGAGATACACAAATATTATGAGATTTAGTGCATAAGAGTTTAAAATGATAATTGAAGTTACATATGAGATACTTTGAAAATGATACCCATTCAAAGAGAATGAATTTCTACTATCTTCTCAAACTACTCTATATTATAAAAATTAGATAACAAGATAAATAATCTCAAATTCAATATTTTATAAAAAAATAAAACTCATTAAAATCAACTGTTTCTTTTTAAGAAAAAAATTCAGGATATTACTATTACTATAATATATATTCAACAAATATAATAATTAGCATACATATTCACCAAAGCCCTAAAGAGACTTCAACTTATATTTTTTCTTCAAGTTTAGTATTTTGGAACTTTATATATCAATTTGAGGAATAATATTGCAAATTTACAACTATACATATTTTTTATATTTATCTTTATGCCTTTATTGGGAGCACTCAACCTGAGGTTAACTTCAATCACTTTTACCTATTATATATACACATTTGATGTATAACATTACTTATAATACTATTTTCATTTCTTTCTCATCATAGTCTTCGAATTTAACATAATTTAATGCCTATTATCCTCGCTAAAAACCCTCATTGTACTCTCCCATACAAAGAAATTCACTACAATAAAGTTTGGAACTAACTTTTTTAAAAATTCCTAAGCTCAATTACATTTCTGATTCTCAAAGTTGAGTATAGAATTTGAGAAATTAGTCCCAACAATCAAATTCCCCCAAGTGTCACATCTGGTGATAGAAAGATCAACACAACTAACAAACAAAAACTATTTGCGAATATGATACTAAGTTCCACTTTGTGCATGTTGCGATCTATAATTTTATAATTTCTTTGTTTTTTTTTGTCTTTTGAAGGAAGCAACTAACCTATAAGTTGCCCATATGCTATTTGTCTTTTGGTGATTTTAATAGGCATGATGATTTTAGTAAGCATGATCATTTTAGTATCACATCACTCTTTGATAGGAGTGTTCTAAAGCATCTCTAGTTCGGTGGGGAGGTACGATATTAACTACAAACTATCTCATTAATCAAATGTTATCCTATATTTTTTTCTCATTGTGTATCATTTTAGTTTCAACATCCTTAAAAAATAATATTTAACCTACCTATCATAGTCATTGTGAATACTTGTTTTATTCATAAACTATCTCAATTATGAGATAAAATAACACATAAAATTTTGAGATTTGATTTTCTTGGTTACTCCAACAACTATAAAATATATAGTTGTTGGAGAAACTCCCAACTATAAAATGTATAGTTGTTGGAGACGCTTTCAACTATAAAATGTATAGTTGATATATGATTTTTCAGGGGTAATAAGTGGGACCTAGAGAAGTTTCAGGAGACGCTCTCACCTAGATTGATGGAACGGATTGTTAAGATCAGGAGAGATCCGTTGAACAAACTAGTATGACTTCCTAACAAGGGATCTTTCAACTTCAAGTCAGCCTAAGATATGATACATTCCAACAGCGACTTTACATTGGATCATATAAAAATATAGCACAAGCATATTTTTATTAAGATATAATTTTTCAGATGATGCTTATTTATTCAATTCATCCCGATAAATAAAATTCTTAAGAAATGAGCTACGGCCTAACATCTAATAGCTGCAACTGCATGGAGGAAACGGGTATTCACCGCATGTTTCACTGTGAGGATTCCTAATGAGTATGATGAGAATATTTTGCTAGTGTGAATACTCTGAACTACATGATAAAATAAGCTATTAAACTTAATAAATATTTGAACATGAAGATCTTGGTTGGTTTACCATGAGTCTGGAGGTACACAACTCTCTTGATTATGTGGGAGATTTAGAAAGAGTATAATAATATCAGATTTAGAAACTTTGACTTTTCAGTGGACATAATTATTTTTTGGGTTGACGAGCTTATCGATACAATTCTACAATCGCAAAGGGCAGAAGGTTCAAAGATTATGAACATTCACACATATTTTCCCTTGTTACTGATGCTTTTGTGTGAGTTTTTTATGTTTTGTAGGTTAGATGTCGCGGCAGCATTGGGTTGATGTGGCGGAGTAATCCAGATCACTCAAACATGTTACACTTTTTATCATTATAGATAGAGGTGTCAAACGTGCCGGGCCGGCCCGTCCCGGCACGAGGCACGGTTCGGCCGTGCCTGGGCCGGCCCGACACATTCTTAAACCGTGCCCGGGCCCGTGCCGTGCCCGGTTTAAGAATATCGCGTGCCGTGCCGTGCCTGGCCCGGCTCGTGCCTTGGCACGGCACGCCGGCACGGGTGCATCCCGTGCAGGTTCACGCAGGCACGCGTGCCGTGGCGTGAGTCGTGAGTCACGACTCACGACTCACGAGCCACGCCTCGGACTCACGACTTGTGAGTTGTGACCGGTGGGCGCTGGGCGGTGAGTCGGTGACCCATCCGGGGCGGCGGGCCCCCCCCCGGGTAAAAAGACCGTGGGTCGGGTCCAAACAGACCCTTGGATTCACCTCCAACGGCTAGGGGGCAGAATCCAACGGTCCTCGTGATTCTGCCCCTTAAATATATTAAAAAAATTCAAAAAAATAATAAAAAAATATTTTTTTTATAAAAAAAAACTTTATTTAGCCTATAAAATCTACCCCCCTCCCTATAACAATTATGTTTTTCAAAAACATAAAACCTCTCAATATTTTATCTCTCTCACATAAACCGTGCATCTCTCTCTCGGCTCTCGTGTTTTTGATTTCGGCTTGGATTTTCGTGAAACTCAACTTGAGTTTTGAAGATCATAGCTTCCTGCGGTGCACCTTGCACGTGACTGACCTCATTACTTTTACCGGGTAATATAGTTTACGTTTTTTTGTACTCTCTCTCTAAAGCTTCTCTCTCTAGAAAAACTTACGAAAAATAAAAAATGACAAATACACCAAACACGTATTTAAATTTGGAAAATGAAAATGTTAGTGTTACATAGACATCTGTGGCTCCTGAAACTTTGGTTTCTCCTGTCGTCTCAGCCCAAAGTTCTAAAAAATAAAAAACTAGGACTTCTGTAGTTTGGACACAGTTTAAAATCATAACACAAGTAGATGTTAGGGGTGAGGAAAATGAAATGGTACAGTGCAAATATTGTATGAGACTTTTAACATGCAAGAGTACATGTGGGACTGGGCACCTCAAGAGGCATGCTGAAATATGCTCCAAAAAACATGGACCCTTAGATCCTAGGCAAACCCAACTTGGCACTACATTTTTTGAGACTGGATCGAGTTCAGTCTCAAAGTTTACTCCCTTCGTATACTCCAACGAGTTGGGTAGGGACGGCATGACCAGGCTCATCACATTGATGGGTCTTCCGATCAGATTTTCGGAAGATCCGAGGGTAGTGCGCATCATGCAAACTTATTTTCAGCCATCCTATCGTAGGATTCCTAGGTCCACATCTAGAAGTGACATACTAAAGATATATAAGTTAGTAAAACAAAAAATAATTAAGGAATTTTTGGCATTTAGTGGAGTGGTGTCCGTGACGTCCGATATATGGACATGTCATGATGATTCTTCTTATGCATGTCTCACGAGTCATTATGTAGATTCTAACTGAACAATCAATAAAAAAATATTAGGATTCACTGAGATTCTTCATCCTCATGATGGCCCGGCCATTTTTGAGTGTATGATGAAAATATTTAGGGAATATAAAATTCAAAATAAAATTTTTAGTGTAACTTTCGATAATGCTGCGAATAATGGAGTAGCGATCAATATGTTTGTTAGGAATATTAGAGACACACCATTAGGAGAGATCTTTCATGTCAGATGCATGTGTCATGTTATTAACCTGATAGTTCAAGCGGGTATGAAGGTGTGTTCCCCCGCGTTGAAAAATATACGCAATGTACTCAAGTATATTCGCACTCCTCGCAGACTACAAGAGTTTGGTAATCTCTGTTTGTCTGCGAATCTTAAGAAGAAGAAATTTCAATCAGATGTGAGACATCGTTGGAATTACACGTACCTGATGTTGGAATCATGTGTTGGATACGAACACATGATATCCGACTACGTCAATAGTAAGAGTGGCGAACTTATTATTGACGACACTGACTGGGCTTCAGGAATTTCATTTATGAAATTCCTGAAGATATTTTATGACATGACGAACATGTGTTCGTCGGTGTATATGCCCACCACTTGCATTGCACTTCGTTGCATATGCAACATTAGTAGCATGTTTAGGAAGTATCGAGTGGACCCAATGCTTAGCCATATGGTTGCAGAGATGGAGACCAAGTACCTGAAGTACTGGTCCACCATTCCATCTCTTTATTGCCTCGCAGCATGCATGGACCCTAGGGCTAAAGTGAAAGGGGTTGAAAATACCCTGACTTTCATTTCCTCGTGCATGAACCTGGAAGAGCCACCTGAAGGGTTCATTTACGAGAAGTTGAAAGACCTGTTCACATACTACGATACTAGGTATGGTGGTGGTGGTGGTGAGACTGTGAGTACGGACACTGATACCTTGTTCGGAGATGATGATTATTCCATTAACCTAGCGAGGGGGAAACGTAGGGGTAGACCTTTACATAGGAGCGAGCTGTCTCGGTACTTAGATACCGATTACGGCTCAATCCTATCACATTCTGATAATAAAAATCTTGATTTATTACAGTGGTGGAAATCATATGAGTCCGCCTATCCCGTGCTATCTAGGATGACACGGGATCTACTGACTCCTCCGGTGTTGAGCGTAGCATCGGAGTCTGCTTTTTCTGTTGCAGTGAACGTGATTTCGGATAGAAGATCGAGATTACGTCCAGATATGGTTGAGGCCTTGGCATGTTTGAAGGATTGGGAGGAATCGAGATTTAGCATCAGTGATCGTGCTGAAGCTGAGACTGTGACAGACACTGCAGTCGCATCCACATCCACTACGATGGCGGAGGAGCTGATTGCTGATGATGATGATCCATATGATACTGATCTTGATGTTGCGGCTGATGATTCTCATGATATGCCGCTTGACGATTGATGCTCATCTGCTCTTTTTTTTCGATGTTTTTTTATTTATTTTATTTATACGCTTTGTTTGTACTTTGTAGTTTGTACCATACGTTGTGTTGAAACTTATACTTGTTTTGTTCGGACTATTGGTTTCAAAAGCATGAATGGTAATTTTTCATTTATGTAGTTTAATTTTTTTTTAATTATAATTTTTACTAACTTAATGTATTTATTTATTATTTTACGATTTAAATTTTATTTTAAAATTTAATAACTTTAAATTTTAATATATAATTAATAAATTAAAATAATAAAAAAAGCTAAACTTAATTGAAAAAAAAAAAAATTTTTTCTAATTTTTGTTTGTTTTATTTAATTTTAAATGTTATAATTTTTACAAAAAATTATATTTTTTAATTATTACTAATACTCTAAAGTCTATACAGTAACTTAATAAAAAAATTTACAATTAAAAAAAAAAATTTCTAATCTGCCATTTTGGCATTTTCAGCCCGTGCTCGTGCTGGCGGCTGGCCTCCCGGGACCCAGACCCCGGTTGACCCGGTCCCGCGTTGCGGTGCGGCTCCCGCCCCGCCTGCCCTGCCGGTGCCGTGCCGCCTGGCCTGGCCTATATTGGCAAGGCGTGCCCGAGCGGGGCGGGCACGGCACGGCACGGCCTTGCCGTGCCTACGGGCCGTGCCGTGCCCGGCACGGCACGGTTGCACGACCGTGCTCGTGAAAAACAGGTCGTGCCGTGCTGGGCCGGCCCGTTTGACACCTCTAGCCTGGCCATGTCATCCCTACCCAACTCGCTGAGGTATACGAAGGGAGTAAACTTTGAGACTGTACTCGATCCAGTCTCAAAAAATATAGTGTCAAGTTGGGTTTGCCTAGGATCTAAGGGTCCATGTTTTTTGGTGCATAATTCGGCATGCCTCTTAAGGTGCTCAGTCTCACATGTACTCTTGCATGTTAAAAGTCTCAAACAATATTTACACTGTGTCATTTCAAGTTCCTCACCCCTAACATTTACTTGTGTTATGATTTTAAAATGAGTCCAAACTACATAAGTCCTCCTAGTTTTTTGTTTTTTAGAACTTTGGGTTGAGACGACAGGAGAAACCAAAGTTTCAGCAGCCGCAGATGTCTGTGTAACACTAACATTTTCATTTTCCAAATTTAAATACGTGTCAGGTGTATTTGTCATTTTTTATGTTTTTTTTCCTATGTTTTTCTAAAGAGAGAAACTTTAGAGAGAGAAAGTAAATAAAAACGTAAAATAAATTACCCGGTAAAAGCAATGAGGTTAGTTACGTGCAAGGTGCACCGCAGGAAGTTCTGATGTTCAAAACTCAAGTAGAGTTTCACGAAAATCCAAGCCGAAATCAAAATCCCGAGGCGCAAGAGCGAGATGTACGGTTTATGTGAGAGAGAAAGTTTTGAGAGGAGATATATTTTTGAAAAACATAAATGTTATAGGGAGGGGGATAGAATTTATAGGCTAAAGAAATTATTTTTTTATAAAAAAAGAAATTTTTTTATTATTTTTTTGAATTTTTAATATATTTTTAAGGGTCACGCTCACGGCTCACGGCTCACGCCCACGCCCCACGCGTGCCTGCGTGAACCGGCACGGGACGAACCCGTGCCGGCGTGCCGTGCCACGGCACGGCACGAGCTATTCCTAACCCGGGCACGGCACGGGCCCGGGCACGGCACGCCACGGGCCCGGGCACGGCACGCCACGGGCCCGGGCACGGCACGCCACGGGCCCGGGCACGGTTTAAAAACATGCCGGGCCGGCCCAGGCACGGCCGAACCATGCCGTGCCTCGTGCTGGCACGGTTCAAAGTAAATATAAATCAAGAACTTCAGATAGGATTTCCTAGTAGAAGAAATCTTTACTCAAGTCCAAATAAATTAATAGTCCACAAGTCTACTTCAATTCATACTCATGATGAGCCAGAGATTAGCTGAATTAATGACTCATCACTAAGAGTCAATACTAGACAAAATAAATATACATAATTTATTCAAAGTAAATGAGAGTTTCATAAAAAACTAGGTGATCTTACAAGTAGTTTTTTTGATTTTTAACTTACGATTGCTTTCTAAAATACACAAATAAGATATACTCAATATCTTATTTTTAGATGTATCAAATGGGTCATGCCGGGCCAACTTGACTTATTTTTAGGTGGCTCAATCAAGCCACTATGTTGTGTCTGACACAACATGACTTCAAGTCAACCCAGCCCGGTACAACATGACCGACACAATTCTAAAGACTCTTGCTTGCCGTGTTAGGTGGTCATGGGTCGTGTCAGATCATGTCAATTTTGTGGGTAGCACCACCACAAGCATCGTCCATCGACCACAATCACAACACACTAATAACCAATCATCATAGAAACATAAAAATAAAAGCATAAAATTAAAAAAAAAAAAAACAAAAATTAATTATATGTATAACACACATCAGACATAATATTAATGAATCATAAGTATAACTATAAGACTAAAAATATATAAACACAAATTATAACTATTACATTGTAAGTTGAATAAAAAAAGAAATATAAAAATGTTATTTCAAATAAAACTAATGTCAAAGAGACGAACAATAAATAAAAATGATAAACAATAATTAATAATAATAGTAAAAAAAATATAATCATAAATTATTATAATAGTATCAAAATTGAATCGCATCGAATCAAAATGATGATCATAAAATAAATACATCCCAACAAACAACAATCAATCACAATATCAATCGATATGTATATGTAAATCATCATCATCATATAAGTATTTGATTGTATCTCTAGTTGTGATCTTAATATCTTTCAAATTTCACGAGTCGTCATATGTTAGTAATTCTTACGTTTCCAATCTGCTCTATATTAAATGCTCAACCTCGAATCTTCTCAGTCATCCATGCATGCAAGTATCTGAACAATATTTCATCACAGTTTTGATCACTTATCTAGAATAATATTAGCTGAAATAAAAAAATAGATTTCAATGCTATACTAGACAATAGAGAAGTCAGTAGATTCAATGACATCTTGACAATGTGAGATAAATAAATTCATATGATTTCTATCATAATAAAATATCAAAATTCTTCTGATCATTATGTGATATAATTGAGCAGTAATTAATATTTAAGTATCAAAATAAATTACTCTTATTCGATGAATCCTCTCATTATTTTCACTTCACTAACTAAATAAAAAAATCATTGTCTCCGAATATAGTATTCATATCCGTACTTAGAGCTTGATTACAATAACTACCAAACATATTAGCATTAATTATATATAAATCAGTTAATTTTTTATAAAAAACCCCTTCATATTGGACATTGGTTCAAGCATGTTGATATATATACCTAAATGTTCTCTATCCCTTTCACTTTAATCCTATGATCCATGCAGACAACCAAGTAATAAATAGATGATAATTTTGGATTAGTACTTTAAATATTTAATTTTTATCTCAATGATCATGATACTAAATGTAGGATAACTTCTAAACTTATTAAACGTGCTACTAATATTATAAATATATTTAAATACAATACAAATAGTGAGAGTAACACAGACGTAACATAAAAAATATTCAGAAATTTCATAAAAAAAAAATTCTTTTATCCTAATAAAAATCTTCAATGATAAGTTAGGTACTCTTATTATTAACATAGTCGAATATCACATGTTTATATCTAACACATAACTTCAATATTAGATAAGTATAATTTCAATGGTATCTTAATTTATTTAAAATTTCTTTTTTAAACACAGACAAATAGAAACAATTAAAATCATATTGTCTATTATGCGTCCTAATATATTTTAATAAGTTTCTTATTTTTATCTAATGTAGGGAAAACAACGTTCGTCCTTGTTTATACTATAAAGTTAATAATATGACAAATGCACTTTACGTAAAAAAATCTTACCTAATAGTTCATCTCTAAAGATCCTAACAAATATACTAACAGCACCTACGTTGTTAAACGTATTATCAAATGTGATACTAAATAGTTTATTGTGAATATCATAATCTCTAAAAATCATTATCATACAATCATGTACAGCAGGATTATCACGTAATACTAAATAATTTTTTATTGAATTTTCATGTAGAATCTACATAGAGGACAGTGAGACATACAAATAATACATCATCATGACTAAACCAAATATCAGATATCACAGATATTCTTCTACCATATTTCCTAAGTTTATTAATTATTAATTATTTTTTAACTTATAATATTTAATTATATCATTCCTACATGTGAACCTATAAATCCTACGTTAATAATACTGAAAATAGGCCTTTATGATACTGACTATCCTATGATCCTTCAAAAATCTATTTAGAATATCTATGATCGTACTTAGTTTAATCATGTGGTCCCTCCAAAAATAATTGTAGTATATAAATGAGCTCAAAAGGTTGAATTGGATTCAACTTTAAACACCACATCGATCTTCTCAATTAGATTTATCTTGAATTTAATGCATCATATTTTTTGTTACATTGATAGACGTGTCTCTTTAAGTGACTTAAGTCACTTGTACTTCTACATTTATATATTTTTTGATAATATATACATTGTGATAATTCTTCATCGACATCCTAACATTTTTATTTTTTTTATTATCTTAAAATAAGTCCAAATAACTGAAATTATTATTTTTTTTATTTTTTAGACATTTGAATTTGAGTCAAGACCATAAGAGAATATATTGTTTGACATTGGACCTTTCCAAAATATTATCATTATTATTCAAATCTAAATCAATATTAATTTTATTATCATTATATTCACGATTAGCCATTGATTAATTTTTTAGTTTATGTTTACAAATAATAAATTGATATTTATAAACAACTAAAAAAATAACTAGATTCTAGCATTGTTAGGCATTTGCATAATCAAAACTGGAGATGATGTTTCGTTTTATTTTCCAACTTCCAATTTTTAAAGAAATGGCAGAGAAATAGTCCCACAGAGAGAAACAAAATTAGAGAACAAAAAAATATATAAATTTTAATTTGAGAATAAGAGACGACAACAAAAGAAAGCGTAGAGCAGAGAAAATGATTGAGATATAGAACAAAGAATAAAAAATTTTAAATACATTCTATATTTATAATTTTTTTTTAAATATTATATATTTTTATTTTTTAGATATTTTTTTAATATATAAAATAATAGAAACTCGACATTCATTAGATTTTTGCCCCTAGACATTAGAATGAATCTCAATGGCCAAGATCCTGAGATTGTAATATATATTTTTTTAATAGCAATGTCAATGTAAGTGCTCAAAAAATGACAGTGACAACTGTTGCGGTCAAGCACATGTTTGCATTCGCCTGATGCCCCAAGGCCATTTAGCCATTGAGACATTTTGTCCTAGCAAAGCAAACCGCCACATCAACGTGGCAAATTGGGTTAATTTTAAAAAACTTGCCATGTGGATGTACTAAGTATAATACTTATTAAAAAATACTCTTTTTTTTGAAAATAGGTTCGAGCAAGATCCCAAATCACTGTGACCCATGACTCATTCCAGGGATGCAGTCCCATGTCATGGTCAGTTGGTCACCAAACTGGTGGACCATGCTAATGGGTCAAACACACAAGTTATGCCTAACACTGAGGCACAATAGCCTCTAGCTTAGCATGGCACACATGGTTACTCGTGCTGGCACGACCTAAGTCTAGGCACGATTCTAAATCTTGTCATGATAGGACATGCACGACTCAATCAGGTCATGCCACGTGCCATGCCCGTGCAGCACAACCCACTTGACACCTATACTTATTTACATGTATTGTCACACACATATTCACTCTTATTTGATTTTTTTTATAATTTTTCTTAATAGTACAAGCATGCTAAAAGTCGTGTTATATCACATTTACCATGTCAGGCCAACATGACCTATCTTTTAGAGCCAATCTAGCTACTATCATACTCAACATCATGTTTAGCACGAGTTGTATCGTGTCAGCACGACTCTATAAAAAGGCAACCTTGCACAACCCCTTGGCCCATCGAATACATGGGTTGAACCATGCCAAACCCAACATGCATGCACACTAGGGATGGCTCAAACCCATGCTAGCTTGGGTCAGGTCCAAGCTAACATGAGTCAAGTCCAAACTAGCATTGGTTCATCCTAGATTAATAAGATTCATTCCAAGCTAGCCTGAGTGAGATCCAAGCTAGTTTGAATAGGCTAATAAGGTTGAAACCAGTCTACAGATGTCGGCATGCCAAGCCGCATCACCTACAACATGCAAACCAAAACACCTACCCAAAGAATGACATGGGCTTGTCGTACCTATTCCAGGCACAATTCCAATCATGCCACATGCACATTTTCATGAGTTGTCTAATGGCATATTTTCACCATTTCAACCCATTGGATATCGCTACATATTCTATTTTCTTTTGAGGTATTATACCATCTATGATGACATCTAACCATATTATAAGAAGGATATATCATTTACTTTATTGAAACTTGAGTTGACCTTCAAAAATATTTTTTATTGATTACAGATAAGTGTTCAATATGAAAACCAATATAAAAAAGAATGTAGGTAACTTTAAGATAAGATTTTTTTACAAAAAAATTTACTCAAATATTTAATGTATTATTAGAATATTTTTTTCAATAACCATAATGACTTCCATATTAATTCTTATATTACCGACATCTCATTGATAAATTTTATCAAATGACTGAAATGATTATTAAGGATTTAATTTATGGAATTTTCACATACAATCATCTATTTTGACTTACATTCTTTATATTTTTGGATGAGCTTAAATGACAAGCTGATCTTATTGTGTAAGTGAATAATACTTTAATTACAAATATAATAAATAAAGAATAATGTATAATTTGTCTAATACTGAAGATACAAATTGAATTGAGCTATTCCCACATAGAATAATAAAATTTATCTTCGTTTGTTACTATAATATTAATAATGATATATTTATTATTTGTCTAACATTGATAAAATATTAATTAGCAAATATATTATTTAATGATTATAAACTAAATAAAAATTTTATATTTGATAGTTCACAATATAATAATTCTTCTTTTGAATCATTATACATTCTAAAAAGCACACAACTAATTAATTTTGAAAATAATGAATTAAAAGAAGTAGCAAATGGACTGTGCAACCCAACCTAGCATGTGAGACAACCCACTAAAACAAGGGCTTGAATGGCACAAACAACCTATGGAGTTGGAGCAAGTTGACAAATGTACCTCTCGTGCATGTGACATGACACAGCGCCATGTGGCGGCTTCCTAAGCTGAATTAGCCCAGGTCCCATGCCATTTGCCAAACAAGATGAGTCATTGTCAAGTAATAGGGCAGAGCACCATAAAATCATGACACAAGCAAATCATGACACAAGCAGAGCACCATAAAATCATAAAATCATGACATAAAATAGGGCAGAGCGCCATGTGGCGGCTTCCTGCAGCAAAAAATTTTTAAAAATAACATGGGTCAGGTTGACAAAATCCAACCCTTGTAACCCAATTGTTGGACAAAATCCAGTCCTTGTAACTCAACTGTTGGAAAAAATCCAATGGTTGGATTCTGTCCAAGAGTTAGATAATTAAAAAAAAAACTTTAAACCAAATCTTTTTATCAATAAATAAAGCAAACTTTAGTTATTTATTTTATAATTATGTATGCTATGTTTTTTATTTATTTAATAATGAGAGCACCAATCATGTAAATAATATAATATTTCACAAACATCCAAATCTTAATAGAAAAATGAAATTTACTGCTCTGAAAATTCTCATAAAAATATTAAAATATTTGTAATTTGTTCACTAGCTCTATTTTTCTCATACGAAGTGACAATCAACCCTAATATATTACGTTCATTCATGAAACATTGAGTTGATGGTAATATACCAAAGTACATGACTATCATAACATTGAGTTATGATATACCAAAGTACATCATAACTCTATAATAAGCATTTATATTGGATCCGAAAACAACTTACTTACTTTTAGGAGTCAAGATTCTCTCCGAAAATATACAAAATTTGATAGCATGTAATTTCTATGAAATAACTAAAGTTCAATTAGAATCTATGTAAACTTGAGAACCTTGAGAATTAAATCCATATAAATAAGTCAAAGAGATAAGAAGTGACAAATTATACTAACAACGATAATAAAATCAACCCTAGTCACTGTTAAATAATTTAATTTTCTATAATTCTCTTATATCTAATAGAATAACTGAGTAAGTGATACATGTAGACAAGTCTATAATTAGATCAAGTTGTGAATCAACAATTATGCATCTTATCATATCATAATTAAATAAAATATCAAAAATATATATCTTTTGATAAAGAAAAATCACATCCTTTAAGCATTCAACCTCAATATTTAAAATATATTTAATAAATCTCTAAAGTTCTCTATCTAAAACTTAGTCAATAGTAATAATTTCAGTTGAAACACACAATTGATCATCTCTTATAATTTAACATAATTATATATTATCTTTCTGATCCACATCGAACGTAAGCAGTATAAAAAAAGCCTACAGGGCCCAACTCTAAGAAATTACTTCAAGTCATAAAAAGTCTTCCACAATCAACATATCATAACTATGTTCCTAGTAACAATAAACCCTAATAATTCTTGCATAAAAAAATCTTCCTCGGGATCACCATGAAATAATATATTCCTTACATATAACAAAAATATAATCCACTTGTGAGAGACAACAATAAAGTAAAACAGCCCAATAATAGTCATTTTTAATCACATATGAAAAAATATCCTAATAATGAATACTTTGAACTTATGTAAATCTCCTAACTATCAATTTAATATTGAGTTAATCAATCATTACTTTGAGTTTAATTTTCATAATGTATAAACTATTTGCATCCAACTACCAACTTACATAAAAATTTTGGAACAAAATCCTAATTATGATTTTAAATAATTACACAATTTGTCTAATATAATTTGTCATCTTCTTGGATAACCAAATACATCGAACAAGATATTAGAGACATTGCAACCATCAAGAAATGAAAAAAACTAAAATATATAATATTAAAATAAAAATAAGGAAATATTCATAACAAATAATATTTGATAGAACACATTCTTGTTTTTTATATAAAACAATCAAAAATTTTAAGTTACTACTCTAAATTGAATCATCTAATATGATAAGTCACTCATTTTGTGAAGATTATAAACATATTCATCTAGAATATACCTTTAGATTAAAATCATCAAGACATATTTGACATAAATTGAGCATTACTCGTCTATTTCGTAGATTCAAGAAATATTTGGCTTGGAGGGCTGACTCATTGAGTCATGCCATTCCACATGCTAAAGAGGCAGACAAACTGATTTATTAGGCAAAGCACAACCCATGTCTTCAGGCCGTGGTGACTCGTGTTGCCTTCAGGCCTAGTTTTTTCTGGAGCATGTCATACCAAAGCCAAATTTTTCAAGCCATGTTTCATGTTGAGTTGAGCTACTTAACCCATTTGTCACATTTACATCCTATTCAAAAAGTAATTTCAATCATAATTTCAGACATTGAATCCTAGGAAGCATAAATATTTTCTTGAAATAGATATTACTTATGATATTAAAGATATTATTTTATCATAAATAAAATATATAATTAATACTCATATATATATTATTCTTTTGGATTGTGTTAAAATGAATACTCCAATAGGGTCACATACTAGTTTGTCTGATATGCATCATCCATTTGGCATGGCTACACATAAGAGAACTATAAAAAATATTAATTAAGTTACTATCATCAAACCAAATATAACTCATGTAGTACATAAAATTAATTGTTTCCTATATTCTTTATGATAGGTTTAAAAAGATATCTCTTCACATACTTAGGTATGCAAAAAAAATGTTCATACCTAACTATTTATTTTCATTATCATGAGTACCTCCAACAAGCAAATTTATCAGATTAAAGGAATCCGCTTACACATAGTAGAGATCTATTATAGAATATTATATTTTTCTTTAATATAATCCTGTCTCCTAAAAAAATAATAAATAAATAATAATTTAAAAATCTAACACATATATAGAATTCAAGACGATTGATTATCACCTCCAATTGGATGGAAATCACTTGCAAATATTTTGAATTAAATACCTTCTCGAATATAATCTTTATTATAACAAACTATCTTACTTCTCATATTATTATCTATTATAATAGTCAGATAATATGATATATAATTTCTAATCCGATATTTCATTAGCAAACAAAAAATATATAAATAAATTATTTCTTTCTAAAAAAATGTAATATAAAACTATAATTACAATATATATTATTATTATAGATTTGAAATTATACAAATTTACAAGTTCTTTAAGTCACCTTCAAATAGTTTATCTTGCATCAAAATTTAATATATTAGATATTAACGTATCAGCTTGACAGGAAATATTATAGTTTTTTATTTTATTTTATTGTATTTTTATGTTTTTGATTGAAATATCCACCTTATAGGTTGTAAACCATTTTCATATTTATTTAATGACTTAGGAATCCATTTCATTGATTGAGATTGTTGTTATTATTATTTACATAGAGTATTTGTGTTTTATTCTACTAAAAAGAGAAAATAAAGATGCAAAAATAAGATAAATGCAGCAAAAGAAATTAATAATTATAAGCCAAACAGACAACGAAATATAAACCAATTAAAGTTCCATGAAACTGAATGACCTTGTCTTTTTAATTGCAGAAAAGAAAGAATAATACATAAAAATTGGCATTGAATTCTAAAGTTAAAAAGTAGAGTACCATAAAATTGGGCACATCTGAATATGCCAGTGAACAACGTACTCTACCAGAAGGTTTTAGCTGATCCTGAAATAAGATTAAAAGTTAAGCCAATGAGAAGCACATAAACAAACAAGGAACTAGGGTTCCAAATCAGAAACAGACTTGTTATGCTCCTGGTAACTTGTGAAACTTTTTTATACATGTAATGCAGGAAAATTTAGTGGAATGCAAAGCGAAAAGAAGTTTGCATAAGGAGCAGTTAAAGGATACATCCTTGAAATAAGTTCTATAACATTTTTCTAATATGCCCCTGATAACTTATTATATGTACAATAAACATTACCATCATGCATAGCCATCATGCTTATTAACCGAGGAAAATTAGCCATCATGCATAATTCAAGTATACCAGTAAAGGGAGACATAATGGTTGAAAAGGCTCCATTTTGCAAGAATAAATATCAAGCCCAAAGGAGAAAAATCACTTTCACAAAAACAATTATGATAAATAAATATATCATGTGTAATACAAGGTGAACTAGACATCAAATATCATCATCATCATATTTGTCAAAAAAAAAAAAAAAAGGTTTCATCACTTAACCCTATTTTGAACTTAATTAGAGTCAAATTTATAAATTTTTATTTTCCATGCAATTTCTTTTAATGAGATATTTTATTGAATTGAAAGAATGAAAATTTCTATTGATTATCCTCATCCATATAAAACTTAATTTTTCATCAATATTCTTATTGATTATATTTATAAAAACTTTTTGCAAATTTTCACATACCAACGAATCATCTAAAGTGTGATTCTTCTACCTTGATACTAACAAAGACCACACTCACTCTATCTCAAAAATATTCATTTATTATACAAAAATTTTATTATCATTTTAAGATTCAATAGACCATTTTCACCCTGATAAAATTTATTTAATAATATTTTAAAATTTTATAATACAATATTAACTACCATAAAATACAACTGATTAAATGTATAAAAAAATAATAGTTTTCGGATATTGAAAAAAGAAAAAGAAAAGGGAGAGAGAATAAAAAAAAACTAAAAAATAATGATTTCATTAATTCAAAAAATAATAATACAAATTATTAGAACAATATAATCCATAGAATATAAAATAATATAACACTCTAATAAATTCATATATCAAATACCCTTATATTATATGCAAAAAAAATGAGACAACTTAGATGTCGAGTGTTCTCATCAAAAATAAAAAAAAACAAAAAAAAAAACTAAAATACTCTCATCAAGCTAGTATGTAAAAGTGTACAATACTAAACTTGAAAGAATAAAATATAAGCTGAAGCCTCTTCAAATCATTCAAAAAAATATTCATTAAATACTTTGTTGTCTGAATTTATTTATAGTAATTATCTCATCATTAATATTTTCCTTTGGGAAAAAAATAGTTGACCTAAATATGCTTTGTTGTCCGCTCATCATTAGTAATTAGAGAATATATAATTAGAGAATCATACTCAATCTTCTCAAATAGATGACACATTTAAAATATCTTAGAAGTAATTATCATTATTTAAACTATATCTCAAAATGATTTCATATCGCTTATTTTTTAGAAGATGAGATCATGGTTATGAACAATGATAAAAATTTCTGATATATCCACAAATATATCTCCGATATATCCATAAATTCTAAGTATCGATATATTCATTAAGACCAATATATCTATCCTTGATTGGTGCTCATATGTAAATACACACCGATATATCTTCGATATATCCGATATATCCGTAAAATTCAAGTACCGATATATCCGTAAAATTCAAGTACCGATATATCCGTAAAAATCGATATTCTAATCTTTGGTTATGAAAGACACACCATAGGCACACCTAAGCTAAAGCACGAGTGAAGCTCAGACATGACATCTTGCCTTGGTCGAGGCTCACTCATGCAGCAGCATAAATAGTAGAAAAGGAGTACACCTTTCCTGAGGCATGAAGCTCTCTACAGGCACGCCCAATAAAAGTATCAATAGGCCGGCCCGACCTGATTTTAGGTAGCACAATCAAGCCACCGTGTCATGCTACAGTAATCGTGTCGTACCTAGTCTGGCACGATTTCATCAAGCCAAACCCAACAAGGCACATCGGCCATGCAACTGATGAAATCATACAAGGGTGAGGCTGTACAAGTCCATTCTGGCCCATACAAGCCCGTTCTGGCCCATACAAGCCTGTTCTGGCCCGTACAAGCCAAGTTATTTAATTTATAATAAATTTAATTTTTTTTCATATTAGATAATTTTTATATAATTTTAATACTTTAACAGTTTTTGTTATTGTTTTTAGTAATTAGTTAAAATTAATTGTTAACTATAAAATAAATAATTAAATTTTAAAATTTTTATTTTATTAAATTTAATAATACATTAAGTTTATTTATTATAATAAACAACTTAAATTTTAAAACTAAATATGTATCAGATATCAGTATAAGTGTATGAATTAATAAAATATTAAAATTTAAATATGAATAAAAATTAAAAACTAATACAAAATAAAAATTCACAAAAAATTAATATTATAATTTTAAGCATCAATCCACAAATGCACACACTCAACGTAATATCACAAACATAAACTAAAAAAATTCATATATAAAATAAATGAGTAAATCGAAATCAAATACCAGACATCAGTGTTTCGATCATCAACCATCAACGTCATCAAATATCATATCATCCTCAATATCAATATCATGTAGATCATTATTAGTAATCAACGCTTTCACTTTTACTGTAATCCAAGCATGATCTTGAATGCCCAAGCTCGAATCATTTCAAATTCTTCATGCATGCTAAAGCCTCAATAAAATCTGAACGTAATTTTGATCTCCTATTCGAAATCTCATTCACTACAATAGAAAAATAGACTCTAATATTATGCTCGACACTAGAAAAATTAGTAGATCTCGTGTCATCTTAGATAGTATAGAAAAGATAAAATTATATAATTTCCACAAGATTCTTAGTATTAAAATGTGATAAGATTGAACAGTAATCGGTATCTAAGTAACGAGATAGCTCGCTCCTATTCGACGGTTCACCCCATCATTTCTCTGTCACTAACTAAATTAAAAATTCATCATCTCTAAATATGATATCCATGTCAATACTCGGGGCATCACTACTACTATCATTATACCGAATATCATAGTGTGTAAAAAGTTCAATCAATATTTCATGAATAAACTCTTTAAGTGTATCTTCCAGGTTCATTCATAAGAAAATATAAGTCAAAATGTTTTAACCACTTTCACCTTAATCCTAGGGTCAATGCAGATAGTCAAACAATGTCGAGTCATCTCGATATTTCTAAATGTCTACAACCATATTGCTAAATATTGAGTCATATCGATACTTCCTAAACATGTTTATAGTACTACATATGACGAACACATATTTGTCATATCATAAAAAATCTTTAGGAATTTCATAAAAAAAATTCTTGTATCTCAGTCAGTATTGTCAATAATAAGTTTGTTACTATTACTATTAACGTAGTTGGATATCATGTGTTCATATCCAACACATAACTCCAGCATCATGTATATATAATACTAATGGTATCTCACATCCAATTGAAAATTCTTCTTCTTGAATTCACAGACAAACAGAGATTATTAAACTCGTGTTGTCTGCGAGAAATGTGAATTTATTTTAGTGAATTACGTTGTTTTCTAAAGCGGGGTGGACACACATTCATCCCTGCTTGTACTATCAGGTTAATGACGTGACATATGCATCTAACGTGAAAAATTTTTCATAATTGTCTATCTCTAATATTTCTAACAAATATGATAACCACTACTCCATTATTAGATGTATTATAGAATGTGATATTAAATATTGTATTTTGAATTTTATATTCTCTAATAATTTTCATCATGCACTCAAAAATGATCAAATCATCATGAAATTAAAAAAAATCTCAAAGAATACTAAAATTTTTTATTTAGTGTCCGTTTAGAATCTACATAGTGGATGGTAAGACACACATAAGATGCATCATTGAGACTAGTCTGAATATTGAACATCACGAATACCACTCCACTATATTCTCTAAATTTATTAATTATTATTTATTTTTCTAACTAATAATATTTTAGTATATCGTTCCTAGATGTGAACTTGGAATCCTACGATATGCAAGCTAAAAATATGTCTGCATAATACTGACTACTATTTGATCATCCAAAAATCTAATCGAAAGACACATCATAGTGATTTGTTTGATCATGTCTTGTCTATCCAACTCATTGTAGTATATGAAGAGAATAAACTCTGAAATTAAACTAGATCCAATCTCAAAAAATCCACCACTAAATTGAGTTTGCCTAAGATCAAATGCAACATATTTTTTAGTGTATAGTTCGACATATTTTTTAAGGTGTCAAGTCTCACATGAACTCTTATAGCTTTAAATATTCTAACAATATTTATAATGTACTGATTCTTCTTCGGCACTCATAATATTTTTTGGTTTTAGTATATTAAAATGAGTTCAAACTACTGAAGTTCATCTAATTTTTTATTTATTAGATATTTGAATCGATGCGACTGGAGAAATCAAAGTTTTGATAGCCTCAGACCTTTCCGTAAGATTTTTATTATCTAAATTATAATTCTTTTCATTTTCGTTATTTTAATTATTATTTGTTATTTTTGTACGACTAGAGAGAAACTAGATTAGAGAGAAAAGATAAAATATATAATTTTTAGATTTTAATTTTAAAACTTTAAAACTAAAATATAAAAAAATACCAGTAAACCATAATGTATAAACTTTAGCTTTTTTATGTTCACACCACACACGCACCACAATCCACACTAAAGCCGAGTCATGAAATGTAATATGAAAAAATCCTGAGAGAGAAAAAATTAAAGAGAGAGAAAAGCAATAAATTTATGTTTTTAAAACATAAATCTTAGAATGATGAGAAATTATATAGATCAAGAAAAAAAAAATTTTTAATTTTTTTTTAAAAATTTTTAATAAATTTAAAAATGGGCAGAATCCTTAGGGCCATCGGATTCTACCCCATAGCCGTTGGAAGCAAAATTCAATTGCCTAGGTTGCTTTTTTTATCGTTGGGTCGGTTCGATCGTTGAACCGATCCAAATAAGCTTCTGGAATGGGAGTAGAGACAGAAAGTTGGGCCTCGAACTCAATCGAAAAAGACTGTGAGCCGAGTTCGGGCCGACAAAAAAATTCACTCTATCGGGCCTCGGGTAGTCGGGTTTGTATCGGGGGCGTCGAGCTAGGTGGGCCAAGGCAAATTTCAGCTCGTACCAAGATACCATGCCAACGTGACTTGGTTGGCCTAGGCATGAGCCATGCCATGAACAAGCCTGGCACGGGCACGGGCATGGGTCATTCCCCTGTCGAGCCAAGCACGGCCAAATTGAGCCATGCCTTTGGCCGAGTCTTTGACACCTCTACACCCATAGTTATTTAAGGAGCAAGGCACACCGAGATGCAAAAACCTTTTGGGGCCTTGAGGTGCAAGGCATACATGAGGCCCAGACTATTTTATTATGAGTGCACCTAACCTAATACAAATAAAAATTATATATATTACTAAATATTTTCTATAATTTTCATCTAATAATTAGAGGTGTCAAATAGGTCAGGCTGACTGGACCCAAGTTTTTCAGGTCCACTCAGGCTGGCGTGTCATGCCAGGCACGACATACTTTTTTAAAGGACAGGCCTGGCACAAGCCCATGGTCTGAAATTAACTCGGGTTCAGGCCGAATCGACCTAGTTCAAGTCGGGTCAACCAATTTTATAAAAACCTAGAGTTTCGGAGCCGCACTATATTCGCCCGTCGAACGTGCCGAGCCTAGCCCATCGGGCATCAGCACATTGTCTCCCCCCAATCGGGCGTCACTCAGTGCGTGGGCAGGCGTGTCATGTCAGGCACGACACGCGGGCCGACAACCTTCGGCCCAACACGGAAAGTGGGCCGAAAACATTCAGCCCAGCATGGTACGACTCATGCCGAGGGTACATCATGCACGGGACCGAGCACGACACTATAGCATGTCATGCTGAGTCAAGGACGACTGAACCATACCGGGCTTTGGGCCAGGCCAACCTAGCATGCCCCATTAGACACCTATACTAATAATAAAATATAATAAAGTAAAAAATATCAAACATAAAAATTAAACATTAATAGTGCTATCTTTATCCAAACATTCAAAATTTTAAAATAAAATAACAATCATCATTAATGATTCATATCATCACAAAAAATTCAATGTTCCTAAAATAAAATAAATACTCATGTAAATATATATAAATCTAAATCAAGAAAATCTTCATCAATATCATCATCATTATCAATCATTTATTTTCTTTCTTCTTCATCTTCCTCTTTCGATGAATAGATCATCTTCATCAATCAAAGCAAAAATAAGAGTATATTTAAAGCTTGATAATGTTGACTTTAATTTTGATTTTGGTGTAGGCATTTTGCTTGGTTTAGCTTTTGTATAAACCCTAAGCTCCTCGGCTTCACTAGCTCTTGCAACATCACCCCATATTAAATCATTACCTACAAACACCAAATTATGTTTGACAGCAATTTCATCTTTCATGCTTCCCATCAATAATTCATTATTATCATCTATATTTTTCAAGTTAATGGGATCAATGGTTTAACGCTCAATATATCTTTTCATCAAAGTTCAGTTGAACTTAATATACACCAAATCATTCACAGGGAGTGATGGTGCCTAAGCTTTAGGTGCGCCTCAGGCATAACTTTCATAACTATGGGCATGCTTCCATGCAGGTTGCTATCATAATCAATGGAGAATGACACAATTTCAAACTCTAGACTCATGCTCTCTTTCATTAGTAAAATGAATATGAAAAAATTGATTAATAGAGAAATAAAAATAAAGAAAAAGGCTCTAATGATGAAGATCATCATTATGTAGATGTGGAGAATGAATGACAAACGGATGTTCAATGTTATGAACAAATTAATTATTTTAATATATTTTTGTTTGGATGATTTATGAATTTGGACAAAGAATATGTGTTTGCATGTTGACATTGTTATATTGATAATTTCTATGAATTCTGAGACATTAGAGATGAAATTTGTTAGATTTGTTAACATATATTATGAATTTTTATACTTAGAGATATTATTTATGTGTTTTTATTGATTTGATTGATATTTTTGATGATATTTGATGATAAATAACTATTATATTTGATTATATTTTTAAAAATATATATGTAAAATATGATGTGCATTATATTAAAAAAACCTGCACCTTAAGGGCACCTTGTGCCTTAAGGCTCCAAGAGGCCATTGTGTCTTGGTGCGCCTTTCACATCTATGGATAAGATTTTTTTTTATGAAAAATACATAATTATATACTAGATCTCTTCTTAGTCATGTTGATATTCAACTCATATTTAAATACTTAACCAACTAGAAGTATTCATGATCCTTAAAAAATATTCCAAATCCTAAAAATTTTTTCATACATTTTAGCATGTGTAGAGCAATATCAAAGTGAACCAGACAAAAAAAATCTATAAAATAATTAATTATATTGACAATATATGCTATATATGAATTGATCATAGTTAAATAGTTAATTTTTATTAGAATTCTCTTATAAATAACATTGTCAATTGGAGGGATCATATTAAAAATAAAGTTAATATGTAAATAAATAGAAATATATACTAAAACACGACTAAAAAAATTGATATTTGCAAGAGTATCAAGTATATATTTTCTCTATGACCAAATAATATTTCTTATAAAATAAGTTATATCTATGCCTTAAGAAGCACGGACACATATACGGACACGGACACGGAGATATGACACTGTAGGATACGGGGACACGACAAATTCTAAAAAATTAAGATACGAATACGGCTATAATACGGCATGATAAAAAAAATAAAAATAAAAATAAAAATTATTAATTATAAATATTAGGTATTTTAAAAAAATTCATTAAATAAAATTAAATTAAAATATTTTATTATATAAAATAAATATATATTGTTTATTTTATAAAATAAAAAAATTTTATTTTTATTTTATTAAAATATTTTATTTTATTTTATAAAAATGTTTTATTTTATGCTACATCCCCACACAACTACGCCGCCCTTGCCTCCCCCTCAAACACGCCCGCCCCTGCCTCTCCCCTCAATTCACGCCGCCCCTGCCTCTCCCCTCAATTTGCGCCGCCTCTGCCTCTCCCCTCAATTCGCGCCGCCCCAGCCTCTCCCCTCAATTCGCGCCGCCCCTGCCTCTCCCCTCAATTCGCGCCGCCCCTGCCTCTCCCCTCAATTCGCGCCGCCCCTGCCTCTCCCCTCAAATCATGCCCGCTCCTGCCTCTCCCTCAAATCGCGCCCACTCCCTGCCTCATCCTCAAATCACGCCCACCCCCTGCCAGTGGCCAACGTCGCCCATGCGTTAACGTTGGCCACCCGACGTCGTCGGACGTTGGGCACTATAGACATAGATACGGCTGCCGACACAACCATCCGATACGTTATGTGGCGTATCTGATATGGATTGTGCAATGATACGCCACGTGGCATATCGGACACGTAGCTGTGCCATGTCCGTGTCGTGTCCGTGTCGTGTCCACGTGTCCAGGTGTCGGACACGTGGACACGGCTGTAGGGAGCCGTATCCATGCTTCCTTGTCTATGCCAATAAAGTATTCAATCTTCCAAGGTGCTTTTAAAAAACTATGCTTATTAGTATTCCTTGAGTTGAGAGATTTTCAATTCATTTCTCATAAATATAATATTATTTACATGGATGTTTTGAAAATTATCATATCATCAAGACTCCAATAAAATATTTAAAAAAATAATAAATTATGTAACTGAAATGAGGTGACAATCTATGAAAATTTTATAAAATAAGCTCTTGGTGACTACTTCATGTCATACAATGACTTTTATAATCTACAAATTACATCTAATTAAATTGCTCAAAACATAAATGATTACTTCATATACACATCCTCTTCAAGATCTAAGTAAAAAAATATATTCTTCATGTCTAGATAATGTATCCGCTAATTATGAGAAATTACAAGAAAAATAAGAATTTATACTGAGATTATTTTAATCACTGAAGAGTAAGTGTCATCGAAGTTCATACCAAATACTTGGGTGAATCTCCTTACTACAAGTCTTGCCTTAAGATCACTTATTATTTCTTTTAAAGTTGTCTTCCAAGTAAACACTCACCCATAAGGCCATAACCAATAACATTCCTTCATGAAGATCTTAATATTAATTATCAAATCTCATTAGAGTAGAGAGCAAATACATCTTTTATCATGGTCTGACATTATCCTAGATAAGATAATATCTTTAAAAAAAAAATTTACATCCTAGTATATATCTTCATGAAAGATAAAAAAAATAAAAAATGAAAATACAAAATGCAGGTATGACAAAATCCCTAAAATCAAAGGTTAAGTATAACTTATTTGTCCCTTTCAGAGAGTAATCAATAGTTCAAAATTAGAGGAACTGACTGTATGATCATATGAAACCTCTATAAGCTAGTCTCTAGTTTGGGAAGGTTGGGTATGTTATCTCTCCTAATATGGATGCTAAATCTTGGGTAATCAAATTTCCTAATTATCAATTCAATGAGTCTATACTAATGAAGACTCGTGTATTATTGTGTCATCTTGTCCTAAAATAGATCTTATCCGTGAAATCTCAATCTCACCATGAAATTAGCATCATCTTGAATACTTATATGCTTTGATATTAACTGAGTAACTTTCTTTAATAACTAATAGTCCAGATAAAACTACGAGTAATAGAGTAAGAGTAATATATTTAGGTTTAAAATCTAGATCAACACTATTTTTGGCTCATTGAAAAATGAGTCCTAATAAAAAATAACATTCATACTTACTAAAATCATACTAACTTCGGTGAAAAAAAATAATGGTACCCTCTTTCGATACTCAAGTATCCAAAAAAGATGTATCTCACAATCATATATACCAACTCATTCCATTCTAAAGATAAATCGATGACAAAATAAATATATCCAACAAACTCTGGGAGACTAATAAACTAGCCTTTCTTTAAGATTTGTTATCTAAAAAATATATATGTAGAAAAATGAAAAAAAAAAAATATTTAAACGAAGAGATTGATTATAATTAAAATCATATTTCCTCAAAAATATTTCGAAACACTTTTATTAAATAACACTATTCAAATTATTTCAATCAAAAATAAATTATTTATTTCTATAATTTCATTCTATTTAAATATGTCGTCATAAAAAGTCTATATAATCTTATGACACATATAACAAGTCATAAATTAATTTTATATATTTAAAATACATTGTTACTTAATTTTTTAAATATTTTTATCAAATTAATGTTTTATTATTTAATAAAAAATTTTATAAAATAAAAAAAAATCTACAAAATAGAAGATCTTATTATTGATAAGAGAACATTAGAAACAAAATAATAATATTTCTCTAGGATGTAAAATATATTTTGCAATTTTTAATAAATAAAGTAAATAACCTTCTGGGATATAAAATCTAAGAGAAAATATATGTGCTAAAAAATAATAAAAAATAATATCTAATTGATAAGATAAATTATGATTTAAATCATTTCTCCTACAAAATATTTTGAAATACTTGTGTCAAATATGAGTATTCAAATTATCCTAATTAGATATGTATTCTTTAATTCAATAATTATATTTATTAAAAGATATTGACAAAAGAAATTTGGTGCATAACCTCATGATCCAGATAATAAACACTAAATTGGTCTAATATATATGCTATTATATATTAATTTTAAATTTTTTTATTATTTTATATTTTTATCAAATTATTTATTTATTCTTTTATAAAAAATTTAAATAATAGAAAAAAATGATTTATTTGATAAAAAATAGTCAGATATATCTTAAGTAATTATTAATAAAGAACTCAAATATCTAAATCTTTCTTTGATCACATCTCTAATAGGACCTCATATATTTGAGTGTATCAAATCGAATGAATCACTCATCAAATCAGATTGACATATAGGATAAGAAACTGACATATAAGTCGAATATATCCTAAAGACAAAAATAAAATATTCTCAATTTGACTAATGATAAATAATTGAGATGATAATAGACAAGTAAATAATTCAATATATTCTAACATCTAAAATATCTTATAATTAAGAAAATGTACAATTGATCTTGCCCAATTCTAACTAGAATCTTTCTCCAAGTTTTCCAATCTTACAAATATACATCAGCAAAAATAAAAAAAATAGAATTAAGTTATCTAAAAAAATAATTTATAGAAAGTAAACTAATAGAAATGTGAACTAATAGAGATACGACTTGAAAAAAATTTAGATATCTGGTCACGCTTATTTATTATTTTAAACATACATAGACATATCTATTTGATAACAAATAATAAATCTTTTTTATTTTTTAAACTTTTCATATAATGATAAAAATTTAGGTCAAAAAAAAATTAAAAAATTTAAAAATAATAATACATTAAAATATTCACCAAACCAACTTAACATTTATTATATAAATCATGAGAGTAAACATTAGACTTCTCGCACTAGATGTTATATTTTTTTGACAGCTGCTCATTTTTAATGAGCCTATGAAGGTATCAACCTAGATGTTGTACTCGAAACCACTACCCTTCCACCTTTATATAGTCTTGCTTGGACCACCAATTAGTAGAGAGCCATCCAATAGCTACACCTGAGCAAGTTGATACTTAATATCATGTTACTCACATGGAATAGTCATACCTACCAACAAGCTCAAACCATGTTGAGTCAAAATAATAAGGTTTGCAAGTATGGAGATCTCATTCAAATTTAGTTGACATAGTATTCTGAGTCTTTACCAGTACAAACTCATATTAGGTTGATAACAAAAAGATTTAACCACCCAAAATTTAGAATATGCCTGATGAGAAAAAGAAATACCTAGCTTTCTTATATCATAGATGAGCCTACCAAGCAGTAATACAACCATGCAGTCAGTCCCTCTAATTTTGACCTTTCAATCACTATTTGAAAGATATACTAGAGTTGTACTCAATACTCAATTTCATATGTTTTAACGTATTGTCATTTTATTTTTATGTTCTTTCTTTTATTACTTTTCTTTATAATATTAAGAAGTCAGATCATGAATATATATATATATATATATATATATATATATATATATATATATACTCTTCACTCCAATATGACATGGGAACTAGTACCATGATTATCGGGACAAACTATTGTATGTTGCATATGAATATTCACTATGAAGATATATTCATATTAAAAACTAGATCGCTCTATAGTGAAATTTATAGTAAAATATACACTCAGATATTTGTTATAAACCACCAAAATATTTACTCTCTAGTTACTTAGATGATCTTAGTGTAGAGGTGTCAAAAGGGCTGTGTCAGCCCGGCCCGGCCCATTTTTTAGAGCACAGCCGTGCTCTCATGCTGGGCAAGGCCAGACATGGTTACAGTATCGTGCCGGGCCTTGCCCGGCACGTTTTATAAAAGCCAGGCCCGGTCGGGCCTAACGTGGCCGTACGGGCCAGGTTAAATTTTTTTTTATTATATACTTTTATATTTTAGTTTAATTATAAAATATATTAAATTATATATAGAATTATAGATAATATATAATATAATAAATTTATAAAATGAAAATTATTTAAAATTTATTAAATTACAAAGTTTACATTTTTTTATAATTTAAAATAAAATTAGTTTATAATTTATTATAATTAAATTATATAGTTATAAATTTTTAAATGAAAAAATAAAATAAAAAACTAAATAAATCAAAAAATTTTGCTAAAAAAAATTAAAAAGTAAAAAAAAACAAAAGCAGACCAAAAGAAAAATAACCAATCAGCTAATAAATACCGAAAGTCTGAACCAAACAAATTAAAGTTTCAACGTAACGTATAAATAAAGCGTACAATCAATAAAAAACAAAACATCGAAATCAAAAAACAGTGGATCATCATCAATCGTCAATTGACATATCATGAGCATCATCAGCCACAACATCAAGATCAGTATCATATGGATCATCATCATCATCAATCAACCTTTCCGCTTTTGTAGTGGATGCGGCTGCAGTCTCTATCCCAGTCGCAACTCCAGCACGATCATGGATGTTAAACCTCGAATCCTCCCAATTCTTCAAACAAACCAAGACATCAACAATATCTGAACGTAATCTCAGTCTTCTATATAAAATCATGTTCATTGTAACATAAAAAGCAGACTCCATTACTACGCTCGACACCGGAGGAGTCAGTAGATCCCGAGTCATCCTAGATAACACGTGAAAGGTGAACTCATATGATTTCCATCACTGTAATATATCAAGATTTTTAGTATCAAAATGTGATATGATTAAGCAGTAGTCGGTATCTAAGTACCGAGAAAGCTCGCTCCTATGTGATGGTCCACCCCGACATTTCCCCCTTGCTAGCTAAATGGAAAAATCATCTCCAAACAAGGTATACATGTTCGTAATCAAAGTCTCACTACTACTACCATCATACTTAGTATCGTAGTATGTGAACATGTCAGTCAACTTCTCATAAATGAACCCTTTAGGTGGCTCTTCCAGGTTCATGCACGAGAAAATATAAGTCATAGTATTTTCTACCCTTTCCACCTTAACCCAAGGGTTCATGCATGTAGCGAGACAATAAAGAGATGGAATGGTGGACCAGTACTTCAAGTAATTGATTTTTATCTCTGCAACCATATGGCTAAGTGTCGGGTCAGCTCGATACTTCCTAAACATGCTACTAATGTTGCATATGCACATGAGTGCAATGTAAGTCGTTGACGTATAAATTGACAAACACATGTTCGTCGTGTCATAGAAAATCTTCAGAAATTTCATAAAAGAAATCCCTGAAGCCCAATCAGTGTCATCAATAATAAGTTCGTCACTCTTACTATTGACATAATCGGATATCACGTGTTCGTATACAACACATGATTCTAACATTAGGTATGTAATTCCAATGATGTCTCACATCCGATTAGAATTTCTTTTTCTTAAGATTCGCAGACAAACAGAGACTACCAAACTATTGTTGTCTGCGAGGAGTACGAATATATTTTAGTGCATTACGTATATTATCCAACGCGGGGGAACACACCTTCATACCCGCTTGAACAATCAGGTTAATCACGTGATACATACATCTGACATGAAAAATCTCTCATAATAGTGCGTCTCTAATATTCATAATAAAGATGTTAATCACTGCTCCATTATTAGATACATTATCGAATGTGATACGAAAAATTTTATTTTGAATTTTATATCCCCTAAAAATTTTCATCATACACTCAAAAATGGTCAGGTCATCATGAGAATGAAAAATTTCAGAGAATCCTAAAATTTTTATATTCATAATCCAGTTAGAATCTACATAGTGGCTGGTGAGACATACATAAGATGATTCATCGTGACTTGTCCAGATATCAGACGTCACGGACACCCCTCCACTATATGTCATAAATTCATTAGTTATTTTTTATTTTTCTAACTTATATAATTTTAGTATGTCATTCTGAGATGTGGACATAGGAATCCTACTATAAGCATACTGAAAATATGTCTGCATTATGTGTACTACCCTTTGATCTTCCAAAAATCTGATCAGAAGACTCATCAATGTGATAAGTCTGGTCATGTCGTCCCTACCGAACTCGCTGGAATATATGAAGGGAGTAAACTTTGAGACTAAACTCAATCATGTCAAAAAATACAATGTCAAGTTGAGTTTGCCTAGGATTTAATGGAGCATATTTTGTAGTGCATAATTCAACATGCTTCTTAAGGTGTCCAGTCACAAACAAACTCTTACATATAAAAATTCTCATACAATATTTGCACTGTCATTTCTTCTTCCTTACTCCTAACATTTTTTTTATTATATTAAAATGAGTTCAAACTACAGAAATCCTCCTAATTTTTTGTTTTTTAAAAGTTTAAGTTGAGACTACTGGAGAAACCAAAATTTCAGTAGCCTCAGACCTCTGTGTAAGATTTTTATTTTCTAAATTTAAATATATTTCATTAGTAATTATCATTTTTTAAGATTTTTGTTAAACATGATACTTATAGAGACTAGATGATAGATTTAATTATTTTAGGTCTAGAGAGAGAGTAAAAAAAACTTAAAATAAATTACCCAATAAAATAATCGGGTCGATCACGTGCACGGTGCACCACAGTCTAGCTCAAAATTCAAAACTCAAGTTGAGATTCCCAAAAAACCAAGTCAAATGACGAAATCCCGACTTCCCGAATCCCAAGAGAGAGGAGTAAGAGTTTTGAGAGAGAAAATATGAGATTTGAGAGTTAAAATATTTATGAAAACATAAATGTTATAGAGGGGGGAGAATTTTATAGATTAAAGAAAAGAATCATTTTTTAAAAAAAGTCATTTTTTAAAAAAAATAATTTTTTTGTTTTTTTTTTGATTTTTTAGGGGGCAAAATCATGAGGGCCGTTGGATTCTGCCCCCTAGCCTTTAGAGGTGAGATCCAACGGTGACATTTTAATTTTTTTTTTTGCCTGTTGGGGGGGGGGGGGGGTCGGGGGACCGTGGGTCGGGTCTGATTGGACCCGACCCTGGGTCTTTTTTGCGGGAAGGGGGAGCTTGGCTTGGCCCGAGTGTCCCGAGTCACAATGAACCCACCTGTGACCCGTGACTCGTGAGGGTGCGGAAAGCCAGGTCTGCGGGTCAGTGGGTGCGGGATTGCGGGTGTGGGACGCCGGGGCTGGGTGTGAACGGTGACCCCGACCGTGCCTACGGGCCGTGCCATGGGCCACCGAACCGTGTCGGGGTTAGGCACGACACGAGGCCCGGTTGGCCTCGGCACGGGTTGTGCCTTACCAAGGCACTGCAAGAACCCGGGCACGAAATATTCCCGTGCCGGTCCGGCCCAGGCACGGCCGTACCATGTCGTGCCTCGTGCCAGGCCAGCCAGTTGATACCTCTATCTTAGTGCATATTCTAATTTTTCTTGCAACATCTCACAATTACAAAATACACTAGCTAGCTTTAAATAATATATTTCTTCATTTAAATCTTAAAGAATAAGTAAATATAGGGCAGTCATCTGAGCTTTTATATGTATAATAAAGTTCCATTTGCAGATTATGAAAGATATTATACAGTTTAAAATAGTCACCAAAATCCTATTTTAAAATTTTGACAAGTATACACCATATTAGAATTACACATATGTATTACAGATATTTTTTATGATAACAAGATAATTTTACTGATTATTTATATGAATGATATTCTAATTATGAGAAATAACAAATTAAAAATCATTCAACTAAATGAGTATTTTCAAACACAATTTCAGATGAACTTTGCGAGACTTCGAAATTTATTAGCATAGAGATGTCTTATTTTAAAATTATGTTTCAATTTTTATTTGTTTATTATTTTTTTGTTAATTTTGATGAGAACACCTAGCACCTAACATAATATTTTACATCAAGTGTTATTTATTTTATTTTTACGTTTCAAATTCAACATAATATCAGAGCAAAGCTTGTAAAACATAAAATGTGTCCTCTCTCCCTATTCTATTTGATTTTCTCTTTACTATGCATTAATAATAATCATGCACACCTAATGTGTGCAACTACCATGCACATGATGCATATTTGCTCAAAGAGTTGCGCACAGTGACACCCAACAGTGAGTGTGGTGGTTCAATTGTTTCTCACCTTGTCCAAACATATGTTAGGTAAATAAAAATTGATGTAAATGTAGTAGTAGGAAGCATGCATTGTGGTTGCGACGTGCAACAATATTTTTTTTGTCATCAAACCCTAGGTGGCACTGACAGTGAACAAAGGCACACAACAGCAATAATAAAGTACATGATGGTAGACAATAGCAAATGACTATGCATGACAAAAAACACTAAATAGAATTTCAAATTATAAAAAAAAAAAGTTTGATATAATTATTTCTAGGCATGGTATGAATTATTATAGCAAGAAACAATTAGAGAAGAGTCTCAATCTAATGTATTTGTTGCAGGAAAAAAATGACACCAAAATAATAATTAAATAATATTTCTAGAGAGAAAACTAATAACATAATATAATTGTGAGAGAGATATTGACTACTGAAGCCATCTATGATTTCTCACATAATTCCTTCATTTTGATACTAACTAAAAAAGAGTATATGAAACTCCTCTATAAAACAATATTAAATCCTTTTATTCTTCAGGGTTTCACTATTTGTTTCACTGGTACTCATTTCAGATTTTTAGATTATCAATACATGAACAAACTATCATAATATAAAAAATTATATTTTATTCTCTATATTCTTTTCATGTTCTAAAAACATTATTGTGACCATTGGCAAACATTCAAAAGGCATTTGATATAATAAAATCCAACTTAGTTCTTGTTACTTAATCATATCTTACATTTTTTAAATTGTTCTATTAATTTATTATCTATGAGTTATATTTCCAAATAACTTATATTTGACTTTATTTTTTATTCTATCAACATTTGTCTGAAAGATTATGTGACTCTAAAGAAACTTCATTTAAGATTGGCTACCCATCACTGACCGATAAGAGAAACCCATAATTTTAACGATATTTAGATCGTAGATATATGTTACAATAACTTCATGTTAATTATAAAAAGTTACAATAACTTCATGCCTTATGCCAATTTAGTTTGAGTAAGAACTCATTTGATTTGATATACTCAAATATATGTTAATCTAGTAGATATATGATTAAAGAGAAATTTAACATCTCATTAATTTTATTGATAACTAATTAAAATATCTATAAATATATCTTTTTTTGTGATAAATTACTATTTTTTTATATTTCAGATTTTTTACAAAATGATAAAAACTTAGATAAAAAATATTAAAAAACTAAGTTACAATACATTAAAACATACATCAGGTCAATTTAATTAGATTTCTTACTTAATGGATGGATCATGAAATTATAAATCAGATTTCATACGCTAACACACCCAAAAAAAAATAAGGCAACTAAAAAGAAGACTAAACATCTAATTATGATCACTCAAACATTCCTACTTGAAAAAAAAAATGATCCAAAACATCTATAGGAAAAAGTAATTTTAACTTCAATCTACTATGTCAATTTTTGATGTTTTCTTCTATTATTTCTTAGTACGTACCCTTCTAAATCATATATCCTAGAAAGAGAATATTTAACTTGTCTCCTATAATTTTTGAAAGTATTTGTTTTGTCTTTGATCACTCTGTATGATGAGACACTAATATCTAGAACCTTGAGATATATTTTTCTTTGATTCTCTGGTATGCAGAGAGTACTAGAATTTCTCACCACAAACTTATGCAATTTTAGTAAGTACGAATATTAAATTTTTTTATCATGACTCATTCTTTCATGAGGCTAAGATGAGTGTGAAACTAGATGTTGTGGTCGGATCCATTATCTTTCTCACTTACTAATAGCACTATCTAGATCATCACTTAGTAGAGATAGTCATTCATCGGTTACAATTGAACATGTTGATACTTAGTAAAATATTAATCATATAAAATTATCATATCTATCAATAAATTTAAATCATATTAAGTTTACATAGTGAGCATTTCAGAGTAAGGGATATCATTCAGACCCATATGACATAGTAACACAAAAGTCTACACTAATATAGACTCGAGTTGAACATGCAACTAAGATCATAGACTTGACTACCCATGACTTAGAGTTTATATCATAAGAGAGAGACATGCCTAGCCTCATTAGATCATAGACAAGCCTACTGGGGATCTTGACTTTCCGATTGCTTTGCGAAAAGGATAAAAGAGCTATACTCAATACCAAATTTTGTAAAACTTATCACTCTCCTTGATTTTCTTTTGTTTTTTTATAATTTCTTTTGATGATATTAGCAAACCTTAGTTTTTATCTAAGATAGTACTCATCAAGGATAGCATAAGACTGTGAAAAGTGATTCATGTCATTCATTCTAATAAGACTTAAAAACTAATATTACAACATTCGAAAAGGTACATATTCTTATTCTCTAATGACCAAAATGATCTCGGTACATATTCTTATTTAATTGTAGCATCTCATTGTTTAAAGATATACCAACAAAAAATAAAGAATTAATTTCTTTAAGATAACATTGAGGATGGCGTGTATATGAAGTAACCACTAGGATTTCAAGATGTGCAGTCAAATATAGTAAGTAAATTCGTAATGGCATTACACAAACTTAAGTAGTCACCGAGAACTTTATTTATAAGATTTTTAGATAATCACTTTATTTGAATTACATGTGTTCCTAATTTTTTCTTTGTTCTTTCAATAGAGTCATAATGTCAAGATAATTTTATTGATTATTTATGTAGATTTTATTATGATTATATATGATCATTAATTGAGAATCATTCGACTTGAAAAATAACTTCAAACATAATTTTAGATATAAAACTTTAATAAGTTCATATATTTTTTGGTATAAAAAAGATTTATTCTATGAATAATAATATAATATCACAAAGAAAATATATATTTGATATTCTTGTATGTATTAGTCTTTTAAATTGTATTTCAGCAAATTCACCCATTGATTCAGATACTAATTTTATTTCTGATATATCACTTAGAATTCACTCTATTGTTAAAGAAAATATTTAAAAAACTAAACAATATGAATATGACTTAGAAGTATCAAATAGGTCGGACATGTAAGCATGGCAAAAAGCATGGTTTGATTCAATCATGCTAAGCTAGGCACAACATGATTCAGAACCATGTTTGGATCATGACTATGAATGACTTGACCCACGTGTCTCGCCCAAAGCACATCAAATTGCATGACATGACTAAATTTTTAAAAAGCAATATGTGTGCAACATAAATAAATGGCTCTTGCCATTTATTTTTAGTCATCTAGGCCCCTACCAAAGCTTAACATTGATAGCGATACAACAAGCCTTTTCACTATCATTTCAGGATAAAAAATAAAAAATATATATTTGAGTCGTCAAATTACATACAAATGCTTTAAACAAAAATCCAATGACAATTGGATTTTTGTCAAATAAATTATTAAAAAATTAAAACATAAAAAATTTTTAATTAAAAAAAATTTATAAATAGCTAATTCATTTGTCTTCACAGTTAATCAATAAATTATTCTCCTTTCATATCTTTATAGTGCTCTCAAATATATAAACTTTTTATAATAATATTTTTTTCTTTAAAATTGTAGACATGTAGAGTGGAGTGTTGCTGATATAGGTATAATGACGAGAAGTGATTTTTAAGCATCAAAATATGAGGTGCAATATCCAAAATGTTAGCTGCACACTGAAAAATAAGATACACAATGCAAAATAATTTTTATTATTTTACTTTATTTAAATTAATAACTAAATTAAAAAAAATAAATACAAAAAAAAATACTTCTTTGATTCTCTTGATTTCAATCTAACCTTACATACTAAAAATGATAAATACTAAATTTAATGAAAATGAAGTAGACTTAAACTTAGATAATGATAATAACCCAACAAAAAGATTTGAGACCAAAATTTAAATCCTCTCTCATAGTCTCAATCTATTTGCCTAAAAACATAAAAATAAGTAAACTTTAGTAATATGGATACCTTTAACATAATAAAAAAATAATAATAAATATATCAAAGAAGATTTAGCACAGTCTATATAATATAAAAAAATATATAAATATTAAAATATTAATGACATAACAATGACATCGACTACTATAAAAGACATATCGATCAATGTATCAAAAAATATGATACATCAGAACCCAAGCAAATCAACATAACAATAAGGTCTTTAAATTTTGAACAACTTCAAATTTATTGACATCTTTCATTTATCACAATAAGTTTGAAAAAAAAACGTAATGAAATTAAATATTAGCATGGGTCTTTCGATTATATTTTCGAAAGAACCTAAAGTAATCAATATTATGCATACCAACTTTGTGTTTGTTTATCATAGAATAACTAGGTTAACCAGTAAAAAAATCATAATCAATATTTTAAATTAACAAAATAATTAGTAATTAATGAACTTAAAAAATATAATAAAATAATAACTGTGATATTTAACATCTTGACTAATCATGATGACACAATATTTGCATGTCTCGCCACCAACTATGTAAATTTTAAGTAGAAATTAAACAAAAATATTTTAAGATTTTCTAAGATCGTCTCCTTGTAATGACTCTGCCATAAATAAGTGTATGATAAAACTTTTTAAAAAATATAATATTTAAAATAACATTTTTAGTATTATGATCAATAATACATCAAATAGCAATATATTATCATTAACATGTTTATCAAAACTATTTGACAAACTAAGTTGATATTTTTATATTAAGTGTATGCGTTATATATTTAACCTAATAATAAAAATGAGAATAAAGGGTATTTCTCACATAATAGAAAACATAATAAATTCATTAAAATATTTTAGGACAACTAATAGACAACATGAATTTCTCAATCTGTATTTGTTAGTAAGCCTAAAAAAATTACAAATGAATATGAGATACTATTAAAATTATATATATATTTGATGATGAAGTCATGTGCTGACGATTTACAAGTGATATCCGACTATGTTAAAAATAAGAGTAAGAAATATATTATTAATGATTCAAACTGCGAGAGCAAAATTTTATTTTTAAAATTTCTAAAGATTTTTTATTATACGACAAATATGTATTCGTTTATGTATATACTAAATACTTGCATTATAATCAAGTACATATACAACATTAATAGTATATTTAGCATGTATATAAGACACATTAATTTTAGTGTTATGACTATTAAGATATAAATAGAGTAGTTAAAATTTTAATCTATTATTTTATCTCATTATTATTTGATTGCATGTATGAATCATATGATAAAAATAAAAAAATTAAAAAAATACTTTAAGATATATATCCACATAAATAAACCAAATAGAATAATATACAGATTGACTTCATAAAAAATTAACTAATATGTTTACATATTACAATATTAGGTATGAAAATTTTAGTGAGACTCCGAGTATAAACATAAATACAATTTTCAAAGATGATATCTTTTTTATTTAGTTAGCAAAGAGCATATGATAGGATAATATGTTTAATATGATCGAATTGTCTAGATAATTAGATATCAATTACTGTTTAATTTTATTACATAATAACATTAATAAGTTAGATATATTAGATTGATAAAAATTATATGAATTCATATTTTTCATATTATTTAAGATGATACATGATTTACTGATCTCTCTAGTGTCTAATATAATATTAAAATCTACTTTTTTTTATGATTGTGATTGTTATTTGAAATAAAAGATCGAAATTATAACTAGATATTATAAAAATACTTTCGTATTTTAAAAACTAAAAACATTCAAAGATATATATTCAGTATAGTGTGAAGAAACTATTAATCATTAAAAATTCACATGATAACGTCAAATATATCAAGGCCAGTAATCACGGACTTAGTGTGATAGAGCACTACCTTTAGATTCAAACATGATGATCTGATCCATATTACTAACACGGAATGATCATGATTCATAAATATTAGACTCTATTAATCAAAAGACAAAAATATAATATATTTATGTGTTTATTTTGATTATGTAGATGTACATATTTTTTATACTTCAACTTTTTCAATTTTTTGTTATGTATCATAGAATATTATGCTATAATGTTAAAAAATGAAACACGTGTATATTTTTTATTAAGTAATAATTTAATGAATTTAATTCATTTTAATTTAAAATAAATAAAATTTTTTAAAGATTTCAATTTTCATGTCATTTGTGTTATTTTAATCAGTATAATTAATCATTTTTTGAATTCTTTCCTTGGCAAGTTCACTTAAAAAAACTTTTCATATACTCAAGATGTAAAGAAATCTCCAAAATATATGATCTCTTTTAGGGATCATGTATATTTATAGTTAATATATTATTTAAATTTAAGTTGAATATTAGCATATACCAAAAATAAATCTACAAAAAGATTTTAGATTTTTCTTGAAAATAATATTATCTCCTAAAAAAATAAGACATGCAATCTTTTTTGAAATCAAATACAAATATTAGATACTTTGAATCTAATATCTACTCAAAGAGATTATGTATGTACTCTCTTTTTTCACTATCTTTTACCGTGACTATCAAATAATAAGACATATAACCTCTAATTTAGTATTTTATGAGTAGACAAAATACATCAAGATAAATTATCTTTCTAAAAAAAAGAGATTTAAGATAAAATCTTATTACAATATATATTCAGACAACAAAATAATCAACACATATCTTATAAAGACTTTAAAGAAACCTCAACTTATATTCCTTTCCTAGAAAATAAGTGTTGTGAACTTGTAAACATCAATTTGATAAAAGATATTATAGTTTTTATTTATTTATTATTTATTTTTTAAATATTTTTGAAAAGAACACCCAACATGTGAACTATCACAATTACTTTTGCCTTTTACATAAATATATTGATTGTATGCCACTTCACATTAAATGATGTTTATTTTATTTTTGCATTTTAATTTTCAATTAAACATTATCTTGTCACAAAAAAGATATGTACTTCACACTTTTGTAGATAATGATCTTTAGGATTGTGCTCTAACACATTCTTATTAATCTAAAAACTAATTTCACCTTTAGTGTGACCATCAAATTTGTTTCTATTATTTATAAGAAAATTATAAGAAAAATAAAATATCTAATGATAATCATATCAGATATAACATATGCAGTTAATATAATTAGTAATTTCATATATCTTCTCCATACATTTACCTTGATGTAGCTCTTTGAATATCAAACTTATAAAAGGTAAAAATATTAGATAAAACATGTTTGTGTTCATGAGACAAGGCACAAGCCTCGAGGCATTGAGGTGACAATTTTTGGAGCATGTATTATATGATTAATTAATATTTTAAAATATATAAAATAAAAAAAACATAAATAAAAATATAAAAATAATTCATTAGAATTATAAAAAAACATACTAGTCACTACTATCACAAAAAATAATAATAAAGTAATAAAATAAGAACTAGAATAAAATATTTTAATTTAAATTTTTCTCTCCAAGATCATCATCATCTTCATCCAACATACCAAAAAAAAGATAAATATTCCACATAGTATATTCTTATTTTATGTAAATCATCATTTTTATCAATTGGTGTCAGATTAAACTCATTCTTTTTCTCTTTGCTTCTACTTGTACCAAGTATAAAATCTTAATTAAGTATAAATATTATAAATTTTTATATTACATTTAATCAGATTTATAACTTTAATTTTTAAGTACTTATTTGATATTTCATTATGTTTTCTTTTATAAGAATGCGAAGAAATCATTTGATCTTAGATACTTGGGTCCCTTAAGAGTTTGATGTCACAACTCTGATAGCATCAATATTTAATAATTCATCATCTTGAAGCCAACAAAATTCAGGGGGAAAAAAAATTTTCTTACTGCGATCCATTCATTATATAAATTAATTTTAATTACCTAAATTATATAATATTTTATTTTCTTTGTAGACCTTATTCTTTTAATCTAGTATTTTACCTTACATACATTACAACATTTAATTTTTGATGTTCAGGTCTATTATTTGTTTTTGTATGGATTACAAATAATAAAATAAAATAAATTTTTCTAGTATTGAAATTAAAATATATGTATGCAAATTTACAAAAAAAAATATAATAAATTCAAATATCGCTAATTTTTTTCACATCTCAAAATACTACAAATAAGTCTAAGTACTCAAATAGCAAATTTTTACACTTCTGCTTACATACATTCACAAACTTGTATGACTAATTAATATTCAAGAATCAATTACAATACAACTCTTAAATTTACTTATTATTTGATCAAATGAGTCCAATTGAATATCAACTCTTAAATTTACGGCATGTAAAGATCAATAAAGTTATAAAATTCATCTTGCATCAATTTTTTATTAAATTGAGTCATATTGTCTCTTCATGTCCTCACAATTAAATGCAATCTTCTCTTTAACTAAATTCATCATCTCACAAATATAATTCATGGCTAATCTTTCCTTTAAATCAACCTCTCTCAAGATACTAAGTAATTGAACAATAATCTTTATATAGTAAGCAACATGAAACCAATTTTTTTAGATCAAACAACATAGTACTAAGTTTCCACATCTTATACCTTTTTAGCCCAAAAGCTTGAAAATTATGTTTCAAATACATTAAATAAGAACTTGCTTTTGCCTATAAAATTTTAAAGTATAAGAAATGAAGTACAAATCATGTAAATGCTGAACAGATAAACTCATGATTTTTTGTAAATGTTCTCATCAAGCTAAAAACTTAAACATGTCCATATATGAACTTCACAATTTTCTTAGCTCGAATAAATGCATCAACATAAATATTTACTTTTCCAATATCCTCCAACATAAAATTAATATAATATGCAGCACAAAGAGTCCACTATAATCTTATTCTTTTTTCCATAAGTCTTATTTCAGTATTTACATAATTAAAAACATTATCAATGTAAAGGTGGCACTCAGGCCAGGCCGGCACGATTTGGTCATGCCTGGGCCGGCCTGGCACGAAAATTTCCCGTGTATGGGCTCGTGCCGTGCCGAGGCCAACCGGGCCTTCGTTGTGCCTGGAACAGTACCGTGCCAATACCAAATTTTTTTTGAAAAATTAGGGTTACGGGGGCGCTAAAACCCTAATTTTTTTATAACTAGGGTTTCGGGCATGCCGAAACCCTAATTTTTAAAAATTAGGAATTCGGCAAGACAGCGCGCGCCGAAATCCTAATATTTTTTTTAATTTAGGGTTCGGCCCAACCGGGCCGAACCAGGCAGATCGTCCCGCAGGCCCGTGTCGGGCTGAACTCCACAAAACAGTGTTGGGTCAGGCACAGCACGATACAGTAACCGTGTCGTGCCTGGCCCGGCACGAAAGCATGGTCGGGCCTGAAAAAAATAGACAGGCCCGGCACATCCCGTTTGACACCTCTATACCAATGATAACTTGCACAATATTCTCCTCCAATTTATTCAACTACGTCATCAAGATATTTAAACATCAATTCCTCATTTTTTATTGTATCAAAAACATCAATTAATTTGTTAAATCAAATACTAGAAAAAACTATTCACCAAAAAATGATATGACACCTATTTTTTTCATATGTTTAACAATCTAATATAACTAGATATTCATATTATTTTCAAGTTTTCCTGAGATATTCTATTATGATATTTACGTCATTCAACTTTTTTTAAAAAATCATGTTCCTAATTCATGCATAAATGAAAACATCAATTTAGACTCAAAATTTATAACAATATCCATTATATGAATTCAATAAGAATTATTCATAGTATTGAATGATAGACCTTTTAAATATATAGACTTGTTAAGTTTTCTACACACATGTTTTCTTCTTACTTCCACCATGAATTCAAAGTATTCTGATAAGGTTGTGAAGTGATACATTTATTCATAGGTCCCCAAAGAATAAATTCCCCACTCCCACATACTCTCACTGCCAAAACCACCTATCATTTTGGAAAAGACACTCTAATGCATTACAGTTATACTCATCCTAATTTTTTGGTGCAATTCATTTGTATTTATTTTTTGATACTAAAAATTTATCAAAATCTATTTGCATTCCAATCAAATATCTTTTCTAACTTCGGTGCATGGATTCTTATTATGATGAGTTCTGATTAAGAGATGCTTAGGCCAATTAATATTTCATCCCTCCCGATTATAAAAATTATATCTCAAATACTAGTTTCTCAAAAACTTCAATAACATATTCATACAAAATATTTTCTTAAATCTTTTGAAGAGGAATTGTCCTAAATAAACTACTAAAAATAATATTCAGTAAATATTAGAGGTATTTAACAACTTTAAATTTTTGAAAAATATTTAAAATAATATTCATTAATTTTTTAAATTTTAAAACTTTATATTAAAAAAACTAAGTTTTAAAAGATATTTAAAAAAACTGATATTTTTTAGAGATATTTAAATTTAAGACTTGAATAAAAAGTTGCACATACTCATTCTTGGAACGAGTTGTCCAAGGTCATTGATGAACAAGCTGTCTAAGCTCATTATAAGAATGAGCTACATCAGCTCATTTCACGAACGAGCTTCATAGAGATGAAGAAGAAGAGATCACGCGATACATAATGTCATAACATTCAATCGAGACTAGAGTTATTGTTTTAGCTTTTTTTCAAAAACCTAAAGGCATTTCCACCACCCCTTTCCATGGGGTGCATGTCTAGGCTAGCCATGATAACGTATAACAAAAATTTATTATATCCTGAGATATGTGAAAAAACTCTAAGACTTGTGCTCTCCTTCAGGGATAATGAATATTTGTAGCTAGTCAAATATTCAAATTTGAATTAAGCACCAACATATACTTAGAAGAAATATATGATAGAGTTTTGCACGTTTCTAGTAGACAACCTTGTCTATATGAAAAGTAAGAAATAAACAATTATTTAAAGATAAAATACAAAGATAATTTAGAATGATACCAATGATTATTTATTAAATACTTTAAATATGATATCTACTCGAGAAAATTGAGTATGCACTCTCTTCTCTCACTATTTTTTTTGTAATAATTATATATCAAAACATATAACCTCCAAGCTAATATTTCAAGAATGAACAAATCACATAGAGTTATTTATTTATTCTCAGAGAAAAAAATTACAAAATAAGACTATAAATATATATTTAAATAACATAATAGCTAGCAAACATTTTCATGAAGGCCTAAAAGATGTTTTAGCTTATTTTTCTTTTCTCCAAGTTGGGTGCCAAGGGTTTGTATGCACCACCTTAATGGGGGGTGCAGCAATTTTTTTTTTCTTTGTTGCTTAGTTTATATTTTTGATGGGAGTATCCAACATGTCATCTGTTCAACTCATTTTTGCTCATTATATAAAAGTAATATATATTATATTTTTTCTAAAAAGTATTATTATATTATTTATTTTTGAGTGTGGGTTTTAACACACACATGCCCACACCCCACTTTACTATGTACCCACACTACACCACCACATCATTACATATTTGTCACATGTAATACCATGTACACACACTTGCACACACTGCTCTCTCTAACAGCACCAGCATATGGCCGATACAAGTTGGTCTATGTGGCTCTTAATCGAATGAGGGCATCGATAAACTCTAATTTAACTAAGAAACCAAAACCCTATAAGTAGAAAAGAAACACAAGGGTAGACTCACTATATATAATAAAATGATACAATAAATCATATAATACACCACAAAACCAGAAATTAAACAAAATTAAAATAACAATAAAATCACAAACAATTTTGACATAAAAAAACAAAATTTTAAACATCAATGTCATAAAAAATGGTTTGCAGCAACATATGAACAAGGTATGTAATATACAACCAATAAAACTTACATGTATATTATATATAAAGAAAAAATAGAAATATACCATACCAGAATGAAATGCTAATCAAGAATTCATTTTGCCACCCATAACAATAAAACCAATAAAACTCACATGTATATTATAAAATAAAAATATAATATACCATACAATGTATATTATATATATTGTTAATCAAAAATTTAATTTGCCACCCATAAAAAAAACCAAAAATACAAGATTAAAATAATGATGTATCAAACCTCCAAAGCTTTGGGCATACTCATTTTCTTGCCACCAACAAAGTTGCACAAGTACAGAACACCCATATTTGCCATATCCTGCAAGGAAACTGTTAAATAAAAAAAACTGAAGACCACTAGTCAGTCTAATCTGTAATGCAGTGTGAAGTGAAAAATAAAATAGTCATTCCCATACAAGAATATAAAACACCCACAACTTCAACAAAATACCAAAGTTGACTTTTGAAGATAACATTCTGAAGCTTGAAACAATATTTACCCGATGCAACCATAGAAGAAGATTTCAACATACACATGGACCAGAACTGTCAATGGTTTAAGTCAAGTTGGATTTGTTTGACCCTAGCCCAATTGATTATGATCAGTTTGACCTAGCTTAGTAGTTAATTATTATTGATATTTTTGAATGAAACAATTCCTGTTGCATTGATTTAATATAAGATGTGATATGGTTATCTTCCACACTGAAAAAAAAAGAGGCGAGGAAGAAAGTTTCCTACACATGTACAGCAGAAAAATGGAACATATACTAGTGAATAGGTAAGATTTACAACCTGACAAAACAGTACACTCATTTTCTGAGATTTAAGAGGGACAAATTTACTTAACTTTGGTACTGTAGAAACCAATACACAAGAAATAATCCAAATAACACTCAGTAATAAAAATAGACAAACTTTTATATAAAAGACAAATATCATTGGGGCATCTCCCATATCATGTACGCCCATCAATAATGCAAATCAAAATAAAAAGAATCAAAAAAACTATGAAACTATAAAACTTCAACAACCAACATCAAACTGATACATACAAGTCTAGAATATCAAACTTGAAGGAAAAAAAAATATAAACTCAAACCTCTTCAAAGACTTTGTAAAAATATCATTGTCTGTTCTATTGTCAGAATATATAATGTAGCAAGTATTTCATCGTAGATCTTTTTCTTGGAAAAAAATAAATACACCTCTATGTGCTTCATACACTCATATATAACTAAATTTGAGGTTACATATCTCACAATGTAATTGTCATAGTAAAAAAAAATTAAAAAATAAAGTAGATAATCAATCTTCTTTGGAACATAATCCAAAAGAAAAACCTCTACAAAATTATCAAACATATCTCATTTGTAACAAAATTATATCTCTTATAAAATAAACCACATTTTTACTAATAAATCATCTAAGTCTTTCAGAATCTATTATTAGAAATTATGCACAAAAATATTGATTGAATTAAGTGATCCCGAACTCATTATCTCTTATCATAAAAAATATTATCCACTTAGTCAATCAACAAGATTAATAAACCATCAGAGCTCTTCCAAAATAATAATAAAAAAATCTATAATATATTTATATAACTCAAATAAGATGATTGTGTATCAAAATATCATAAATTAAACTCTTAATAATAGTTTTAGGCCTTATATCTTTCATAATCTATAATCTACACTTGACTATGCTACTAGAAACCCAAAGGAATGCACCATATGCACATCATTTTCAATGACATCATAAAAAAATAAATTTTTCACATCTAGTTATTGCATCCTCCAATTGTGAGATGTGAGAAAAATAAAAATATAAATTGAAATCTTCTTGGTCACAAGAGAGAATATTCTTATAATTCAAACCAAGCATCTAAGTGAAGCTCCTCACTATAAGTCTCACCTAAAAATAATATAATTTTGCATCTAAACATGTCACCATAGTAAACAATCACCTACAACCAACAACAAATATTCTAAAAGTTCATAATACTCATTTCAAAATCTCATTAGAATAAAAAATATGCACCTCTTTTATCATTATTTGGCACAATCATGAATGAGATCATACATCAGGAAAAAAATTTCAATATCTTAATATTATTAAGAGAACTAATAAAAGAAACAAAAAAATAAAATGAGAATATGACAAAACCTATAAAAATTAAATAACAGGTAAAGCCCTCTGACCCTTTTAGAGAATGATCGAAAAATAAAAAATAGAAGAACTAACTACAAAATTAACCAACTCCTAATAGGAAGCCAATTATCTAAGCAGGTTGGATATGCTCCCTTCTCCAAATATAAATTATATATCCTAGATGATCAAATCTCTCAATTTCTAGCTCAACATGAGACTATACTGAGAATAAGTCATTAACTTTTGTGTCATCTAGACCGAAAAAAAATTTCTTTTCAAGGAAAATCTCCCTCTATAATTAATATGATTTATACTTAGTAGTAAAAAAAGACTTAGAAAGTAACATTATACTAAGTACCAATACATTCAAATATAATTGATCAATAACCTTCTTTACCAACAAGTAATCCAAACAAAACTACAAAGAGTAAATAAAAATAATGAATCCAAAAACAACTGTTGGAATCATTCTTCTTAGGCACATTACAAAATGAGTCTAACTCAAAAAAAATTAATATCAACATTCACTAATATTTTATCAATCTCATGCGAAAAATATTTTTATCCTCTTTAGATACTTGAATATAAAACGAATATATATCATAATGCCATACATATCAATTTGTCTCATCTTGAAGAATGATCGATAGTAAAACAAGTACACCTAAAAACTTAGAAAGATTAACTAAGTAATTTTTTTTTCATGATTTATAATTTAAATGGTTATATACTAAAAAAAGACAAAAAATATTCAAATAATGAGATAAATTATAATTAAAACTACAAATCTCTAAAAAAATTTGAGAAGACTCTTTTCAAGTAGGAACGTCAGAAATATCTCAATTAAATATCTATTTTTATTTTTGGTTACCTTATTATTAGAACATGTTGATGCAAGAAGTCTATTATATAATTATGTGATCCATATAATTATAATAAGTGTTGAATATATTTGACATATATTCAAATATATTCACTTGATTTTTTTAAAATTTTTATGACATTTTATTTTTTACATTTTATAAAATATCTAAAATAAATAAAAATATGTGTGATCTATTAAGAAATAAATATATACTTGAATAACAAAAACAATAAACAATAAAAATTAAATATGACAACTAGAGGATATATTTTTTATATTTTTTAGTTCTCTCTACAAGACTTTCATATATCTAAGTGTATCAGATCGAATGATACTTACTCCAATAAAACTAATAAAGGATATCAAACTTTAATAAGCTCCAATCAACCTAATATAGTACCATGTATCATATTTTAAATATAAAAATATCCTTAAAATTAAGATAAAGCATTCTCATCTAAGTCATTAATGAGTGATTAAGACAAGGGGTATCAAACAGGTCATACAATGTCGGGCACGACTCGGTATGGTAGTTATGTTGTGTAATGTCGGGCATGGCCCAGTACGGCAGTCGTGTCGTGTCTGGCACGACCCAATACAACTATCATGTCGTATCGGGCATGACCCGATATGAAAGTCATGTCGTGTCTGGCATGACACAACTTGATTATGATCGGCACAGCCCAGCTGACTCGAATATGGGAAAAATAGGGCTATGTTGGGCTGTTCTGCCAAAGTTTGGCCAGATACGAGCAGGCCTGGCAGGCTGGGCAAACCAAGCCATGAGGCTACCAGCTTAGTCAACCAATCACCGGTTGCAGTTTAATAATTTAAATTTTTTTTCAAAAATATAAAATTTTAAATTACTCATTATGAATTGCGATATTATATTATTTATTTATTTTTTAAATAAATAAATAATATAAATATGCAACTAATCATCATCGTGTAAAATTTTGATTATATCACTAGTAATGGGCTCGGCATCCTTAAAATCTCATGAGTCATCATCTGCCAACAACTTCTCTATTCTTGTTCCAACATGATCTTGGATGTCAAACCTAAAATCCTCATAATCTTTCATGTAGGCAGTCAGATAATAAAGAGATAGAATAATAAAATATATTTTAAGTAATTGGGTTTCATCTCAACAGTTATATCACTAAATATCGAGTCATCTCTAAACTTTCTGAATATGAAATTAATGTTGTATATACACCTAAGTACAATACAAGTAGTGTGAGCATAAACTGATAAACACGTGTTTGTCGTGTCATAAAAAAATTTTAGGAATTTCATAAATAAAATTCTTATATCTCAGTCTTTGTCATCAATAATAAGCTTGTTACTCTTAATATTAATGTAGTCGGATATCGCATATTCGTATCCAGCACACTACTCCAACATCGGATAAGTATAATTTCAACGATATCTCACATTAATTTAAAATCTTTTCTTCTTTAGACCCATAGAAAAATAGAGACTATCAAACTCATATTGTCTATTATGTGTCCAAAATTAATTTAGTGAGTTAAGTATTTTTTCTAAAATAAGAGAAATAATATTCATCCTCACTTATACTATGAGATTAATGATGTGATACATGTATCTAACATAAAAAATCCCTCTTAATGATCGTCTCTAATATCTAACAAACATGTTAATAATTACTTCATTGTTAGATACATTATCAAATGTGATAATAAATATTTTATTTTAAATATTATAATTTTTAAAGATTCTCATCATGCACTCATATATCACAATACCATCATAAAAATAAAAAATCTTTAAAAATCATAAAATCTTGTTATTACGTGTCTAGTTAAAATCTACATAGTGTGCGATGAGACATACAAAAGATGCATCATCACGACTAATCGAGATATCGAACGACAGACATCATGTCATTATATTGTCTAAATTTATTAGTTATTATTTATTTTCTACTTATAATATTTTAGTATGTCATTCTTATATGTGGATCTAGAAATCCTATGATATACAGACTAAAAATAAGTTTGTATGATACTGACTATCCTATGAATCATTGAAAATTTAATTGGAAATCACATCGTAATGATCAATTTGATCATGTTTTTTTTCTTAACTCGTTATAGTATATGAATGAGATCAACATAGAAAATAAACAAAATCCAACCTCAAAGACTTTACTACTTAGTTGAGTTTGCATAATGTATCATATTTTTTATGTAATAATCGACATATCTCTTTAGGTGCTCAATCTCATATGCACCTTTTAAGGGAGGCACGTGTGATTGGGCCATGCCACGCAAATGTGATCAGCCAAATAGGTGGCAAGTTAATTAAAAAAATTCATCACGTGTGCCAGGTTGGGTGGGGTTTTATGAATAAAATAATATTTTTTTTAACCGAGCAAGACGGCTGAACCATGTCTACAAGCTAGGAACCCAGGTCATGCCTAGCCCAGCATAAGGCCAGGCACTACCTGGTCTAGCATGACACGACCCGAGTCCAAGCACAGTTCTAAATCATGTTGTGTCAGGCTGGGCACGGCTGAATCGAATCATGCCACGGGCCATGTCGCTCGGCATACACTTGGTTCGTGCCACGCAAAAACGTTCATCCAAACATGTTGCGGGTTAATTAAAAAAACTCACCATGTGTACCAAGCAGGATTGATTTTTACAAATAATATAATAATTTTTTTAAAACCGAGCAAGGCAGGGAGAATCCGATTGAAACGCACCCAATACCTAATCTAAGGTTCGAGGCATGATACTAGTGTCGTCGATTGCGGACTTGGAACCCAGGTCATGCCTAACCAAGCATGGAACAACCCAAGTCCATACAGAGTTCTAGAACATGTCATGCCAGGCCAGTCATGGTTGAACCGTGTCATGCCACATGTCATGCCCGGCTAGAGGTGTCAAACGGGCCGGCCCGGCACGGCACGGCCCGTTTATTTCCAGCACGATCGTGCTACCATGCCGTGTCGGGCCCGCTCGGGCCCGGCCTGGCAATACAGGCCAGGCGCTACCGCCAGCCGCCAGGGCATACCGACATAGCCGCATGCCAGCATAGGCTGACTGGCTGAGGGGCGAGGGCTGAGCCATTGAGGGTGAGAGAGAGGCAGGGCCGGGCAGGCAGGAGCGGGACCGGGAAGGGACGGGTCACGGGATGGGAGGGGAGGCCATGCAGAAATCCTATTCTCTGAATTCAAAAATCAGAATATTGTATTTTTTTTAATTTATATATTGTAAATTATATTTCTTAATTTTAAGTTAAGTGTAGTGTCAATGTGTCATAGTGACTGTAGTCTAGTCTACACTGTGTAGTGTAGAGTATTAATTATTAGATATAATTTTTTAAAAAAATGTTAAAAATTAAAATTAAAAAAAAAATAAATTTTAGAAAATTACTTTTTTTATCAAATTCAACTAAGTATAGCTTTATTTATATTTTATATTTATAATTTATTAATTATAAATTAAAGTTATTAATTTTTAAAATAAAATTTAAATCGTAAAAAAATTAAATCTATACATTATGTTAGGAAAAATTAAATTTAAAAAAAAAATTAAACTACAAAAATGAAAAATTGCCAATCATGCATTTGAAACCGATGGTCCGAACAAAACAAGTATAAGTTTCAACACAAGCACAACGTACAGACAAAGCGTATAAATACAATGAATAAAAAAACATCGAAAAAAAAACAGCAGATTAGCATCAATCGTCAAGCGGCATATCATGAGAATCATCAGCCGCAACATCAAGATCAGTATCATATGGATCATCATCATCGGTAATCAGCTCATCCGCCATCGTAGTGGATGTGGATGCGACTACAGTGTCTGTCCCAGTCCCAGCTTCAGCACGATCATGGATGCTAAACCTCGATTCCTCCGAATCCTTCAAACATGCTAAGGCCTCAACCATATCTGGACGTAATCTCGATCTCCTATCCGAAATCACGTTCACTACAACAGAAAAAACAGACTCCGATACTACGCTCGACACTGGAGGAGTCAGTAGATCTCGTGCCATCCTAGATAGCACGGGATAGGTGGACTCATATGATTTTCACCACTGTAATAAATTAAGATTCTTACTATCAGAATGTGATAGGATTGAGCAATAATCGGTATCTAAGTACCGAGACAGCTCTCTCCTATGTGATGGTCCACCCCTACGTTTCCCCCTCGCTAGGTTAATGAAATAATTGTCATCTCCGAACAAGGTATCAATGTTCGTAATCACAATCTCACCACCACCACCACCATACCTAGTATCGTAGTATGTGAACAGGTCTGTCAACTTCTCGTAAATGAACCCTTCAGGTGGCTCTTCCAGGTTCATGCACGAGGAAATGAAAGTCAGGGTGTTTTCAACCCCTTCCACCTTAGCCCTAGAGTCCATGCATGATGCGAGGCAATAAAGAGATGGAATGGTGGACCAGTACTTCAGGTACTTGGTCTCCATTTCTGCAACCATATGGCTAAGCGTCGGGTCATCTCGATACTTCCTAAACATGCTACTAATGTTGCATATGCAACGAAGTGCAATGCAAGTGGTGGGCATATAAACCGACGAACACATGTTCGTCGTGTCATAAAATATCTTCAGGAATTTCATAAATGAAATTCCTGAAGCCCAGTCAGTGTCGTCAATAATAAGTTCGCCACTCTTACTATTGACGTAGTCGGATATCACGTGTTCGTATCCAACACATGATTCCAACATCAGGTACGTGTAATTCCAACGATGTCTCACATCCGATTGGAATTTCTTCTTCTTAAGATTCGCAGACAAACAGAGATTACCAAACTCTTGTAATCTGGGAGGAGTGCGAATATACTTGAGTGCATTGCGTATATTTTCCAACGCGGAGGAACACACCTTCATACCCGCTTGAACTATCAGGTTAATCACATGACACATGCATCTGACATGAAAGATCTCTCCTAATGGTGTGTCTCTAATATTCCTAACAAACATATTGATCGCTACTCCATTATTAGCAGCATTATCGAAAGTGACACTAAAAATTTTATTTTGAATTTTATATTCCCTAAATATTTTCATCATACACTCAAAAATGGCCGGGCCATCATGAGGATGAAGAATCTCAGTGAATCCTAATATTTTTTTATTGATTGTCCAGTTAGAATCTACATAGTGACTCGTGAGACATGCATAAGAAGAATTATCGTGACATGTCCATATATCGGACGTCACGGACACCACTCCACTATATGCCAAAAATTCCTTAATTATTTTTTGTTTTTTTAACTTATATATCTTTAGTATGTCACTCCTAGATGTGGACCTAGGAATCCTACGATAGGAATGCTGAAAATAAGTCTGCATGATGCGCACTACCCTCGGATCTTCCGAAAATCTGATCGGAAGACCCATCAATGTGATGAGCCTGGTCATGCCGTCCCTACCCAACTCGCTGAAGTATACGAAGGGAGTAAACTTTGAGACTGAACTCGATCCAGTCTCAAAAAATGTAGTGCCAAGTTGGGTTTGTCTAGGATCTAAGGGTTCATGTTTTTTGGTGCATAATTCGGCATGCCTCTTAAGGTGCTCAGTCTCACATGTACTCTTGCATGTTAAAAATCTCATATAATATTTGCACTGTACCATTTCAAGTTCCTCACCCCTAATATTTACTTGTGTTATGATTTTAAAATGAGTGCAAACTACAGAAGTCCTCCTAGTTTTTTGTTTTTTAGAACTTTGGGTTGAGACGACTGGAGAAACCAAAGTTTCAGCAGTCACAGACGTCTGTGTAACACTAACATTTTCATTTTTCAAATTTAAATACGTGTCAAGTGTATTTGTCATTTTTTATGTTTTTTTTCCTATGTTTTTCTAGAGAGAGAAGCTTTAGAGAGAGAAAGTAAATAAAAACATAAAATAAATTACCCAATAAAAGCAATGAGGTCAGTCACGTGCAAGGTGCACCGCAGGAAGCTCTGATGTTCAAAACTCAAGTAGAGTTTCACGAAAATCCAAGCCGAAATCAAAATCCCGAGACCCGAGAGAGTTGTACGGTTTACGGTTTATGTGAGAGAGAGAAAGTTTTGAGAGGAGATATATTTTTGAAAAACATAAATGTAATAGGGAGGGAGGTAGAATTTATAGACTAAAGAAATTATTTTTTATAAAAAAAGAAATTTTTTTATTATTTTTTTGATTTTCTTGAATATTTTTAAGGGGCATAATCACGAGGAGCATTGGATTCTGCCCCCTAGCCGTTGGAGGCGAATCCAACGGCGGAATATCTGTGATGTTTGAAATTTTTTTTTGGCCGTTGGGATTGATCGGGACGTCGGGTATCGGCATTCGGGACCACGGTCTTTTTAACGGGGGGGGGGGGGGGGGGGGCGGGGGACGGGTCACGCCACGCGTGCGTGAACCGGCACGGGACGAACCCGTGCCGTGCCGGGCACGGGCTGTTCCTAACCCGGGCACGGCACGGGCCCGGTTTAAAAACGTGCCGGGCCGGCCCAGGCACGGCCGAATCGTGTCGTGCCGGGCCGGCCCAGGCACGGCCGAATCGTGTCGTGCCGGCCCGGCCAGTTTAACACCTCTATGCCCGGCTTCCCGGCCCATTTGATACCTCTAATTAAGACAGAAATAGACAAATAATCCAACACATAAATATCAAGAAAAAAATGTAAGCATTGAAGAGAATATATACAATTTATCCTCTTCAAATCCAAATGAAATGTTCATGAGATACTCCTGATCTTGTAAACAAATATTAGTAAAAATAAAAAAAAATAAAACTTACATAAAAAGACAACTGACAGAAAATAAACTAAAAAAATTATTAATAATAAAAGACAAAAAAAATAATATATCTCAAAGCTAAATATTAATATTATAGTTTTCTAATTTGTTACTATTATAATATTACTTCATTTTATTTTTATTTTTCATATTCATGATGAAAGAATCTAACATGTGAACTGCCCAATAATATTTTTCTATTATATAATGACTTAATTGTGTATATATTTTTTAATGAGCATTATTATTTTATTTTAGTTATGTATATTAAGTTAAACATGATATCAAAGTGAGGTTCAAAATCATAAATAGAAAATGTGTATTTTAACATAACAAGATATATATATGTGGACTATTTGAAAATTAGAGGGGTGCACACAATATTAAACAAGAACCATGCACAGTGGTATGCACAATAGGCTTGTTGGCACCTAGTAGGCTCATTGGCACTTGTGCCGACACAACATAGTTGAATGCTTCAATAAGACTATTATGTTGTGTCAGATACCACATGATTCCTACCTTCAGGTCATATCTTACCAGCATGACTTCTATGAAGAAAGGTCCGGCATGGCCTGGTGGGCCCTATTGAAGCATTCAATCATGTCAAGCCATGTCGGGTTCCAACCGATGATAACCAACATGATCAATTCTAGGCAAGCTTTTGAGCAAGTAAGCAATAAGCTACAAATAGGATAGATCGCAGCCATGGACAAGCAGCATGGCTTCCTCTTGGCTCATGCATAGGGATTGGGCAAGGGACAAAGGACTATAAGCTATAGCCCAGCTACCTTAAAATTGATTATTTTTAATTTTTACAATTTAATTTAATATATTATATATATAGCATATACTAATATTATGTAAATATTAAAATATATGTCAGTCCAATGTCACCAGTCATTCTATTTGGTTCATATAATCACATCTCATAGTTATGATATGAGTATCATCATATTCGTGTATATCATAATCCACTTGTAACTCTTTTAATTTAACTTTTAAAACATATACATGAATTATATGTCTTTTAAGCATGATATAACTTAAATGATATTTAATCATTGTGTAGACTTCCTATTTGAAATCATATTTAGTGACAAAAAAAATAAACTATAATATTATGCTAGACATCATAGAATAAGTAGATCTCATATTATTTTAGACAATATAAGAAATATTGATTTGTATAATTTTTACTAATTCAAAATATTAAAATTATTTATATTACTTTGAGATAAGAAATATTGCTAGACACCATCATATTTTTGTGATTGATTCATTCAAGTAAATATGTATTTGACAGTATTTTTTTAACTCTTCCATATTAACCATAAAATTTATACATATAAACAAATAATAAATAGATAAAATAAAGACCAGTATGATAAATATTTCATTTTCATCCCATTATTTTTTACACAAAAACTTGGGTATTCTTTATATTAACTCAAGAGACAATTAATATTATATTTGTACCTAAATATAATATGTGTTGAAAATATATACAAACACATGCAACCAATAAATAAAAAAATTAGATAGAAGATTAATATTTTAAATACTTTATTTTTATTTTGATAGATATAGTACAAAAATCTAGGTATTCTATATATAAGTTAAAGAGAATACTAATATTTCATATGCACATAAATGTAATACATATGATATAAGTATATACAGACCTACATATGTATCATATCATAAAAGATTTTAAAAAATTTTAAAAAAAATCTCAATGTCATCGCCTGATTTGTAAATTAATATTTTATCAATTTTACTATTAATGTAATTAGATATCATATGTTAATAGTCAACACATAAATTCAACATAAAATATATATAATTCCAATGGTATCTAAAATTTATTTGAAATTTTCTTTTTAAAATTTACTAACTTACGTAATATAAAACTCTTATAATCAGCTAAATATCTTAATATATTTTATTACATTCCGTATATGTTATAATAATAAAAAATATTTTTAAGCCAATATATACTATTAAATTTATTATCTGACACATACAACTAATATAATAAAACCTCATGCCAGAGACTATATCTCATGGTTCCCACAAATATACTTATAATAATAATATTCAATAAAATATTATCAAATATAATACAAAATATTTTATTTTATATCTCATATTCTCTAAAGTTCACCACCATACATATACTCATATATAATAAAATCATAAAAATGATTAAGAATCTAACAAAACCCTAATAATATTTATTTAATTTAAACATATAATCAACAAAATGAGTGTTGTCTTATACGAATACATCGTTATCATGATTAGTCTAAATATCAAAATACTATGATATTTAGATTGTTAGTTACTAATTATTTTTTTATTTTATACTTTTTTATTATATTATTCAAGTTGGTCATCATTGGAACCCTATGATAAATGAGTTAGATACACATGTGCATAAAATAAAATAATTTAGAATCTTCCAAAAATCTAATCAGAAGACACATACTAACAATAAACTTAGTCATGTTTTCTCTTACAAAATCATGACGATAAATAAAGAGATCAATAAGTAAGAAGTTGATTTATATTCAAAAAACACATCACTCATACTCAGTTACATTTTCCTAAGATCCAATGTCATATATTTTTTGACACATTATTTTGTATATCTCCTGAGATGTCCAATGATAGCAATACTCCTTATAATATATTCTTTAATAATATTTATATTGTGTTAAATCTTCTTTGACGCTCTTAAAATTTTTTTAATTATCTTAAAATATATTCATACTACAAATGTTCATCTATTCTTCGATTTTTTTAAGGGTAGAAATCAAGAATGACTTATGTCTGACGAATAACTCATTCTCAAACTTTTCGTTGTTTACATCACTTTCATAACATTTATTATTTTTTATTTTTTAATCTGTGTTTAGAGAATTTTGAATATGAGAAAATTGTATATTACATTTATTTACATTATGATTATGCACTTATACTTGAAAAAAAAACTTGAACAAAAATTAAGAACATCTACATTCAACCTCTCTGCCCAGCAAGTTCACAATCACCAACCAAAATACTCGTCCACTAATATTAATTAACTCACAAAGGTAATTTATTATTATTTATACAGTATTTAAATATAATTATATAAATAAAATATAATTTAAGCTATGACTCACTTTGTAATATTTTGAGAGAAAAAAGAGAAGCTGATAAGATAATAATTTAATTATGAAAAATTATAAATTTTATCATATAATTTATAAAAAAATTTTAACAAAGAAATACTTTTTTTTATTTTTTTTTTATATTTATTCATAGATATATATCGAAAAAGCATTAGATTTCTATCATAACCATTGAATAAAATCCAATAGCATACAAATAAGTTATAAAAACTATATTTTTATTGTATTTCCAATAGGATATCAACAACTCATTATCTTATTGTAAAAGTAATTAATGTTCAACAAAGACTACAAAATTTTAATGGGGCATGTTCATCCATGGACCTCATTAATAAATATCATTTAAAATAAAATAAATGAATGCAAAAGCCTTATTTTATAACGTGCTAACAAGGCAAGCATGTGGTAGGCATGCATCATGACTGTTAGTGTTAGTCATGTCGAAAGAATGTGGGTCATGCTTGGCATGGAACAACACGACCAAGTTCAAACATGACATTAGACTATGTCATGTCATGCCTCAAGCTAGGCTCAGGCTGCCCAACCTAATCAACACCTTTAGGTGTTCACATAGTTGACACACAATAAGCATTCATGCACACAATAGGCACATGATGATGAACACAAAGATAAGTAATGGATCACATAGCGATGCATTGGAACTGAGCAAAAACACACAATGTTGCAAGTTGTCGTAGAGGGAATGGCGTGTGTGCTAGCAAGCACAATGACAGAAGGCAGAAACCATAATTGAGTTTCCTTTTTTGGAAGAAATAAAAAAATGAGGAAATTAAAGTCTAATTTGATGTTGGTACGATCTTGTTTTTTTTTTTGAAGAATCAATATTAATTATTGGGACAGTGATAGATAGAAAAGAGTCACAGTCTAGTATATTCATTGTAGAATAATAGAGCATACCAAAAATAATTGTAGTACATTATTTTAGGAAAAGAGACCTAAAGCATTATGTAGTTGTTGAAAAGGATTGTTAACTACCAGAGTCATACATAGATTCCCATCATATTTACTCACCATGACATTTACTAAAAAAGAATATACAAAACTTCTTCCAAAGGTTGCAGCAAATAATTTCATTTTTTTTTGTATCACAAATTATTCCACTCACCTTTCTAACTACAAGATTATAGACATTAAAAAAAATATTCATATCACTAATAATCATATCCTATTCTCTACAAGTTTTTCTTATTATGATAATATTAATGTAACCAATAAAAAATATTCAAAAGCAATTAGATATGATATTATTCATCTTAAATTTTTATTACTTTCATGTGTAATGCATAATCCTAATTATTTTATTAGTTTATTCTCTATAAATTATCTTTTCAAATAACTCAATTATGACTTAATTTTAAATTTTACCATTATTTATTAGCAAGATCAATAATCTCTAAGAAAGACTCCATTTAAAATTCAGCAGATTAGATTGCTTGTAGTCTCTTCAATAGTAAAATTATTCTTTAAATATTTAAGTATTTTGTATTCATTACAAGTGCATTCTCAGGTCGATCAAAGAGTATGTGACGAGCCAACTAGAAAAGCTTGCTGAATTTTCCTATCCTGCATGTCAATTTGTTTTGAGTTATAACTCATTCGATTTGACAAACTAAAATATATGATGATCTAAAAGATATGCGACCAAAAAAATAATTTAATATCTTTAACTTTTGTTGATAATTGCTCGAGATATATATGAATTTATACCTTTCATGACAAATCACATATTTTTTTTATTTTTTTATTTTTTAAAAAAATAATAACAAATCAATTCAAAAAAAAATTAAAAAAATTAAAAAGTGATAATAAATTTTAATATACATTTGATTAATTATTTACTTATTATATGCATAAGGTAAACATGCATCAAACTTCCTAAGCTAATACATCATAACATAATGAAATTATTTAAAGGAAAAATAGATATTTGATTGAAATAACTTAGACACTTCTACTTTAAAAAAGTTTTCAAAAATATTTTTGTAGATATTTAATTTTAATGATAATTTACCTGTTTAAGCAGATATCATTTTCTTTTCATTTTTAGTAAATACACTTTTAGATCCAACATCCTGGAGAGAGATTATTTAACTTATATCCCAATAATTTTAGAATTACTTTTTTTATTCTTAATTTCTCTCCAAAATGAGATAAGTAAATAACTTGAACCTTTAGATATATTTTCTTCAAATACTCAAGTACCCAACCCAGAGAGAGTACAAGTGTTCTAACCAAATATTGATAGGATTCTAATGAGTGTCGAGATTTTTTAAGGAGCTTAAAAAAATATGAATTCAAATATTGCATATGAATTCATTATCAATCATGTCTTACCTGTAAGCTTGCATGAACCACTAGGTTGTAAAAAAAGTCACTCATCACTTACATATAAGCATATTGCAACTCAATATAATATTATTCTCATATAGTCATCATAATTATCAACAAATTTAAAAATACATTGAGCCTAGAAAGAGCGAGATTTCCCCTAGTAGGAAGATCTCATTCATACCTAAAAAACACAATAACCCACGAGACAATACTAGGAGAGAGGCAAATGTCAAACCTTCTCAGACTAGTGACGAGATAACCAAGGAATGAGTTGATCCTGTATCTAGTTCCTCTAATATTATCCTTAATCGCTCACTTAAAAAGATAGATGGACTATACTCTACATCCAATTTCAAAGGTTTTTTTGTTCTCTCATTTTTTTTTGTTTTTTTATTGCATCTTTTGACAATATTAGGATACTCATGTTTCTATCTGAAATATTTTCTTATCTAAAATAATACTAAGTCATGATGAAAGAATTGCATGACTTTCATTCTAACGAGAAACAAGAATTAGTACCAAAACTTTAAGGAAAAGATATGCCTATATGAGAAGATAGATCATCTTAACATGAGACTTATAACAAATAAATGCACTCTAATATTTGATAGAAATTATCAGTACATTTATTCACCAATGAAAAAGATGATCTTTGTGCGTATTCTAGTTTTCTCTTGCAGTATTTCAAAGCTGAAAGAAATATCAACTAGACGTGAAAAATATATTTCTTCAAAATAAGCTTAAGAAGTAGATGTTTATGAAGCATCCACATAGACTTCTAGAAATATAGTCAGGTGTAGTTTGCTATTTACAAAAGATGTAAAGTATAAAAGAGTCACCATAATTTATGAGATTTTCACAAGTAACCATCTTATTTAGATTACATTGATGTGTTACTATTTTTTTGTTCTTTCAAAATAGTAGGATACTTCTATTGATTATATAGATGAGTAATATTATGATTATAAAAGATAACAAGTTAAAAATCACATAATTCAATATTATTTTTATGACACAATTTCAGACAAATGAATCTTATAAGAATCAAATATTTATTATCATGAAAATTACTTATTATATGAAAGATATCTTGTCAAAAAAGAAATTTAAACTTTATAATCTTGTAAATATAAATCTTTTGTGTTGTGCTTCAGGAAATGCTCCTAATGATTCAAATATATATTTCACTTTTGATACAACTCTTGTAGTTTACTTTACTATTTATAAGAGAATCATATAAAAGATTAATTATTTGACTATTACTAAACTAGATATAATATATGTAGAGGTGTCAAACGGGCCGGCCAGGCACGGCACGGCCCGTGGGCACGGCAAGGCCGTGCCGGGCCGTGCCCGGCACGGTCGGGCACGCCTTGCCACTTACAGGCCAGGCGAGGCGGCACGGGCGCACGGCAGGGCAGGCGGAGCGGGTCACGGGTGCCGCAACGCGGGACCGGGTCAACCGGGGTCCGCGTCCCGGGAGGCCAGCCGCCATCACGAGCTCGGGCTGAAAATGCCTAAACTAAACCCTAAACCTAAAGGGACTAAACTAAATGGCAGATTACAAAATTATTTTTTTTATTTTTTTAAAATTTTTTTTATAAGTTACTGTATTGACTTTAGAGTATTAGTAATAATTAAAAAATATTATTTTTTGTAAAAATTATAACATTAAAAATTTAATAAAACAAAAAATTATTAGAAAAAAAATTTTTAATTTTTCAATTAAGTTTAGCTTTTTTTTTATTATAATTTATTTAATATATATTAAAATTTAAAGTTATTAAATTTTAAAATAATATTTAATTTGTAAAATAATAAATAAATACATTAAATTAGTAAAATTTTAATTAAATAAAAATTAAACTACAAAAATGAAAAATTACCATTAATGCTTTTGAAACCAATAGTCCGAACAAAACAAGTATAAGTTTCAATTCAACGTATGGTACAAAATACAAACAAAGCGTATAAATAAAATAAATAAAAAAATCGAAAAAAAAGAGCAGATGAGCATCAATCGTCAAACGGCATATCATGAGAATCATCAGCCACAACATCAAGATCAGTATCATATGGGTCATCATCATCGGCAATCAGCTCCTCCGCCATCGTAGTGGATGTGGATGCGACTGCAGTGTCTGTCACAGTCTCAGCTTCAGCACGATCTCTGATGCTAAATCTCGATTCCTCTCAATCCTTCAAACATGCCAAGGCCTCAACCATATCTGGACGTAATCTCGATCTCCTACCCGAAATCACGTTCACTGCAACAGAAAAAGCAGACTCCGATGCTACGCTCGACACCGGAGGAGTCAGTAGATCCCGTGTCATCCTAGATAGCACGGGATAGGCGGACACATATGATTTCCACCACTGTAATAAATCAAGATTCTTATTGTCAGAAGGTGATAGGATTGAGCAGTAATCAGTATCTAAGTACCGAGACAGCTCGCTCCTATGTGAAGGTCCACCCCTACGTTTCCCCCTCGCTAGGTTAATGGAATAAGCGTCATCTCCGAACAAGGTATCAGAATCCGTACTCACAGTCTCACCACCACCACCACCATACCTAGTATCGTAGTATGTGAACAGGTCTGTCAACTTCTCGTAAATGAACCCTTCAGGTGGCTCTTCCAGGTTCATGCACGAGGAAATGAAAGTCAGGGTGTTTTCAACCCCTTCCACCTTAGCCCTAGGTCCATGCATGCAGCGAGACAATAAAGAGATGGAATGGTGGACCAGTACTTCAAGTACTTGGTCTCCATCTCTGCAACCATATGGCTAAGCGTCGGGTCAGCTCGATACTTCCTAAACATGCTATTAATGTTGCATATGCACCGGAGTGCAATGCAAGTGGTGGGCGTATAAACCGACAAACACATGTTCGTCGTGTCATAAAATATCTTCAGAAATTTTATTTATGAAATTCCTGAAGCCCAGTCAGTGTCGTCAATAATAAGTTCATCACTCTTACTATTGACGTAGTCGGATATCACGTGTTCGTATCCAACACATGATTTCAACATCAGGTACGTGTAATTCCAACGATGTCTCACATCCGATTGGAATTTCTTCTTCTTAAGATTCACAGACAAACAGAGATTACCAAACTCTTGTAATCTGCGAGGAGTGGGAATATACTTGAGTGCATTGCGTATATTTTCCAACGCGGAGGAACACACCTTCATACCCGCTTGAACTATCAGGTTAATCACATGACACATGCATCTGACATGAAAGATCTCTCCTAATGGTGTGTCTCTAATATTCCTAACAAACATATTGATCGCTACTCCATTATTAGCAGCATTATCGAAAGTGACACTAAAAATTTTATTTTGAATTTTATATTCCCTAAATATTTTCATCATACACTCAAAAATGGCCGGGCCATCATGAGGATGAAGAATCTCAGTGAATCCTAATATTTTTTTATTGATTGTCCAGTTAGAATCTACATAGTGACTCGTGAGACATGCATAAGAAGAATTATCGTGACATGTCCATATATCGGACGTCACGGACACCACTCCACTATATGCCAAAAATTCCTTAATTATTTTTTGTTTTTTTAACTTATATATCTTTAGTATGTCACTCCTAGATGTGGACCTAGGAATCCTACGATAGGAATGCTGAAAATAAGTCTGCATGATGCGCACTACCCTCGGATCTTCCGAAAATCTGATCGGAAGACCCATCAATGTGATGAGCCTGGTCATGCCGTCCCTACCCAACTCGCTGAAGTATACGAAGGGAGTAAACTTTGAGACTGAACTCGATCCAGTCTCAAAAAATGTAGTGCCAAGTTGGGTTTGTCTAGGATCTAAGGGTTCATGTTTTTTGATGCATAATTCGGCATGCCTCTTAAGGTGCTCAGTCTCACATGTACTCTTGCATGTTAAAAATCTCATATAATATTTGCACTGTACCATTTCAAGTTCCTCACCCCTAATATTTACTTGTGTTATGATTTTAAAATGAGTGCAAACTACAGAAGTCCTCCTAGTTTTTTGTTTTTTAGAACTTTGGGTTGAGACGACTGGAGAAACCAAAGTTTCAGCAGTCACAGACGTCTGTGTAAAACTAACATTTTCATTTTCCAAATTTAAATACGTGTCAGGTGTATTTGTCATTTTTTATGTTTTTTTTCCTATGTTTTTCTAGAGAGAGAAGCTTTAGAGAGAGAAAGTAAATAAAAACATGAAATAAATTACCCAGTAAAAGCAATGAGGTCAGTCACGTGCAAGGTGCACCGCAGGAAGCTCTGATGTTCAAAACTCAAGTAGAGTTTCACGAAAATCCAAGCCGAAATCAAAATCCCGAGACCCGAGAGAGAGTTGTACGGTTTACGGTTTATGTGAGAGAGAGAAAGTTTTGAGAGGAGATATATTTTTGAAAAACATAAATGTAATAGGGAGGGAGGTAGAATTTATAGACTAAAGAAATTATTTTTATAAAAAAGAAATTTTTTTATTATTTTTTTGATTTTCTTGAATATTTTTAAGGGGCATAATCACGAGGAGCATTGGATTCTGCCCCCTAGCCGTTGGAGGCGAATCCAACGGCGGAATATCTGTGATGTTTGAAATTTTTTTTTGGCCGTTGGGATTGATCGGGACGTCGGGTATCGGCATTCGGGACCACGGTCTTTTTAACGGGGGGGGGGGGGGGGGGGGGGGGGGGGCAGGGGACGGGTCACGCCACGCGTGCGTGAACCGGCACGGGACGAACCCGTGCCGTGCCGGGCACGGGACGAACCCGTGCCGTGCCGGGCACGGGACGAACCCGTGCCGTGCCGGGCACGGGCTGTTCCTAACCCGGGCACGGCACGGGCCCGGTTTAAAAACGTGCCGGGCCGGCCCAGGCACGGCCGAATCGTGTCGTGCCGGCCCGGCCAGTTTAACACCTCTATGCCCGGCTTCCCGGCCCATTTGATACCTCTAATTAAGACAGAAATAGACAAATAATCCAACACATAAATATCAAGAAAAAAATGTAAGCATTGAAGAGAATATATACAATTTATCCTCTTCAAATCCAAATGAAATGTTCATGAGATACTCCTGATCTTGTAAACAAATATTAGTAAAAATAAAAAAAAATAAAACTTACATAAAAAGACAACTGACAGAAAATAAACTAAAAAAATTATTAATAATAAAAGACAAAAAAAATAATATATCTCAAAGCTAAATATTAATATTATAGTTTTCTAATTTGTTACTATTATAATATTACTTCATTTTATTTTTATTTTTCATATTCATGATGAAAGAATCTAACATGTGAACTGCCCAATAATATTTTTCTATTATATAATGACTTAATTGTGTATATATTTTTTAATGAGCATTATTATTTTATTTTAGTTATGTATATTAAGTTAAACATGATATCAAAGTGAGGTTCAAAATCATAAATAGAAAATGTGTATTTTAACATAACAAGATATATATATGTGGACTATTTGAAAATTAGAGGGGTGCACACAATATTAAACAAGAACCATGCACAGTGGTATGCACAATAGGCTTGTTGGCACCTAGTAGGCTCATTGGCACTTGTGCCGACACAACATAGTTGAATGCTTCAATAAGACTATTATGTTGTGTCAGATACCACATGATTCCTACCTTCAGGTCATATCTTACCAGCATTACTTCTATGAAGAAAGGTCCGGCATGGCCTGGTGGGCCCTATTGAAGCATTCAATCATGTCAAGCCATGTCGGGTTCCAACCGATGATAACCAACATGATCAATTCTAGGCAAGCTTTTGAGCAAGTAAGCAATAAGCTACAAATAGGATAGATCGCAGCCATGGACAAGCAGCATGGCTTCCTCTTGGCTCATGCATAGGGATTGGGCAAGGGACAAAGGACTATAAGCTATAGCCCAGCTACCTTAAAATTGATTATTTTTAATTTTTACAATTTAATTTAATATATTATATATATAGCATATACTAATATTATGTAAATATTAAAATATATGTCAGTCCAATGTCACCAGTCATTCTATTTGGTTCATATAATCACATCTCATAGTTATGATATGAGTATCATCATATTCGTGTATATCATAATCCACTTGTAACTCTTTTAATTTAACTTTTAAAACATATACATGAATTATATGTCTTTTAAGCATGATATAACTTAAATGATATTTAATCATTGTGTAGACTTCCTATTTGAAATCATATTTAGTGACAAAAAAAATAAACTATAATATTATGCTAGACATCATAGAATAAGTAGATCTCATATTATTTTAGACAATATAAGAAATATTGATTTGTATAATTTTTACTAATTCAAAATATTAAAATTATTTATATTACTTTGAGATAAGAAATATTGCTAGACACCATCATATTTTTGTGATTGATTCATTCAAGTAAATATGTATTTGACAGTATTTTTTTAACTCTTCCATATTAACCATAAAATTTATACATATAAACAAATAATAAATAGATAAAATAAAGACCAGTATGATAAATATTTCATTTTCATCCCATTATTTTTTACACAAAAACTTGGGTATTCTTTATATTAACTCAAGAGACAATTAATATTATATTTGTACCTAAATATAATATGTGTTGAAAATATATACAAACACATGCAACCAATAAATAAAAAAATTAGATAGAAGATTAATATTTTAAATACTTTATTTTTATTTTGATAGATATAGTACAAAAATCTAGGTATTCTATATATAAGTTAAAGAGAATACTAATATTTCATATGCACATAAATGTAATACATATGATATAAGTATATACAGACCTACATATGTATCATATCATAAAAGATTTTAAAAAATTTTAAAAAAAATCTCAATGTCATCGCCTGATTTGTAAATTAATATTTTATCAATTTTACTATTAATGTAATTAGATATCATATGTTAATAGTCAACACATAAATTCAACATAAAATATATATAATTCCAATGGTATCTAAAATTTATTTGAAATTTTCTTTTTAAAATTTACTAACTTACGTAATATAAAACTCTTATAATCAGCTAAATATCTTAATATATTTTATTACATTCCGTATATGTTATAATAATAAAAAAATATTTTTAAGCCAATATATACTATTAAATTTATTATCTGACACATACAACTAATATAATAAAACCTCATGCCAGAGACTATATCTCATGGTTCCCACAAATATACTTATAATAATAATATTCAATAAAATATTATCAAATATAATACAAAATATTTTATTTTATATCTCATATTCTCTAAAGTTCACCACCATACATATACTCATATATAATAAAATCATAAAAATGATTAAGAATCTAACAAAACCCTAATAATATTTATTTAATTTAAACATATAATCAACAAAATGAGTGTTGTCTTATACGAATACATCGTTATCATGATTAGTCTAAATATCAAAATACTATGATATTTAGATTGTTAGTTACTAATTATTTTTTTATTTTATACTTTTTTATTATATTATTCAAGTTGGTCATCATTGGAACCCTATGATAAATGAGTTAGATACACATGTGCATAAAATAAAATAATTTAGAATCTTCCAAAAATCTAATCAGAAGACACATACTAACAATAAACTTAGTCATGTTTTCTCTTACAAAATCATGACGATAAATAAAGAGATCAATAAGTATGAAGTTGATTTATATTCAAAAAACACATCACTCATACTCAGTTACATTTTCCTAAGATCCAATGTCATATATTTTTTGACACATTATTTTGTATATCTCCTGAGATGTCCAATGATAGCAATACTCCTTATAATATATTCTTTAATAATATTTATATTGTGTTAAATCTTCTTTGACGCTCTTAAAATTTTTTTAATTATCTTAAAATATATTCATACTACAAATGTTCATCTATTCTTCGATTTTTTTAAGGGTAGAAATCAAGAATGACTTATGTCTGACGAATAACTCATTCTCAAACTTTTCGTTGTTTACATCACTTTCATAACATTTATTATTTTTTATTTTTTAATCTGTGTTTAGAGAATTTTGAATATGAGAAAATTGTATATTACATTTATTTACATTATGATTATGCACTTATACTTGAAAAAAAAACTTGAACAAAAATTAAGAACATCTACATTCAACCTCTCTGCCCAGCAAGTTCACAATCACCAACCAAAATACTCGTCCACTAATATTAATTAACTCACAAAGGTAATTTATTATTATTTATACAGTATTTAAATATAATTATATAAATAAAATATAATTTAAGCTATGACTCACTTTGTAATATTTTGAGAGAAAAAAGAGAAGCTGATAAGATAATAATTTAATTATGAAAAATTATAAATTTTATCATATAATTTATAAAAAAATTTTAACAAAGAAATACTTTTTTTTATTTTTTTTTATATTTATTCATAGATATATATCGAAAAAGCATTAGATTTCTATCATAACCATTGAATAAAATCCAATAGCATACAAATAAGTTATAAAAACTATATTTTTATTGTATTTCCAATAGGATATCAACAACTCATTATCTTATTGTAAAAGTAATTAATGTTCAACAAAGACTACAAAATTTTAATGGGGCATGTTCATCCATGGACCTCATTAATAAATATCATTTAAAATAAAATAAATGAATGCAAAAGCCTTATTTTATAACGTGCTAACAAGGCAAGCATGTGGTAGGCATGCATCATGACTGTTAGTGTTAGTCATGTCGAAAGAATGTGGGTCATGCTTGGCATGGAACAACACGACCAAGTTCAAACATGACATTAGACTATGTCATGTCATGCCTCAAGCTAGGCTCAGGCTGCCCAACCTAATCAACACCTTTAGGTGTTCACATAGTTGACACACAATAAGCATTCATGCACACAATAGGCACATGATGATGAACACAAAGATAAGTAATGGATCACATAGCGATGCATTGGAACTGAGCAAAAACACACAATGTTGCAAGTTGTCGTAGAGGGAATGGCGTGTGTGCTAGCAAGCACAATGACAGAAGGCAGAAACCATAATTGAGTTTCCTTTTTTGGAAGAAATAAAAAAATGAGGAAATTAAAGTCTAATTTGATGTTGGTACGATCTTGTTTTTTTTTTTGAAGAATCAATATTAATTATTGGGACAGTGATAGATAGAAAAGAGTCACAGTCTAGTATATTCATTGTAGAATAATAGAGCATACCAAAAATAATTGTAGTACATTATTTTAGGAAAAGAGACCTAAAGCATTATGTAGTTGTTGAAAAGGATTGTTAACTACCAGAGTCATACATAGATTCCCATCATATTTACTCACCATGACATTTACTAAAAAAGAATATACAAAACTTCTTCCAAAGGTTGCAGCAAATAATTTCATTTTTTTTTGTATCACAAATTATTCCACTCACCTTTCTAACTACAAGATTATAGACATTAAAAAAAATATTCATATCACTAATAATCATATCCTATTCTCTACAAGTTTTTCTTATTATGATAATATTAATGTAACCAATAAAAAATATTCAAAAGCAATTAGATATGATATTATTCATCTTAAATTTTTATTACTTTCATGTGTAATGCATAATCCTAATTATTTTATTAGTTTATTCTCTATAAATTATCTTTTCAAATAACTCAATTATGACTTAATTTTAAATTTTACCATTATTTATTAGCAAGATCAATAATCTCTAAGAAAGACTCCATTTAAAATTCAGCAGATTAGATTGCTTGTAGTCTCTTCAATAGTAAAATTATTCTTTAAATATTTAAGTATTTTGTATTCATTACAAGTGCATTCTCAGGTCGATCAAAGAGTATGTGACGAGCCAACTAGAAAAGCTTGCTGAATTTTCCTATCCTGCATGTCAATTTGTTTTGAGTTATAACTCATTCGATTTGACAAACTAAAATATATGATGATCTAAAAGATATGCGACCAAAAAAAATAATTTAATATCTTTAACTTTTGTTGATAATTGCTCGAGATATATATGAATTTATACCTTTCATGACAAATCACATATTTTTTTTATTTTTTTATTTTTTAAAAAAATAATAACAAATCAATTCAAAAAAAAATTAAAAAAATTAAAAAGTGATAATAAATTTTAATATACATTTGATTAATTATTTACTTATTATATGCATAAGGTAAACATGCATCAAACTTCCTAAGCTAATACATCATAACATAATGAAATTATTTAAAGGAAAAATAGATATTTGATTGAAATAACTTAGACACTTCTACTTTAAAAAAGTTTTCAAAAATATTTTTGTAGATATTTAATTTTAATGATAATTTACCTGTTTAAGCAGATATCATTTTCTTTTCATTTTTAGTAAATACACTTTTAGATCCAACATCCTGGAGAGAGATTATTTAACTTATATCCCAATAATTTTAGAATTACTTTTTTTATTCTTAATTTCTCTCCAAAATGAGATAAGTAAATAACTTGAACCTTTAGATATATTTTCTTCAAATACTCAAGTACCCAACCCAGAGAGAGTACAAGTGTTCTAACCAAATATTGATAAGATTCTAATGAGTGTCGAGATTTTTTAAGGAGCTTAAAAAAATATGAATTCAAATATTGCATATGAATTCATTATCAATCATGTCTTACCTGTAAGCTTGCATGAACCACTAGGTTGTAAAAAAAGTCACTCATCACTTACATATAAGCATATTGCAACTCAATATAATATTATTCTCATATAGTCATCATAATTATCAACAAATTTAAAAATACATTGAGCCTAGAAAGAGCGAGATTTCCCCTAGTAGGAAGATCTCATTCATACCTAAAAAACACAATAACCCACGAGACAATACTAGGAGAGAGGCAAATGTCAAACCTTTTAGACTAGTGACGAGATAACCAAGGAATGAGTTGATCCTGTATCTAGTTCCTCTAATATTATCCTTAATCGCTCACTTAAAAAGATAGATGGACTATACTCTACATCCAATTTCAAAGGTTTTTTTGTTCTCTCATTTTTTTTTTGTTTTTTTATTGCATCTTTTGACAATATTAGGATACTCATGTTTCTATCTGAAATATTTTCTTATCTAAAATAATACTAAGTCATGATGAAAGAATTGCATGACTTTCATTCTAACGAGAAACAAGAATTAGTACCAAAACTTTAAGGAAAAGATATGCCTATATGAGAAGATAGATCATCTTAACATGAGACTTATAACAAATAAATGCACTCTAATATTTGATAGAAATTATCAGTACATTTATTCACCAATGAAAAAGATGATCTTTGTGCGTATTCTAGTTTTCTCTTGCAGTATTTCAAAGCTGAAAGAAATATCAACTAGACGTGAAAAATATATTTCTTCAAAATAAGCTTAAGAAGTAGATGTTTATGAAGCATCCACATAGACTTCTAGAAATATAGTCAGGTGTAGTTTGCTATTTACAAAAGATGTAAAGTATAAAAGAGTCACCATAATTTATGAGATTTTCACAAGTAACCATCTTATTTAGATTACATTGATGTGTTACTATTTTTTTGTTCTTTCAAAATAGTAGGATACTTCTATTGATTATATAGATGAGTAATATTATGATTATAAAAGATAACAAGTTAAAAATCACATAATTCAATATTATTTTTATGACACAATTTCAGACAAATAATCTTATAAGAATCAAATATTTTATTATCATGAAAATTACTTATTATATGAAAGATATCTTGTCAAAAAAGAAATTTAAACTTTATAATCTTGTAAATATAAATCTTTTGTGTTGTGCTTCAGGAAATGCTCCTAATGATTCAAATATATATTTCACTTTTGATACAACTCTTGTAGTTTACTTTACTATTTATAAGAGAATCATATAAAAGATTAATTATTTGACTATTACTAAACTAGATATAATATATGTAGAGGTGTCAAACGGGCCGGCCCAGCACGGCACGGCCCGTGGGCACGGCAAGGCCGTGCCGGGCCGTGCCCGGCACGGTCGGGCACGCCTTGCCACTTACAGGCCAGGCGAGGCGGCACGGGCGCACGGCAGGGCAGGCGGAAGCGGGTCACGGGTGCCGCAACGCGGGACCGGGTCAACCGGGGTCCGCGTCCCGGGAGGCCAGCCGCCATCACGAGCTCGGGCTGAAAATGCCTAAACTAAACCCTAAACCTAAAGGGACTAAACTAAATGGCAGATTACAAAATTATTTTTTTTATTTTTTTAAAATTTTTTTTATAAGTTACTGTATTGACTTTAGAGTATTAGTAATAATTAAAAAATATTATTTTTTGTAAAAATTATAACATTAAAAATTTAATAAAACAAAAAATTATTAGAAAAAAAATTTTTAATTTTTCAATTAAGTTTAGCTTTTTTTTTTATTATAATTTATTTAATATATATTAAAATTTAAAGTTATTAAATTTTAAAATAATATTTAATTTGTAAAATAATAAATAAATACATTAAATTAGTAAAAATTTTAATTAAATAAAAATTAAACTACAAAAATGAAAAATTACCATTAATGCTTTTGAAACCAATAGTCCGAACAAAACAAGTATAAGTTTCAATTCAACGTATGGTACAAAATACAAACAAAGCGTATAAATAAAATAAATAAAAAAAATCGAAAAAAAAGAGCAGATGAGCATCAATCGTCAAACGGCATATCATGAGAATCATCAGCCACAACATCAAGATCAGTATCATATGGGTCATCATCATCGGCAATCAGCTCCTCCGCCATCGTAGTGGATGTGGATGCGACTGCAGTGTCTGTCACAGTCTCAGCTTCAGCACGATCTCTGATGCTAAATCTCGATTCCTCTCAATCCTTCAAACATGCCAAGGCCTCAACCATATCTGGACGTAATCTCGATCTCCTACCCGAAATCACGTTCACTGCAACAGAAAAAGCAGACTCCGATGCTACGCTCGACACCGGAGGAGTCAGTAGATCCCGTGTCATCCTAGATAGCACGGGATAGGCGGACACATATGATTTCCACCACTGTAATAAATCAAGATTCTTATTGTCAGAAGGTGATAGGATTGAGCAGTAATCAGTATCTAAGTACCGAGACAGCTCGCTCCTATGTGAAGGTCCACCCCTACGTTTCCCCCTCGCTAGGTTAATGGAATAAGCGTCATCTCCGAACAAGGTATCAGAATCCGTACTCACAGTCTCACCACCACCACCACCATACCTAGTATCGTAGTATGTGAACAGGTCTGTCAACTTCTCGTAAATGAACCCTTCAGGTGGCTCTTCCAGGTTCATGCACGAGGAAATGAAAGTCAGGGTGTTTTCAACCCCTTCCACCTTAGCCCTAGAGTCCATGCATGATGCGAGGCAATAAAGAGATGGAATGGTGGACCAGTACTTCAGGTACTTGGTCTCCATTTCTGCAACCATATGGCTAAGCGTCGGGTCATCTCGATACTTCCTAAACATGCTACTAATGTTGCATATGCAACGAAGTGCAATGCAAGTGGTGGGCATATAAACCGACGAACACATGTTCGTCGTGTCATAAAATATCTTCAGGAATTTCATAAATGAAATTCCTGAAGCCCAGTCAGTGTCGTCAATAATAAGTTCGCCACTCTTACTATTGACGTAGTCGGATATCACGTGTTCGTATCCAACACATGATTCCAACATCAGGTACGTGTAATTCCAACGATGTCTCACATCCGATTGGAATTTCTTCTTCTTAAGATTCGCAGACAAACAGAGATTACCAAACTCTTGTAGTCTGCGAGGAGTGCGAATATACTTGAGTGCATTGCGTATATTTTCCAACGCGGGGGAACACACCTTCATACCCGCTTGAACTATCAGGTTAATCACATGACACATGCATCTGACATGAAAGATCTCTCCTAATGGTGTGTCTCTAATATTCCTAACAAACATATTGATCGCTACTCCATTATTAGCAGCATTATCGAAAGTGACACTAAAAATTTTATTTTGAATTTTATATTCCCTAAATATTTTCATCATACACTCAAAAATGGCCGGGCCATCATGAGGATGAAGAATCTCAGTGAATCCTAATATTTTTTTATTGATTGTCCAGTTAGAATCTACATAGTGACTCGTGAGACTTGCATACGAAGAATCATCGTGACATGTCCATATATCGGACGTCACGGACACCACTCCACTATATGCCAAAAATTCCTTAATTATTTTTTTATTTTTCTAACTTATATATCTTTAGTATGTCACTCCTAGATGTGGACCTAGGAATCCTACGATAGGAAGGCTGAAAATAAGTCTGCATGATTCGCACTACCCTCGGATCTTCTGAAAATCTGATCGGAAGACCCATCAATGTGATGAGTCTGGTCATGCCGTCCCTACCCAACTCGTTGGAGTATACGAAGGGAGTAAACTTTGAGACTGAACTCGATCCAGTCTCAAAAAATGTAGTGCCAAGTTGGGTTTGCCTAGGATCTAAGGGTCCATGTTTCTTGGAGCATATTTTAGCATGCCTCTTGAGGTGCCCAGTCCCACATGTACTCTTGCATCTTAAAAGTCTCATACAATATTTACACTGTGTCATTTCATGTTCCTCACCCCTAACATCTACTTGTGTTATGATTTTAAAATGTGTCCAAATTACAGAAATCCTCCTAGTTTTTTGTTTTTTAGAACTTTGGACTGAGACGACAGGAGAAACCAAAGTTTCAGGAGCCACAGACGTCTGTGTAACACTAACATTTTCATTTTCCAAATTTAAATACGTGTTTGGTGTATTTGTCATTTTTTATTTTTCGTAAGTTTTTCTAGAGAGAGAAGCTTTAGAGAGAAAGTACAAAAAAACGTAAACTAAATTACCCGGTAAAAGCAATGAGGTTAGTCACGTGCAAGGTGCACTGCAGGAAGCTATGATGTTCAAAACTCAAGTTGAGTTTCACGAAAATCCAAGCCGAAATCAAAAAAACGAGGGCCGAGAGAGAGATGCACGATTTATGTGAGAGAGAGAAAATATTGAGAGGTTTTATGTTTTTGAAAAACATAATTGTTATAGGGAGGGGGGTAGATTTTATAGGCTAAATAATGTTTTTTTTTATAAAAAAAAATATTTTTTTATTATTTTTTTAATATATTTAAGGGGCAGAATCACGAGGACCGTTGGATTCTGCCCCCCTAGCGGTTGGAGGTTAATCCAAGGGCTGAAAATCGCTCAATTTGAATTTTTTTTTTTTTTTTTTGCCGTTGGAAATGCTCGGATCTAACTCGGGAGTCGGCAGAAAAGACCGCGGGGGGGGGGGGGGGGCCGCCGCCCGGATGGGTCACCGACTCACCGCCCAGCACCCACCGGTCACAACTCACAAGGCGTGAGTCCGAGTCGTGGCTCGTGACTCACGCCACCAGTGCCACGCGTGAACCGGCACGGGATGCACCCGTGCCGGCGTGCCGTGCCAAGGCACGAGATATTCTTAAACCGGGCACGGGCCCGGGCCCGGTTTAAGAACGTGTCGGGCCGGCCCAGGCACGGCCGAACCGTGCCGTGCCTCGTGCCGGCCCGGCCCGGCACGTTTGACACCTCTAAATATATGTATACAATATAATTAATTATTTCCTAAATTTTTCTTCGTAGGCCAGCCTTGACAAAACTTTCATATACTAAGATATGTGAAATTATCTTTATTACTTGCGATCTCTTTTAGAAACTTGCAGCTAATCAAATTTTCAGATTTGAGTTGACCACCAACTAGAGGTGTCAAACGAGCTGGGTCGGGCCGGCCCAACACGATTTTAGGCCGCCCAACAGAGCTACCGTGCCGGGTCAGGCACGACTCGGTTATTGTACCCTGCCGTGCCTGGCCCTACACGATTTTGTGGAGGTCAGGCCCAGCACGGATGCACGGCACGAAATCCGCCCAGTTCAATTAGTTTCAGGCTAGGCCAATACCCTAATTTTAAAAAAAATTAAGATTTCGGTGGCGTGCCGCCGCACGTAATCGCCCTTTCAGGGCTCGACGAGCCTCGCCCGTCGGGCATCAGCTCGTTGTGACCACACTTAGTGCGTAGTCATACACGTCATGCAAATGTGACATGCGTGATGTGCCACGCCTGGCACGGCATGCGAGACAAAAACTTTGGCTCGGCACAGCACGACTAATGTAGTATGTGCTGGCACGGCATGCAGGCCGAAAACTTCGGCTCAGCACGGCACGACTCATGCAGTAGGTGCGGCCGGAACTGGCCCGGGCACAGCACTGTAGCGTGTCGTGCCAGGCCGGGCCAGCCCATTTGACCCCTCTACCACCAACATATGCTACGAAAAATGTTATAATAGGGTTTTGCACTTTTCTTCGAAATAACCTTGTCTTCAGAAAAAATAAGAGACAATCAATTGTTACGAAATCAAATACGCAAACAAAGTTAAGAGCGATAATTACTTATAAAATATTTTGAATGAGACATATACTCGAGGAGATTAGATATGCACTATCTTCTCATATTATCCTTTATTGTAGCAGTTAGTTAGCTAGGAATAAAACTTTAGGCCACCTTCCTAAAAAAAATACCTAACAATTATCTCTGGTATATTTTTTTTTTCCAATAATATATGCATTGCAATGGAAATCTCTTTTGTATGTATATCAACACCATATCACAATTCCAAAAATTAAAGTGTTATTTGATATTAGAGTTTTTTCATTCTAAAATATAATAGGTGTGAGATAGTGAAGGTTGGCAGAAAGTGAATGTTCACCTCAAAGGGTTTACGATTCTAATTTATAAACCTAGGGTTTAATTTTGTATATGATAAGCTCAATATCATGTAAAAATTCATACAAAATGAATAATATAAATTATCACTCAATAATAAAAATGCACAAAACATGCTTTTATATAATAGACAAATGTAATTGGAAAATCCCACAAGTTAGTTACTCCCATCAATAATACAGTATCCATTAAAAAAAACAAAAAATATATATATAAAATTATAAAACTACAACAAAAAGTATCTCCTGGAGAACCCAAAAAACCAACTTCCATAAAAATATGAAACATATACCTCCTCTTCAACAAAATAATATCTTTCCTAAATCTTCCAAAAGATATATAAGTCATATCTATACAAAAGATATATATATCTAATTCTTCCAAAATCTTTCATCTAAAATTATAAATGAATGTATAGAATTGGTTGATACTCAACTCGTCATCCCTTATTATCAAGATATCATTCATATTCACAATAAGAATAATAATTTTATCATTAGAACTAATCTAAAAAAATATATAAAAAATTCTTTAGACAATTGTGAAACATGAATGAAATAACTAAATATAAAAATGATATAAATTAGATTTTTAGTGACTACAATGTCTTGCATAATCAACAAATAGAGATGGCCAAAGAGAAAAAAAGGTTTGACAAGGCATCATTTTTTGTGACCACATGGGCCAAGCCTCACCGGCATGTAGGGTCGTGCTAGCCCATTTTTTAAACTAGATCATGTGGTGCCGGCATCCCTCTGCATAAGGGCACAACAAGAATAGGTCAAGCCTCGCTGAAGTTTAGTTCAAGTCATCCTAGGTCAAACCATATTAGCCAAGTTAGGTCAAGGCCTACCTAGTTCAGTTACTTGTGCTAGTAATAGGGTACCACATATGTTTTGTGACATGTGAACCAGACATCCTGGCCCAACATAGCCCGAGCCATGTCATAGACAAGCCCACACATGTTACAAGCATGGTCTGGGCCACCCACCTCATTTTCCAACTCTATCTATAAATTACGTATGACCATAAAGCTTGAAACCAAAGTGACTACTTTAGAAACATAATACATAATCCTTAATGTCACTATGAAGAAGTATCATCTTCATGTTAATATTAAAGATTTTCAATGCATCACCACTTTTAATTTTATAATTTTTTTATAAAATTATTTTTTTATATTTTATTAAATATCAAAAAATAAAAAACACATGAACTATCACGAAGAAAAATATTGATGCATACCATGAGTAATCATCAATAAAAAAAATCAAATACCTAAATACTCTCTAGTTGTATCTCTACTAGATTCAAGTATATGGTTTAACGTGCTCAAATATCACTAGTTAAAATTAACGTACTCAGATATCTAGAAGGATATTTTACAATAGTATGGAAGATATTATTCATCATACTCGATCTTAAATATAATTTTCTAAAATTTTGTCAATCATACAAACAAATATCAATAAATAAGTAAAAAATAAATTCAAATTTGAGTTACCGAAAAATTAAACTCATTAATATTAGACTTACAAAACAATTATGAATAAAAATAAAATAATCAAGAAATAAATAACTGACATGCATATAATCATATCCAATGATTTATAGAGTTTGTTATTTATTATAACAATATTCTTAAAACAAAAAAAAAATGAAAGTAAATAAGTCCCAATTACATGTGAATTGAGTATTGACTCTAATATCGATAATTCAAAAGTTTAAATAATGAATACAGGTAACAAGAGCAATAATATTACAAGAAAGTAAAATGTTCATTATTAACTTAGAGATATTTTATATACTTCATTCTAATAAGAATCACCATTGATGAAATATGTGAGAACCCTCGTATGGATACGACAATCAATCTATGTGCAGTACTTTTGGTTTCCTCTCTGTAAATAACAATCAACAACTAACTATAGTGTGACATTTCCACCTACAGTACATATACTAAATTGACTTTATCAACCTATGATACAACAAACTCTTCGTACTCAATATGTCAGATAAAATTAGGAGTTCCTCAATTTAAAACCCTAAAAAAAACATAAATTTACTCCGACTCAATAAATTATGATTGTTAAAATAAGATAATACTAAAAATACACATAAAATAATACTTTAAAAAATACACATATCATGTACCCTTACATAATAGGAAAGAAATAATAAACAGAAAACTATAATATCTTATGTTAAACTAGTGTACACAAATGCACAACACAAAAGCTTAGAAAAAAAATGAAAACTAAGGTCTCTTTAAGACCTTAATGAAGATGTTCAATGATTGTTTTATTGTATGATGGTTATTATGACTTTTAATTATTTATTATTTATTTTTAATATTTTTGATGAAGACATACATGTAGATTACCCAAATCACTTTTTTTTATTATATAAGTACATTTATTATATTACATTTGAATGAGTTTTATTTATTTCATTTTTACATTTCAATTTTCAACATATTATCAAATGAAAGTTTCTAAAACATAAAGTTTCCACTACCCCAAAGTTTATTTTTTTTCTCTCTACTATGCATGAACAAAAGTTGGACATTCAATGTGTGCAACTACAATGCACACAAACACACAATAGTGCAAGGAGTGGTGCACAATTGTCCAGAATAGTGCATGTGGTGGCGCACAAAAGTGTGCACGATGGAAAACAATAGTGTAAGAGATGGGGCAATTGTATTTTAAATTGTCCAAATGCATGCTAGGAAAAGCCAAATTGATGCAAATGTGTCTTTCATATGATTTCTTATTTATCATATAGAGAATTATTAAAAATAATTTATGATTAATGATAATTATCCTAAAATATTGGGATACAAAATTATTCTTTTAAAGAGTATGAAAAATAAAAAATATATAACTTTACCTTTAAAAATTTTTGTTTACATTACTCTAATCTACATCTCTCACATAAAGCAAGTATGGATGCAATTTGCACATTTCATTTTCCACGATTTCACAAAAAAAAACAACATAATCAAATTTCAAATAACATTTCAGGATGTCCATAGCGAATACCAAACAATGAAATCAAACAGAATAGCATGCGAACATGAATATAGATAATAAGAGAACACAAATACTACAATCGGCATGCGGTTGTGTTCATATCAAAGAATGGATTCGTATTGGCATGTGATTATGTTCATATAAGAAAATGAATTAGTATGTTTTTGGCATCCAGTGTATTAATGAGAGCCCAAAATCTAGTCCTCTTCCATGATGTGTTTATGAGAACCCAAAATCTAGTCATCTTCCATAGTTTATTTATGAGAGCCTAAAATCTAGTCCTCTTCCATGGTTTGATTATGAGAGCCCAAAATCTAGTCCTCTTCTATGGTTTGTTTATGACATCCATCAAAAAAATCACACGCTTAAAATTAGAAGAAAATGAAAAAAACTAACTGTCATCAACTTTGATGAGCTTCATGTCATCAATCTTGAAGTTGAAGCACCATCGATACCGATAAGGATGATAATAAATAGTCCTCATGTCCAGTTGTCCACAATGTTGCTATCGTAAAAAGTTACCCGAATGCCAATCCATGATGATGCTTACCTTACACAAAGCAAAATCTATGCCTATTACTTGTCTCTTTCCCCATTGCATTTACTTGTGGTTATCCATCACACGCAAGTGTTTTAAAAAAAAACATTTGATTGGAAGCTACAAAAAGCAAGCTTTCCTTCAACCTTTGTGAGCATGAGAAGACAAGACGGCTACTCATGTTCACTTCCTAGCATCAAAAAGAAACAATGCTTCTCTTTAACCAGATCTTAAAATATGAAATTCATGTATATTTTAATTCTCATAATAACCAAATATAAGTATTTTTTAAGGGTAAACTTGTCATATTCAAATTTGTCTATCTTTAAGAGTAATTACTTTACATACTCACTCCTATGGGTAATTATCAATCCTCAATCACCCATTTTAATAATTATCTCATATGAATATTAAAAAACAAAAATACTTTAAAATAATATTATACCAATATAGTATTAGTTAAATGAATCATAAAATTATAAATCGGCCTTCAACTACTAACATATCTCAACAAAATAAAATTGATAAAAGAAAGAATAAATATCTAATTAAAAAAACTCAAATATTTATACTTGAAATGAGTATTCCCAAAAATGTTTAAAGAGATTTAATTTTAAACTATAATCTACATCATTACTCAAATACTCTCTTTTACTATTTTTTTAGTGTATACCTTTTGAGATCTTATATCCCAAAGAGAAGCTATTTTATTTACTTTTCACAATTTTAGAATGCACATATTTTGTTTTAGATCACTTTCTATGATGAAACAAGTTGACATATAAGGCCTTGTGATAAATTTTTTTTGGTGACTCTAGTACCTTAAAAAAATATAAATATTTCTCACTAGATATTGATTAAATTTTAGTGGGTGTGAATATTTTTTTTTTTGACAATAACTTATATTTTAACAAGACTAGAATGAGTATGACATAATCTCCAATTAAAAATGTCACAAAAAAATAAAACACATAGAAATAAATTATTTCTTTCTAATAAAGAAAATTTAGGAAAAGATTATCATAACAAAATACAATTAAAAAATAAAGCATTTAGTAGGCAATTTCACGAATACAATGAAGAGATCTCAACTTATTTTTTTTCTACTAAACTTTATGTAGTAGACTTGTATATATCAAGTTTATGAGGAGTATTATGTGTTTTATTTAGAGGTGTCAAATGAGTCGGGTCGGGTTGGGCCAGCCTATTTTTTTGGGTCCAACCAGGCTGGCGTGCTATGTCAGGCACGGCACAGTTCCTTGAAGGGTAGGCCCGGCATGAGCCCCCAACCCAAAATCTACCCGAGTTCGAGCTGGTTCGGGCCAATTCAGATCGGGACGAACATATTTTTAGAAAATTAAGATTTCAGCATCACGCCATTACCTGTCAAGCGTGTCAAGCCGTCACTCATCGAGCGTCGCCGCATCATTCCCTAGGTGGACGTCGCTCAGTGCATGGTCACATGTGTCATGCCCACATGTCAGGCATTCATGCAGTGCATGGCACGGCACATGGGCTGAATACCTTCTGCACGGCACAGCACGGCACAACACGGCAAGCACGATTCATGCTGAGGGTGAGCCTGACACGGGCCTAGGCACGCTACTGTAGTGTGTCGTGCCGAGCAATGCACACATGAAATGGGCCATGCTTCGAACCAGGCCCAAGCTACCCGACTCGTTTGACACCTATAGTTTTATTCAATTTGTTTTTTTTTATTTTTAATGGGAGTACCATACATATGGATAATCTCAATCATTTCTACAAATTATATATGAATATCTGACTCTATGATAGTGACAGCATACTATGAACAAATAAGTCTAAATATAACTAATAGAAAACTCTATCTACTAACTAGTATTCCAAGTAAGATTACTAATAAGAAAGAAAAAGTAATAAATCAAAGCGTAACTTATAGATTTATACTCTTCTTAAAATATTAGTCTTCTTAAAAAAAAACATGTGTACTCACAAAAATCCTATAAGTCTATGAAGAAAAACACTTGTCTTCTTTTTGAACATTGAAGTATTTAAAGAAAGCACATCTCAATATCCTAGATAAAAACTTATTTCATCATAGAGAGAGATCAAAAACAAAATAAGTACAATCAAAAATAATAAAATCAATCTAAATAATTTCTTTCTAGAATATAAAATCAAAAAACATATAAATTGAAATAATGACAAAAGAAAATATTCACTTTGTGAGATACATGGCAATTAAAATCGTACCTTCACAAAAATATTACAAAATACTATTTTCAATAAATAAATATCAGAGCAATCTCAATCAAACGTGAATTTTTACTTTCAACAATCTCATTTTATACAGATTTCCATCAAGGTAGTTATTTTTCAGAAGTACAAGAACACCAATTGTGAAAAATATGAATTCCATTAAATCATTGAGGTCCTCCAAATCAATGAGAACTATAAATTCCATGCCTAGTGATAATGAGTTCCAATCATCAATTTTATATGGAAGATCCTTGTCTTAGAAAATGAATCTCATGGATGGGGGGCTACTCCCATTTGGATAGCAAAGGTCATGTCTTGATTACCCAAAAATTATTTCAAAAGAATATCATAGGTTGTCTTATTGTTCCTCTTGCTGCTAGCAGTTATATCACAACTTTATTATCTGATAAAGAATCAAAATGACTTGCAATTTATTTCTTTTCTATTCTAAACTTGTATGCACCTGTTTGATGGGTTATGAGTGTCAGATTCTATTATTTTCCATGTTAATTATTTGGTATGTATTTTATGTTTGTAATCAGAATACCAAATATGTATGAGCTATCTCGATCAAATTTTCCCATGTAAGAGAGATTTTATTTGAGTTGTTTAGGTGTAAAGTTGTAAGTTGTTATCTTTTATTGCATTGTATTATTTTCAAGTTGTATTAAGTTAATTTCAATTGTTTATTTTATTTCTACATCTCTATTTGTAATACATTTCGTATCCAATAAATTCGGTCATCACATGTTACATGATGTACATCTAATTAACATTTAAATTTTTCATTACACATTATTTCATTCATTATATTTTTATAACCACATTGCATTATCATATATCATAGTGTGCCATATAACCATTTTATATAATATTTCATTGAATCATAAGAAACATGGACACGAATATGAACATGGTGATACGACACGGGAGGACACGGGAGGACACGGGAGGACACGAGAATACAACAAATTAAAAAAAATCAGGATACAAATACAAAAAGGGCACAGTATAAAAAAATAAAATAAAAATAATTATCCTTATAAATATTGTCCTTAAAAATAATTTAGATAAATAAAAAAAATGCATATATCTATATGTATATATATATATATATATATATATATATATATGTATATGTATGTGTGTGTATATATATATATGTATGTGTGTGTGTGTATATATATGTATATGTATATCCTTAAATTATATATAAAAATTAATAGGATTAAGATTGATTAGAATATTAATATCAATATCATTTAAAATAAATTAAAAGTAAAAAAAAAGAGGAATACTCCTACAATTTGGTCAACGATACACCACGTGGCATATCGGACACGTGTCCAACACGTATCCGAAGTGTATCCACGTGTCCAACACATGGGCACTCCATGAGTTTCCCATATCTGTGCTTCATAGATTGAATCTATCAAGTTCTTTTGATCAGCATCATGCACTGACAGCACGTCCACATTAACTTTAGCCTAACAATTCACATCAAAGCATTTCACATCCAGCCAAAGTTAGCAAGTAAAATTGAAAATATTATAGAAACATGTTTTACCTGTTTTTCCTCTAATGAGCCTATTTTTCCATCCTGAACCATATAAGAAAAATAAGCATGGTAAAAAAAAAGAAAAGGCAACAGAAAAGGAAACAACAATTTTCTATTCATAAAAATTTAATTGTTTTTAACATTTTTATTCAAAAATATAAGAGCAAATAATTGATACAGTATGTCAGTTGAGATATCATTGGCAACATATTTCTCTATTGTTGCCACGAATTTAAAAAATATATTTCAAGCTTACCAAACAGGTAACCAAACAATGCAACTGCCATAATTCATTGCCTACTTGTGAAAGATTTTCAGCAGCAGAGTTAACCTGAGACAAAACATCAGACAAATTTCTGATATCTAAAAATCTAAAGCAGAGTTTTCTTAATAATTAGAATGAAATGTTTAATAAAAAATCAAACAAACATATAATCCTGAATTCACTTAAAATTATGAAAGATATATTTTTGTTTAACTCTACCAGTCATGATGTTGTTCTAGTGACCGATTATGATGCCCAGATAAAAGAGGAGACATTGTATTAGGAATGTGAATCATTTGTAAAAGAAAAGCAGCCACATTCTCTTTTATAATAGATTTAAGTTCAAAACAAATTATGACACAAATTTAAGATGTCCTCTTTAAGTGATGCGCTAAACAAATATGAGGTGAATTGGAAAAATAAAAAAGTAATGTATGTTGTGCTTACAACATATTGCAATGATAATGAACTAGATGTAATGTATCTACTCCAACATGTAGATAAAACTAAAAAAACAATACTGCCTGATAATAAATAGGAAAAAAAATATCACACTATGCTAAATATTGTGATCAAAGAATTTCTAGATAAAACTAGAAAAATTACAAAAACAACTTGGTATATAGTTATCAAAGATTAATAATGCATACGCATGGTATCCTTATATAATAAACAAATTAATTTGGACAACCAAACATATTAGATATTTTTATCAACAATTAAATAAAAAAATTAAATTGATAATAAACTAAAAACTAACAAACTGTAAAACTTGATTCTCATACTAGTGTGTGAAAATTTAGAATATCCAACTTAGAGATAAAAAAAATATGCCAAGGTCTATTAAAGGTATTCATGAAGATATTAAATTATGTATACATTATCTGAATATAAGTTATAACAATTATCCTACTCTGAATCTTCACACGAAAAAAAAAATAGTTTACCTTTAAGTACATATACTAATGAATTACTAAATTAAAAACTATACAGATCATATTGTATAACTATCAAAATAATTAAGATAAGAGAAAAAAGTTAAAATATAACATTCACGATTATGTGTCATATCTAAAATATCTCATATATAATCATCATCATCACCTTAATTTTATTTATGTACAGAAACTCAAATCAATAGTTTATCCCTTATTTTATCCATGCATTCAAATAATTTCTTCCTTATCTCATCAGCATTAGAGAATCTATTCTCATACCGTGATTAAAGATTAAGATAAAAACTTAATGCATATAAAAGTCGGTGAAATTGCAGAGTCCATCTTGCATCAATTTTTCTTTAACTTGGATTATATTTTTTTTTCCACTCCCATATAATTAAATGCAATCTTCTTAGCAAAATTCATCAACTCATAAATATAACTCATGACTAATTTTTCCTCTGAATCAACCTCTCTCAAAATATTAACTAATAAAATAATGATCTTTATATAAAAAACACATGAGATAAAAAAATGTGGATCAAACAACATTATACTTCCCGTTTTCACATATTCTACCTTTTTAGCCCATTTACTTGAACATCATTTTTTTGAAAAGAACATTGCTATAAGAAATTACTTTTACTTATAAAGACTTTAGTTATTAAGAAATGAAATAGCAAATAATACGATTACTGGATAAAAAAGTCCATAATTTTTTATATATGTTCTCATCAAGCTAAGAACCTAAGTATGATTATATATGAATTTCACAGCTTGCCTAACTCGAGCAAATGTAATATCATAAACATTTAACTTTTCAATATCATCTAACTTTAAATCAATATAATATGCAACACAATGCGTTAACCACAATCTTATTTTTTTTCATAAGCTTCATTTCAGCATTTACATAATTAAAGGTGTTATCACTAATGACTTACATAATATTCTCCTCCCTAATTTCTTTAACCAAATCTTCAAGATATCTAAACATTAATTCTTTATTTTTTATTGTATCAAAAGTATCAATTAATTTCATAAATCAAGTGTTAGTATGACTATTCATCAAAAAATTGATAAGATAACTACTCTTTCTATGTGTTCAATCATCTAACATAACTAAACATCTATATTATTTCCAAACTTTTTTTAATCTTTCATAATGACACTTAGGTCATTCACCTCTTCTTTAAGAATCTAAGTCATCAATTTGTTAATACTTAAAGACTTAAACCCATACCTAAAAATTATAATAGTATCTATCATGGGAATCTAATAAGGATTGTTCACAATATTGAATGTGAGACCTTTTGAATTCATAAACCTATCAATTTTTCTAAATACATCATTTATTTCTTTTTGCTTCCACCTTGAATTCAAAGTACTTTAATAAGGTTGTAAAGCAATAAATTTATCCATGGATCTCCTAGAAATAGATTCCCCACTCCCACTCCATCTCCCACTCTCACTCCCACTCCCTAAAACACCTATTGATTTGGACAATGTACACTCATACATAAAATTTGGATCCATACTAATTTCTTGAAATATTTTATTTCTTTTCGTTTTTAATCATTAAAATTAGTCAATGCCTCTTTACATTCCAATCTAATATTTTCACTAACTTTATGGAATAGTTTCATACCATGATGAGTTCCAGCTAAGTGATATTTGAGTCTATTTATCTCTCTCACGCATCTTTGATTGCAAAATTTATATCTCTAATATTACTCCCCAGAAATTTCAATAATATTTTTTCATACAAAATCTTTTCTTGGATTTTTTGAATCGGATTAACTCTTTTTTTTAATAAAATTAATTTTTATTATTAATACCCTCTCTTTTGGAGAAGGAATACCATTGAATACAAACTAAAGCGATCCTCTTACCCCTTACGCCCTTTCTCAAATAAAACACAAAAAAATATCGTATCTTATTTAATTCCTAATTTAAAGAGGCTCTAACATCATAGCCTATCATGAGCATTTTAATCCAAATTCTGCCAATACTTTGATCTTTAAATATTATCCGGCAGCTTTTTCCATTCCTGTGCTCCTGTTTTATATGTTATAAGTGTTCATCACTTCTCTCATGCTCAGCTTAACTAGCTACTACCCTGGCTCAACCAAATTTCTGACACTCCCTCCATCCACTTCAATGCCCTGTCCACTGCTCCTCCTGTTATGTATCTTTTTCTCCCTTCTTTCAAACTTATTCGGCCATTAAGAGGACCCCTTTCACGGCCCACCTCTTGCATACAATTAGAACAGAAAGACCACTATACTTTACCTTTTTCCCCTTTTCATCCCTTACCCTCCATTTTATCCCTTAATGTTGGGATAGGCTTTCCTTCCTCTGTTTATTCCTACATTTTCAAACTAAAAACACAAGCCATGCATGCCATTTACAGAGTCAAATTTCCATATAACCTCCTGTGTAAGTATTATTCTACTCTTAGACTTTACCCCTCTTTTTGTTCCTTAAATAAGGAACTCCTTCCATGTCTAGTCTGGCTAGCCCCTTAAGTTTTTCTGGCAGAGACTTCCTATCAAATTCCAGGACTCCTAAGGTTAATCCTAGCCTTGCTAAGCTGTCTGCAAGGGCATTTGATTCTCTATAGGTGTAATGTATTGTAGCCTTCAATTCCCTCATATTGTATATGATCTCCTCTACCTCGTCCTCATATTTCCACATTACTAGCCTTTTAGTTGCTAGGCTAACTAGCAGTGCAGAATCGACTCAAATTTTAATTTCTTTATATTTAAATTCTTTGTAGAAATTTAGGCCCTTTTGTAGAGCATTGATTTCTGCATGCAAAGCTGATGATGCCCTAGTGTCAAAAAAGAATGCTTTAAGTATTCGCCCTTGTGAGTCCCTTATTACTCTTTCTCCTCCTGCTTTCATTTCTCTATTAAAGCTTTCATCCGTATTGAGAGCTATTTTTCCCGTAGGTGGCTTATTCCAGCTAACACTCTTTATGCCAGCCATTTTTCTTTATCTAAGGATACTCCACATATCCTTCTAGCTTCCCTTTTCATCTCTATATTTGCTATCCTGATAGGTTTCATCTCCGATATACTTGTAATTTCTCTCTTTATCTTTAATTATTTATTGCGAATTCATATGTATTGCTTCAAATCTACTTTTATTCCTCGCCTTCCATATGCACCAAATAATGACGTGTGAGAGAATTTGGGTGAGCCATTTATACACCTTATTCCTTGGAGTGACCTTGCTCCATCTTTCTATTCTACCCTTTAAATCTAAAATTCTAGAGCTCCCCAATACTGAGATTTTCAGCTCCTTCCATGTTTCCACTGCTATTCTCCCTTTCAAAAATAGGTGCTCTGAAATTTCTATTGCCTCTAAGCAACAATCACAACTTGAGGCCAGCCTTATACCTTTTTCTTGTACATTCCAATCCACAGGAATGAACTTCGAAATCACCTTCCACATAAACGATCACATTTTTAGCAGAATTTCCTTCTTCCAATCTCATCTGAATATTTGTTGTTGCGCTTTCTTTCACCTTACCAGCATTTTTGCTAATTTTAAATTAAAGGCAGCTTGTGCATCCAGGGTCCATTTTCATCTGCTTTTACACAATTTAGAATGTGCTTCCACTAATTCTTCCTGATTTTTCATAGCTTTCCAAGTTTTTGAGGATTTCCTCCAGACATTATGAGTAACTTTTCCCCATCCATATTTAGCTCGCATAAATTTAGCCAACGGTCCCTCATCCTCTTTCAGTCTCCACCAGCCTTTACATGCTCGTGCTTTGGTCGTGTCTTCTAAGCTTAGAAAATCCAGTTCGGCTTCCTCTTTAGGATGACATAAGTCATCCCATTTTTCCAGTGTAACTTTGGCTTGCCCTCTTTTTTCTCCAATAAGAAGTTTGTCATTTCTTTTTCTAGTTTTTTTATAAAATTTTTTGGAGAATGAATAACCAACAGAATGCTCGCCAGTATGCCTTGAAGCACATACGAGATTAGAATTATTCTTCCCCCAAATCTTAATAAACTTTCTTTCCAACCCACTATTTTCCTTCTCATTTCATCTAAGAGGAACCTTAAATACTCCTCCCTTAGTCTGGCCGCGTAAATGGGGCAGCCCAAGTATGTTAATGCCTCCCTTATGGGCATAAAACCCGTGAGACTTTTAACCTTATGAGCAACATTTTCAGGGGTTTTTTTTTTATAGCAAAAACTGACATTTCTTTCTGTTCACAATTTGTCCAGTTTCTTCTAGTGTTTGCAGCAAATCCATGAGATTAATAATGGATCTATGACTAACATTTGTAAATATTATAAAATTATCTGCGTATGTCAGGCAGCCCACTCTGGAAGTATTTTTCGGTTGCCTAAAAAAAATATCTTATTCTCCGTCAATCTTTTATTCAAATTTCTAATCAATAATTCTAAGTAAATATCGAAGAGCAAAGGTGATAAGGGATCTTTGTCTTAGCCCTCTAATTAGCTTGAACTCTTCCCCTCTTCTTCCATTCACAATTATTTTAACCAATACATTCGAGATATATCTATATATTAGATCGATACAAAGTTATGAGAAACCTAGCTTTCACATTGCAAAGCATAAGATATCTCATTCCACCCTGTCGAACGGTTTAGACAAATCTAATTTTATCACCAGATTATACCCCCTGACTTTTGCTCCTATGTCTTTCATCATTTCCGAGGCTAAACTTATGTTTTCTGTCATAAGCCTATTTTTGACGAAACATATCTGTTCTTGCGAAATTATATTTGGCAAGATATAACTTAACCTATTTTAAAGGATTTTTGCCAATATCTTGTATACTGCATTACATGAGCTTATTGGCTTGTAATCCTCACATTTTTGTGGCTTTTCATTTTTTGAAATTAGGACTATAAAAGAATTTGCCCATATTTTAGGAATGTTCGCACCTGCAAAGAAACTTGTGATTGCCAGCATCATATCCTTGTTTATGATGTGCCAACATACTTGAAAGAATGCATTATTCTATCTGTCCAGCCCTGCAGTATTATCCTTATCTAAGCTGAATACTGTATCCTTGATTTCTTTCTCCCCTGGTATGTCCTCCATTTTCAGATTCTGCTCCCTTGTGACTATGAGCTTTAGTTCCTTGATTAACGAATCCCCTTCGTGCATTATCTGCTCACACATATGCTTTTTAAAGAAGATTTTAAATAAGGTTTGTATCTCATCTTCTTTCTCTACCAATCTTCCTTCTACATTTTTAACCCCTTTTATTTGTCTTTTTTTGGGCTTTAATTTTACTCATAGTGTGAAAGAATTTTATATTTTTATCCTTCTTTTAACCATTTTATTTTTGTTCTCTGTTTCCAATATATTTCTTCTATGTGCAACCTGAGCCTTAGCTCCTCCTTTGCCTTAATTATTGTCTAATCTCTTCTTTTTGATCTTGCTCGTATTCTAATTCCAACTTCTCTATTTCTTTCTCTGCCTTAATGATATTCTTATTGATATTTCCAAAATACACTCTATTCTATTTATCTAAACAAGTTTTTAGTATATAGAGCTTGGCAGTCAGAATTTGTATTTACCTACCCTATACCGGGTCCCACCAAGAGTCTCTTACATTCTTTTCAAAACTTTCATGCTTGGCCCACATGTTTTGATATTTGAAACTCATGGACTTCTTTTGATTACTATAAATTGATAGGAGTAGTGGGTTGTGATCTGAGTAGGTTCTATTTAGGTGTCTCACTCATGTGACTTCGTGGGAAATTACACACTTGGCATTATACATTACCATGTCTAATCTTGCCCAGATTACTCCTCTCTTTTTCCAGTTATTGCACCAAATGTAACTAGACCCTAAAAAGTCTACTTCTATCAAGTTTGTTCTAAATATTATTTCATTAAAATTGTGTCATAGCCTCTGTGTCAGAAGGTCTTCCTCCTTTCTTTTCCTGTGAACTTCTAATCACATTAAAATCCCTCCCGATAATCTAGGGTATATCTTATAAAGTTATTTCTGTCATCTTTTTCCAAAACATTTTTCTATCTTCTTTTGTATTTTTAGCATATACCACTGATATTACTTCATTTAATTCCTTATTTGTTTTAAAATGTATTACCTATTCCGTATCCTTTATAATATCTATTACTAAAGCATTATCTCACATAATCATCTAAAAAAACTACGAATCGGAGTAACTCATTCTAAAAAATATCAATAATAATATTCACATTTCTATATAACAATATAATTAACTAAAAAATAATAGACATAATTTAAAAAAATTTAAAAAAAAAATTCAGAATTTAATTGGTTTAAATCTTAAAAAATTAAGGCATGACAAAAAAATATCTTTGAACCAATGAAATTTTGAATTTCATTTCATTATAAGATTATTGTAGCTTGTTCTGTATGTTTATTTTTTTATTTTTTTATTTTGATGGAAGTACCCACCCTGTGAATTACATATTTTTTTTGCTCATTTTATAAAAACATGTTTGTTTGAATTTTATTGTTGAGTATTAATAAAATTTTATTTTTCGTATTAATTAGTAACATTAATTATAATGTTAAAAATTATTAATCAAAAAAAAAATTTATTAAGTTATCAACAAATTGATTATGAAAACTAATATATATGAGTAATCATATATATGTTTTTGGATTATACTACGTTATTCATAAATTACTTGAATTATTTATTTTCATGTTATTTTTCATTATTTCTCATAATATCTTACTTTTTGAAGAAATTTTTTCTATTTTCTAGAATCTTTTACATATTTATTTGTTTATATTCAATTTCATTATTTTTGACTCCTGAGTGTGAATCATTAAATTTGAGCATGAATGAATTGTTCCTCTTCTATGGATTGTATTACAATATTATTCTATAATTCTACTTGTCTATTATTAAGATTTGGGATCTCATCATAATGTCATGATATGTAATAAAATGTAGAGGATCTTCACTCTAATGAAAGTTAAGTTAAAAATACTATTTAACTTAACTTCACTCTAACTTGACGTAATCATTAAGAGCCTGATTAGCAAAATTTTTACAAGCAATCATCTCATTTAGTGTACACCAGCAAATAATTTTTCTTTATAATTTTGGAAGTCTTGATAGTAGGATGATTTTTCTTATTGTGTAGATTATTGATATTTTAGTTTTCAGAGAGAAAATTATGTAGAACTCATCTAAAAAAATATTTTCAATCATAATTTCAAATAAAAAATCTTATACTCATCTCAAAACATAAACATAACTTAATGAGAAATTATCTTGCTACTAAGGAAACATATACTTAATATCTTGATAGTGATTGAACTATTAAGTTATCAACTAAGAAATATTACTATTGATATAGCTATTAATTTTATGTTTGATATAACATATTTAATTGATTCTACTACTTAGAGAAAAATTAACAATCTAACTATTATCAAACCAAATACAATATATACAAATAAAACAATTAATCATTTTCAAGATTCTCATCGATAGGTTTATCCATATAAAACTCTTAGCAAACTGAGATAGATGGAGAAGTCTTTGAGGCTCGTAATATCTTTTAGTGATCACGAATACTTATGTTAGTTTTGATATTCATATTTAAATTGAACAATAATTTGCACCAAAAAGAGATTTTTGACAAATTTTGTATTTTTTTAGATGCAATCCTACATTTTAAGAAAATAAGAATTTTATAATTATTTTGAGAGTTGATATACAAACAAAGTTGAAAGATATGATAATTATTACTTACAATATATTTTAGATCTAACATATATTTAAGAAGATCAGATATCTATTTTTTCTCATCACTATTTTCTATGACAATCAGTCAATAAGATATATTCTCAAATCATGTATTTCACAAACAGGTAAAGCATATAGAGATTAAATATTTCTTTTTCAAAAATATAACATTTAAAATAAGACTATTAGAATAACATGTGTTCATAGAGCAAAACAACCAATTGACAACTTCATAAAAGACTTGAACAAGTCTCAACTTATTTTTCATTCTTTCATATTTTGTGTTATAAACTAATAGACACAAACTTTACGTAGGTGTTGTAGGTTTTAATTGCACACTTTGTTTTTTATTATTAAGCTATTATTCATGATAACAATCATCACATTGGTTGTCTCAATCTATTAACTCATTATATAACAAAATTGTGTGTTATTTTACATGTATGAGATTATTGAGTTTTATGTTTAGTTGAATATTTCTACAAAAGGTTCAAAACATTATTTTATCTTTTTATAGAGTAACTTTATCAATTACATCAATAGAAATAGTTTTGCAATATCTCAAAAAATAACATAATTTGTTTTCAATAGAAAATATATTAAGGCAATATAATAAAAAATTTGATAATATAATTTAAACATCTATAAGAATGATTGAAATAAATATTAATGGCAAAAGATACTAAATATTGCATTAATCTTATACCTAGGAAAAGTGCATGTTATGTTTTATATTTTATTTTATTTTCTTTATTTTTAGCTTTATAAATATAAGGATGGACTCATACATCATCTACAAACTTATAAGATAGTTGCTATGAAGAAGAAAATTTCGAGTTGAAAAATAAGCATCACAATATGTTAAGGTAGTGAAATGTTACTACTACATCATCATTATATCAATATTCTACTTAACTTGACAAAATCATGACATTGTTTGAATCGCAACATAAGTTATTGTGACAAAGTGAAACATGTTATCGTGACTGAAATGATCTTGCGACATAAAATACATTATCGTGACAGAAATGGTCTTACGACAAGAAATATTTTTCAGGATTCCAATTGTTAATGAGATGTTGGACAATTATTTTCACTGTTGCCACGACATAAAATATGTTGTTGCAATGTTTACTTATATTTATGCTTAGTATTTAAGTGTTTAATAAATAAGTAATATAATATACAACATAATATCAACATGAGATATATAAGATGTATCACACAATAGGAAAAAAATCTAGATTATCCTAAGTGAAATTAGTGTGTGTTTTTCCTCCTCCCCTCTTTTGTGTAAATACATGTGTGTTATCATGTTTATGGTTGTGCTTGTTCTCTCTCTTGTATCTTGTAATAATCTCATTGTTAATCACTTCATAGATTTACCCTAACAATTTACATTCCTTGTCACCTAGTGGAATTGAGGTAGATCTTGACGAATCAACAACAAGATCCTAAGTAATATGTTTGCTCTTCACATTGACATCGGTACTATCTTGGTTCCAATTCTACTACTTAGTTTCATAGTGCTTGTTCGCATTGCTCATTTCTAGCATTGGCATGAGGTTTTGAAATCATGATATTTGATTATAGGTGTCAAACGGGCCGGGCCGTGCCGGTCCGGCCCGTTTTTTTAGGGCACATTCGTGCTACCGTGCCCAGCCCGGCACGGTTTAAAAATAGCCGAGCCCGGCACGGCCCGTAGGCACGGCGGGTCGTGCCGTACCTTGTCTGGCCCGCTCGGGTTTGCCTGTCCGAGCGGTTCGGAATACGAGAAGACCGCGGCTCGGGTCGAATCAAACCCGACCTGCAGTCTTTTTTTGCGGAAGGGGCATCCTGGGGTCGGGCTCACGGGACACCCGGCATGGGACTGACCCGTGCCGGGGTGCCGTGCCACGTGCCAAACCGTGCTGGGTCAGGCACGGCACTGGCCAGGCACGGCACGGCTCTGGCCATGCACGGCACGGCTCTGGCCAGGCACGGCACGGCTCTGGCCAGGCACGGCACGGCTCTGGCCAGGCATGGCACGGCTCTGGCCAGGCACGGCACGCGCCTAACCAGGGCACGGCACAGGCCCGGACATGGATTTTTTCCGTGCCGGGCCGGCCCAGGCACTGCTGAACCGTGCCGTGCCTCATGCGGGGCCGGCCCGGCCCGGTTGACACCTGTATATTTGATATCAAAGCATCGGATTGCTGATATTTGGTATCAAAACAAGATTATTTTAAAGATTTTTTTGCAAGATCAATTAGAAAAATCTCTATAAATAACTGAGTTAATAAAATTAAAAATAGAGAAATTTTCAAGAAAGAATTTCAAACTCTTGAAACAAAAAATGAAATACTTGTTGATGAATAGAGATTTATAGTCTACAATCAAAAATTTGAAGCTATTTGTCAATGGTAAACAAGTAGAATAGAAGTTAAGTATCATTGGTGAATGAGAAAACCAAGACCAAAGAGCTAAAGGCCTAATTCAACTATGCTTGGATTACTTCATTTTTATAAATGTCACTGGAGAAAAAAAATAAATTGTGGTTGACACTAAAGAATCTTCATTAAAATAAGTCATTAATCAACCAAACATTCTTGAGAAATAATCTGTTTAATCTATGTATGAGGCACAATGATCATTCTTGAAATAATCAACCAAACAATCTTGAAATATGTTTCTCTAGTCACTTACATGAATTCAGCACAATGATCAGCAAGTTCATGTCTATAGTTTGTAAATCAGTGAGAATGATAGGGTGATGATGATGTTTTGTTTGTTACTGAATGCATAAGATAATTTAATTATCATCATTAATAGTATTTTCATAAAATTGACATACAAGAGAGTAATTATAACTCTTTTGTTTAATGATATAAAGAGGTCAAATATGAAAATATCCTCGAGTTAAGTATTACTTATGGGAGGAAATGTTTTCAAGACTAGAAATGATAGAAGTAACTTAATGAAAAAGTAAAGTCGGGGAAAAGTTAACTTTGCAGCTACATGTGTCGCTCACACTTATGAGGACACATTATTCTTTAAATTCTAGAGCCTCATATCACATAACTCAATATCGAGAATGATTCTGTGAGTATAAAAATTATGATGATAAAAGAATATATATGAGTAATAACTTTATTGTTAACACTATAAGTTGTGGAAAAGTAAAAATAAGAATACATGATATAACAATGAAGAAGCTTCGATGTATAATTCATGTTTCTGGCATCAACAAAAACCTCATCTTAGTTAGGGTGATAACAACTACATGCTTGATTTTTACTTGTGATGATAAGTGATATAATATAACTCAAAAGAATGATCATTTCTCGAGGAATAAAAGTTACATCATTGAACAAGCTGATGACTTCCATCATCCTTAGTTATAAAAGTAGCTCTTTTCATTTTAGATCACACCACTAAGAGAGAAATTTCACAAGAACTATGTGAACTCAAGAGAATAGAGAAAAGACAACTAGAGATTATAAAAAAAATCAATTAACAGCATACCTCAAATAATGTTGTGATCATAGTTATGAAAGGCGCGTCTAAAGCTCAGGCGCCACCACTCCCAGGAAAAACACATCGCTTCAGGCGAGGCGCAGGCGGGGGAGGCGCAGGGAGCAAGGAAGCATGGGCACGACACGGATAAGTGTCTGATACACCACGTGGCGTATCATTTATAAATCCGTATCCGATACGTCACGTGGCATATCAGACGGTGGCGTATCGAACATCCAATAGGCAGCAGAGGGCAAGCGCGAATTGAGGGGGGGGGGCTAAGGGCGAGCGGGAATTGAGGGGGAGGCAAGGGACGGGCGGGAATTGAGAGGGAGGCAGGCGGACGGGAATTGAGGGAAGGCAGGCGGGTGAAAATTGAGGGGGAGGAGGCAGGGGCGGGTGGAAATTGAAGGGAAGGCAAGCGGGTGGGAATTGAGGGATGAGGCAGGCGGACGGGAATTGAGGGGGAAGGCAGGTGAGCGGGAATTGAGGGGGAAGGCAGGTGAGCGGGAATTGAGGGGGAAGGCAGGTGAGCGGGAATTGAGGGGGGAGGCAGGCGGACGAGAATTGAGGGGAAAGGCAGGTGGGCGGTAAAATAAAATAAAATATTTTAATAAAATAAAATACAATATTTTTATTTTATAAAATAAAAATATATTTATTAATTTTATAAACTAAAATATTTTAATTTATTTTATTTTATAAAATACATAATATTTATAAAGAAAATAATTTTTATTTTTAATTTTATTTTTTTATCATGACGTATCCTAACCGTATCCGTATCCTAGTTTTTTAGAATTTGTCGTGTCCTCGTATCATGTCGTGTCGTATCCCCGTGTCTGTGTCTGTGTCCGTGCTAAACCAAGCAAAACACAAATACCAATACCAAAACCAAAGTCAAGACCATCTAGCTCTAAACATACTCCTACTCTTATTTTGATTGATGAAGATGAAAAGATAATCTATTCATCGGGAGAGAAAGATGAAGAAGATGAAGAGTGAAAGATTGATGATGAGAATGATATTTATAAAGACTTTCTTGATTTAGATTTAGATGTAGATACATGAATGTTTATTTTGTTTTAGAACTTTGAATGTTTGTTATTTTGTTTTGAAACTTTGAATGTTTGGATGATGGGAGCACTATTAATATTTGATTTTTATCTTTGATGTTATTTAGTTTATTATTAAATGAAAATTAAAGACTATATTTAGTAAAATGTATAATTTTTATGTGTATTAGGCTGGGTGCGCCTCAAATAAAAAAGCATGCGCCTCAAGTGCGCCTTGCGCCTTAAAGCCCCAAAAAGCTTTTGCACCTCAGTGCACCTTGCGCCTTAAATAACTATGGTTGTGATTCAAAAACTAGAATATCAACTATGATTTCTCAAGGGACTACAACATATAAGAAGAAAAATGTGATAGGAGATTCAACAATATTGTAATATTAAAAACGTCAACATATCAATGATAAAAGTCTTACGACTGCATCCGCAAACGACATGAAACCTAGTTGGCACAACTTTTCTCACGAAGGCAAGATGAAGAAAAGTTATCACAATTCAATTCAACGCATTGACATTAAACCTAATTGTCGCAACTCTCACTAACTTGCCACATAAAGATAGGTCATCACTACTCAACTCAACATTATAACATGAAACTTGGTTGTCTCAACTCTCCTTAAACCCACTTTATGAAGAAACAAGACCGTGACATGAAACCATGGAGTAGCGATTCAAACAATGCCACAACAAAAAGTTATGAAGTCGCGACTCAAAATCATAAAAAAAGTAATAGAGTTCTGATTCAATTTCATCAGTGCATAAAAAGTCTAATAAGGAAGCTATGGAATGCATACCATACACTTTTTATCACATGAGATAATTTGAACATTATGGAGAAGATAATAGTTTCAGAAAAATCAATACAATGAGAGCTAGACATAGAAGAAGAGATGCAATCTATGGTGAATAATAATACCCAGATGCATGTAAAATTACATAAGGAACAAAAAGTAATAAGATGCGAGTAAATATCCAAGTAGAAAATCAATATTGATGATAATCTTTATAATTATAAAGCAGAATTAATAACCAAGTTATATTCTCAGATTGAAAAGATAAATTAAAATGTAGTATACTCCCCAAAGGCTAAGATGACAAATATTCGAGTGGTTCTAGCTACTGATGTTTGATATGATTTAGAGGGAGTAGCCGAATGTGAAACAATTTTTCTTCACGATAATCTAAAGAAAGAAATTTTCATAAGGCAGCCAAAATAATTCGAGGTAAAAGGAAATGAGGACTTGAAATGTAAACAGAAAAAATATTTATATAGACAAAAATAATCCATGAGAATATGGTACAAGAAATGTGATACACTAATTTTTAGTTTCATAAGGAGTGATGTGGATCATTGTGTATACACAGAGATTAGGCACTATTTTTTAATCCTTACTATATATGTGAATAATATATTTTTGATTGAAAACAATAAGAATATAATTTGTACTATGAAAAAATAACTCGCAAGAAAGTTAGACATGGCTGATCTCAAGAAAATTAATAATATTTTAAGCATGCAATAATAAAGGATAGGAGAACACGTTATTATTTCTTAGACAGCAAAAGTATATTAAAAAATTACTTAGGAAGTTCAACATATATAACTACAAACCAATTAGTACAATTATATTTGTTGGGGTAAATTTATATGTGGATCACTGCTCATTTACATGGAACAAAATGAAAGAAATGGGTCTTGCTATGTATGCTAGTGGAGTTGACAGTCTAATATATGCGATGGTATGTATATGACCTAATATTTTACATGCAATGAAAATTCTCAATAAATTTATGACCAACCCAAAAAAAACACTAGAATATAGTAAAAATGATAATGGGGATAATTTTGAAATTAATAGAGCTGTAGATACTGATTGGGACATAAATATTAATACTAAAAGAGCAACAATCAAATTTGTATTCAAATTGTATTATAGATTAATAAACTAGTGGAGTAAACATGTTAAATCACTATCATCGATTGAGGTAGAATACTTAACTCTTACTTAGACATATATAGAAATCATTTGGATCAAACAACTATGTGTAGAGATTGGTGTCAAGCAGAAGAACCTGAGACTTAGATGTAACAGTCAAAATATTATTCACTTAATAAAGAATCCAATATTTCATATACAAACAAAGGACATTCATATTCAACATTATTTTATGAGAACATATATAACAAATTTTCATTCGGATGAAAAAAGTTGATATGAAACTGTACTTTGCAGACTACTTGATGAAGTCAGTAGACATTGAGAAGGGTCATAGTATTCATTAAGTATTCGCCAAGTTTTAAAATGTTAAGATTAGCTCATATATTATTTGGATTATTGAAATATAGTTGTTATAGAGAAGAAAATCATAAGCTGACAATAGACATCACAACATGTTAAGGTCATGTTTTTTGGGTCACATCACAAGCTATCGCCATAAAATGAAATATATTGATGTGACTGAAATAATCTAGCAACGTGAAAAATATTATCGTGATAGAAATAATCTTACAACATGAAACATATAATCAAGACTCTATTTATTACCGAGAGATTGGATAGTTGCCTTTGGTATTTTTAGAAAATTAAATAATTTTAGATATATAGTCAAGATAAAACCCATGAAAATTAGAAATGTCCTCAAGAAAATGAATATCAGAAAAACTCCAAGACTTGATAGTATTTTTATTAAAGTTAAAATTGTCATAGAAAAAAAAATCATGAATGGTTGACTAGGTTGTTTAACATTATAAAGTCAAAAAAATATATTTGATGAATGGAGACAATAAACTATAATTCCTATTTATAAGATCATGACAAGCCTGGACTAATCATGGGATGGGCCATGCATTAAATAACGCCTGGCCCGGTCATGCTGGTTTTAACCGGCATGAGTCTGACCTGGAATGGCTCAGTACGGCTAAAAGCCTAAGCCAAGCCATCAAGACATGCCTCCCAAGATTTCTTGCTGGTGCAGCACAACCCAAAATGAGAAATCATGTCATGTCTATCACTGAATAGTGGTCCGACTGGGCCACCAAAATTCAGGTCGTTCCAACCTAGCATGGCCCATTTGATACCTTTACTTTGGGGTAGGCAGAAAGAATAGACAAACTGATTATTTAATACAATGAGAAATAGAGTTTGAGGCCCAAACTGCATGGAAAAGGAATGTAATATATTAGCTATTTGAAGAACAAGACAAAGACTATTTAAAGACCATTCTGCTAAAGACGTTGCCTTTAACTATTGAGGGTAGGTTTTTAACTTTCTAACAGATGGTTCAATGCAAGCCGCATAGGAAACAGGTGTGACTGCATCAGCAGACAGTGTGCAATAGCAAGTAAAGCACCTTGCCAGGCAGCAGAGACCGGTAGGCAACGTGCATCAGCAAGTAGGGTGGTCGCCTAGACTGCAGCTCATGGGACCAAACAGCAGTTACATGCCCAAAAGTAGCCTAGATGGCTGTTATTTTCCAAATAAACACCTGTGCAGTGGTTATGGTCTTATGCACTTGAGGCAGTAGTTACGTACACAAGCAAGTATGCAACCCAATCAAGTACCTATGTGTCAGGCAATTCTAATTATATGGTGATTATCCTATGTGGTTAGGCGTATCAACCACCATTGTGACTTATATATAAAAGACCTTTGAGGCAGCAAGGACAACAAATTGGATTGTGAACCCTGCAGCATATTGTCATCTTTCATTTAGTGAAAACCTAGAAATTTCCATATAGCTGGTTAAGGGTTGTTGACACTAGCTGGTTCTGACATCAATTTTAACCAATCCAGTTTCAGAATGGTTTTGGTTCTCTGTCCACATTGAACCATGTTCAAGTTTACCTGCAAAAATGTGGGGACATTCACAGGAATGTCATTGGTGATGGTGCAGGTAATGGCAATTAGAATCATTCACTTAATTATTTATACATTAAACAACTATGCAATAAAAATGTTATGTTAGACTTATGAGCAAGGCAGAGAAAGATTTAGATGGGAAAGTCTTGGAAACCTGTCTTATCAAAAATATATGTATATATAAAATAACAGACTAAGTAGCATCAACATATCAGGATAGACTAGTCATTTTAATATGTGAAAATCTAAGGAACAATTGCAATTTCAAATGGGAAGGCTGTTCTTTGTGGGGAGTCAAACATCAAATCATCATCAGACCACAAAAGAATTTAATAGCATGCCATTTAAATCAACATACAATTGTTGAATATATTCATTTTAATATGAAAACTATTGTTCTCCAGACCATTATTATATGCTTCTTGGACTAACACATGTACTTAGTCCAACAATGCATTTGAGCCAGCACATATCTAGATACATGCATAATTATATGGGCATAAGTATGTGTGGGTTAGCCAGCAAGCAATCTCTTACATCATTTTGAATTTCCATTGATATCTTCTTTTGAGTATCCATTTTATCATCTAAAAGTTGTATTCTCTGTGTTAAATGCACCTTTGCCGCCTGAGTAAAAAATAAAATAAAATCAGAATCCACACAGAATAACAGATACATACTTTCAAGATCTAAACTTAGAGGAAAAGCATTATAATGTAGACATAAATAGTAAATGCCTATGATGCTAGGAGTACATTTAAAATGTCTGGTAGCAGTTTACGGCGCAACAGGTTTGGCAAACTTGTAATTAAAAATTCAGTTCTTTGCTGTCATTGCAGCATTGTAATAAAAAAAAATGTGTATAACTTATAGAAGCATATTTTAAGAACCCACAACTAGTTGCATGGGATAGTTTTTATTGGATTTTACAGTTATTTATAAGGAGACTTAATGATTTTGAAAATTGTATTCTTATTACCAAGCCATGTGTGATATTCTCCCAATTCCCAAATCATTCAAGCAAATAATTAAGTGTTTTATTAATTTTAATAAGTTCAGTGCAACCTCACCATCTAGATGAGGATCCTTCGAGAATGCTCAGGGCAGGGTTGATCATGCGGACATCCCCAAGGGTATTATATATGTGCACATGAGTTATCGATTATTTGACCTTTGCCTATGTTGTTTTGCATGAACATTAGTTGTGAATTGTAACATAACCTTTTTGAGAATGTTATCTCAAGTGACCACCGTAGTGATAGAGTGATCGGACTGAATTTTACTCCCCATTGAGCAAAAGCTCACCTAGCTCACTGGTGAAAACAAGAACAGAATCATGTCACGACCATTTTAATATCACGAAATGAAAGTATGATATCAAAATTAAGTTTAATAAAGCGATATGGAAACAAGATGTCACAACTAAAATTAATATCATGACAGAGAAATATGATGATCTAGACTCTATTTAGTGTTGCAAGATGAAAATTTTCTATATTGACTTGTACAACTTTTTTTTAAAAGGAAAAAAAGTATAAATTTAAAGATATTGTGTGGTGATAGAAAAAAACATGGTGTTGATTACTTCATTTTCTTCTATCCTCCTCTTTCTCTCAAAAGAATAAAAAAAATCCTAAAATTGATCATCAAATTTTAATTGATCATAATATTTGGTATCAGGGCCTTGGTTTGATAGATTTAAGATTTGTGAATTAGAAGATGGTGAGTTCAAAATCATCAAAAACAAGATTGATAGGTTTTTTGAGAAAAATTTAAAACTCTAAATATTGGAGATGAAAGATTTGTTGTCTTTGAAGAACAGACTACTTTATTGAAATTATCGAATGAGAAAATATTAATAGGAAAGTATGATACTTAATTCAACTATTTCTTGTAAATAATATTCTAATAATCATTTATGGTGAAAAAATGGCCAAAGATTTATTAAGAAAGCTAGAAACTCTCTATTACAATAAGTTATTTGTGAATAAATTATTCTTGTAAAAAAAATTATATGAATTATGTAGGTTCTTTTTCTACTTATCTGCACGAATTTAATACTATAATTAGCCAATTATCATATATAAGCAGTGAGATCAATGATAATAGTAAGACTATTATTCTCATTTATTCCCTACTTGACTTATGGGATCATTTAGGTATCGAAATAAATAGTTGTACAAAAGAATGAAGATAATACGATATCTATAATTATCGACATAAATAGAGATATCTATAATACGATATCTATAATTGTTTCAACAATTATAGATATCATAGAGATATCTATAATTTTTTCAGCTATGTAGAAAAAATGACTAGTTATAGACAAAAGATATATAAATAAAATTCAGACATGTGAAACATAGATTACTCATATATAAAAATTTGGTGGTGAAAACATGAGATGCAACAAAGCATTAAAAGAATAGATTTATTTTAAAGAAATAAAAATAAAGATTATAAAATTATATACAAAAACAAAAAAAAAAGTTAAAAATGTTATAAAAGAAACTACATAGAAAGAATTAGATGAATTATAAGATAAGTCATAAAGTATAAAAATATATAATAATATTTATCAAATTTATATGATAAGAGAGAAAAGAATAAAGACAATAGTTAATAGTCATATAAAATATATTAAGAATAAAAACATTCATATCCAAATAAAAAATAAAAAAATTCACGAGAGAAAATACATTTTCATGATCTTTTAAACAAGTTTATAAATTTAAATTTAAAATTTAAGGATGATAAAGAATTAAATAATTTTAGATATGTAATAATAATAAGACTCACAAAAGTTTGACAAACTCTCATAAAAATAAAAACAAGTAAAGCCATAAATTTTGATTGTATCAATATTAAGATTTAGAAAGTCAAGGGTGAAAATAACATGATGTTTTTGACTATAATATTTAATAAATTCACAAAAATCAAAGAAGAGATCTTATAAAATAAAAATAAAATATTATAATTCTCATTTATAAAAATAATAGAGATGTTCAAAATCATGATAATTATCGAGATATTAATCTCAAAAGTCATACTAAGAGTCTTGGAAAAAAAATAATTGAACACGTTAAGAAAAAAATAAAATAAAAAAGAATCAATTTAGATTTATGTCAAATAGATTTTAATATATTTTGAAATTATTCTAATGAGAAAACAACCAACTTTAATCTTTCTTGTACTAATAAGTTTATTATATAACACATATTTAATATAAAAAATAGTAGTCATGGGATTTACTCTAATAATTCTTATAAATATACTTACTACAACATTAATATTTATAGCATTATCAAATATTATATACTATACATTTTATTTTATACTAGACATTCCCTAAAGATCCTTGAAGGACTCATATGTATGATAAGATAATCATAAAAATATAAGATCTCATAAACACCAAATATTCATTTATTTCATTTTCAATTAGAATCAATAAAAAAATTAGTAGCACAAGTATAAGGAATATCATCATGACTAATTCATATATCAGACATCATTGATATTACTATATTATGCTTTATAAGTTTAATAATTATTAATTATTTTTAAAATTTATAATATTTTTTTACATTAATCATATAGGTCAGCATAAAGATCTTACAACAAGCAGAATAAAATTATTTATATATATAATGAACTAATCTAGGATATTCAACAAATTAAAATAGATGACTTACATTAACAACCAATCTAGCAATATTTTTTTCTTAAAAACTCTTGCCAATAAATGAAAAGAAGTATTGAACTTGAAATACATCCAAATTCAATAACATTGCCATCAAATTGGATTTAATTATTATAAAATATATTATATTTCTTAGTATATTAATCAGTGTATTTTTTGAGGTATTCAATCTCAACACTAGTTTAGTAGGTATAATTTTTTTACCAACAATATATTTATTTTTTATTATATTACAATTATTTTTAATTTTAGATATTCATTTATAATAATATTTATAATTATAAACATATTTAATATATAAATTATTTATTAAGTATTTATTTTATTATATGCATTTCAACTTATAACATGGTATCAAAGTAATTAGAGTGTATGTGGATAAAAGTTTACAAATCCTAGAAAGGTGCATTGCACAATCTATGAGAGAAAGATAGAGATAAAAAAAAAAGCTGGTCCACACATAATGAGGTCAATGGTCATCCAAAATGAGGTAAGTGGCATGAGCAACCTATGAACTAGATACACTAAGGTGATGGTGCGAGCATGAGACTAGGCATGCAATAGTGACGCACCACACACAAGAACATAGTGTTGCAGACAATAAGAGAGAATAGTGTTTTTGGACAAAACCTCTATCTAAGATTTAATATATTTATAAAAAATAATAATTTAAAAAAAAATTAGGTGCAGTTTTTTTTTTGTATTTTTTGGAAGAATCATAATTTTTTGGCATGCTATAAATTGGTACAATAGAAATTGATATAAATTGATCCTAAGTCTATATACTCATTGAAGCATGATAGATCATACCAAAAATAATTATTAAATATTATTTTCAAAAAAAAAGACAAGAGCATTACACAATATAAGAGAGACAATTTGATTACTAAAATTTAATTGTATTCTTATTATTTTTCCTTCTTTTATTTCTTTTTTTTTTTTAGACAATTCTAAGATGTTTAAATTTTCTTTTATGACATTATTTCATTCATAATTATGTAGGTCATAATTGAAGATATATATATATATATATATATATGTATGTGTATATGTGTGTGTGTGTGTGTGTGTGTATGTGTGTGTGTGTATGTGTGCGTATGTATATATATATATATATATATATATATATATATATATATATATATATATATATATATATGTATATAAACACACACACACACACACTCCACTCAAATGAGAAGGTTGAGATTACCTTTAAGGCAAGATTTACAATAAAAGAATACACTAAGGCATTTGGTGTTGACAACTAAGATACTTACTCTTCAATAACAAAGATGATATTAACACATATTCTCATCTCTTATAATATCTAATAATAAGATAATATATCAACTAGACATGAATCCTCATGGTCCTAAAAGTATAAAATGAAATGTGTCGTGCTGGCACGACCCGTTTTAATGTCGCACAACAATATCGGGCACGGCACAAAAGGATTCTCATGTCATGCTGACACATCATGGCAACCAGAATGGTGTCCGACACAGCACAATTGGCCAGCAAAGTGTTGGGTCATGATGAGCCATACTAAGACTGAAGCAGGGTGTGCCAGTTCAATCCAATTCAAGTGTTCAATTCTTCTCTATTTATAGAAAGAAAAAAATTAAAATTATTTAAATATTAATTTTTTTTTTATTTTTTTTGTTGATAATTGGTCAAAATCATAATAACCATCGAATTTTGACTAGTAACTATTGGATTTTAATCTAGAAACTACTGTGATATCATCCAAAAAAATTAAAATATATCCAGCTGGGACAACGACAACCACAACCTGTCACCGTCCTTGTTAGAAACTCATTACTTGAAAATGGAATAAGCAGGATATGAAAAGCCACCCAATTGCAACCAACCGTGTAAGTGGAAACGGGCTTACATTGTTATAACGAAAATCCATCTCATCGGGCGGTCACCCAACAAGGCTAGATCTGTGACCCAAGACCCACTCATGCACGGTGACTAGTCATCGGGCAGGTGGACCGTACCACCGAACCAAGCAGAGGCATGGCTCGCACCAACCAAGCATGGCACAAATCATGCCACAAGCCGGTATGATGTGGGACTAAGCACAATTTTGGACTGTGTTATTTCGAGCCAGGCACGATTGAACTATGTAGTGTCAGGCCAGGTAAGGATGCAAATGAGACGAAATAACTCGTGAGCTACTCAAACTCGAATCGATCAAAATTCTATCAAAATTCAACTAGTGTGAGCTCGACTCAAGCTCAAGCTCGACTAAAAATATTAACTAGTCGAGTCAATCAACTCATAACACGAATCAAAAAACTTGCGAGAAAATCGAATATTTTTGTATATAAAATTTTAACAATTTTTTTTTATTTTATATCTCTACCTTAGGGAATGACATAAATAAATCTCAATTTTTTTTATTCGAAATAATCATATATTTTTATTATTTATTTAATTATTTTATATTTTATCTAAAAATAATTAATTTTTTATAAAGAAAATATGTAACAAAATAGAATATTATTCTATAAATTATATTAATAAGTTAGTTTTATAAACATAATATATATATATATTCATACACTGATTCTCCTAAAGTTTGATATATAATAATTATGGGTACTAATGAAATGAGATAACTTACGAGCTACTTGGACTCAACTTGATCAAAACTCAACTTGAAATATTAATGACTCAACTCAAGCTCAGTCAAACTTGAACTCGACTCAGATCATTGGCACTCCCATGGTTAGGCATGATTGAACTATGTCATGCTATAGGCTATGCTCAAGACTTCCAGCTCAATTGTTTAGTTAAGAGTCTGCTTTATGAAATTTTCATAGATAGTCATCTCATTAAAGTTAAAGTATGTGATTAATTTTTTTTATTTTTCCATAGAAATCATATGACAGGATAATTTTGTGGATTGTTTAGTTAGATAATATTCTGATTACGAAAAATAACAAGTTAAAATCATCCAACTTAAGTAGTACATTCTCACCCCGTTTTAGATGAAAGATAAACTTATAATTTTTTTTTGACATAGAGATAACTTATTCTACAAAAAATATTATATTATCACCAAAGATATGTACATGAAATTCTTACAAATGTCAATGTTTTAGATTGTGTTCAAGCATATGCTCATATTGATATACGTTGTAATTTTACTTTTAATATGATTTCTCCAATTGACTCTACCACCTAAAAAAAAACATAAAAAGATTTATTATATAACTATGACCAAACTAGATATATCATATAGAGTCAGTATAGTTAATCATTTTCTATCTTATCCTCGGCAAGTTAACCTTAACGCAGCTATTCACATACTAAAATATGTGAAGAAATTTACAGAAAAAGAAAACTCTTTCAGAGATCATAAATACTTGTAGTTGGACATGTATTCAAACTGAAGTTGAGTACTAGTTAATGGTGTCAAATGGGCTGGGAGGCCCCGTCACGGCTCGAGGACCATCTCAATTCGACCATGTCTGGCCCAGCATGTCATGGTAAACCAGTTCAAAGACTCAGCTGAATTTTTTAAAATTTAGCTAAAAAACTAGGTATGACTTGGCCCGACCATGCAAGTCCAAACACGACCCATCACAAACAAGAACAAGTCGGGCTGGTGGGCCATGTCGGACCGACAATTCTCAAGTCATGTCATTCATGGCATAGCACGGTTACTATACTGAGCCATGTCGAAAATTGTACAATGGCCCAATTGGACCACCAAAAAAATGGGCCAAGCCAGCCCAATCCAGCTTGTTTGACACCTCTAGTACCATTATGCATTAAGAAGAGATCTAGGATAGGGAATTTTACCCGTTTTCTAAAGGAAAACCTTATCTCCATGAATAAAAGAGAGTTATTTTGAAATTTACTCTTGAGATTGAGTTTGAAGCAATAATGATAATTATTTATAAAATACTTTAGATGTGTGATACTTTGAATGATGACAGTTCTTCTTTCACTATTATTTACCATAATAATCAAGTAACAAAATATATTACCTATAATCCAATATTTCATGAGCAAACGAAGCAAATCAAAATGGACTATTTCTTTCTCAAAGAGAAGCTCAAGATAAAATATTACTATAACATATATTCAGATAATAGAAAAACCAGAAAACATTTTCATGAAGACCTTGAAAATATTTGAGCATGCATTTCCTTTTTCCAAAATGAGTGTTATTGACTTGTATATATCAACACCAACTCAACAAAGAATATTGCATTTTTATCTAACTTTCATTTTCCTTTCATATTTTTGATGGGAGCACTGACTAGTGGGTTTCCCATAATACATTTGCCCATTATATAAGATATTTGATGTCTGATTTATATATTAAATATTTATTTTAATTTATGTATTTCAACTTATAACAATTATATATCCTTATTTAGTATCAATATAGTTTTCAAATACATAAGACAACAAAAAATAAAAGTGTATCATATAAAATGATAAAGTGGAAAGCCACAACCACATTTATGTGGATCGTGATTCTACGAATCAGATGTAGTCTATCACCAATTATAAAACAATATTATTAATACAAAAAAAATGCATTACACCTCAAAAATTAAAAATATTAATTTTTGAGAATTTGAAATAATTAGAAAGAGTTTAAGAAAAAAGATAAAAAAATACAGTTTTAATTATAAAAAAATGTAAATAATATTTATCTATTTAATTTTTGGCACACTTGTGTCTAAATAATTTTTTTTTTAAGTTGTCATTGGGCGGCCTTTTATCTTCAACCATTGGATATTGCCTCAAATGGTTCTGAACAGAAACCAATGGATAGAAGGATTTTCAAAAACTTTTTTAAAAAATTGATATTTTGACATATGTGCACACAAGAGGAATGGACTAAGAGGCCATGTGACTCATCACGAGGCATGTTGCAATGACTACTAGAACCTAGCAACCAATTGTGTGAATCCACATCTTGGAATCCATAAGCATTAATTTATATTTTATAAATAAGAATATATTAAATTGAGTCAGTTTGACTTAAGTCTAAACCAATACAATTACATTTGAAAAAAAAAAAGTGTGTGAACCATACGAACTGTTAGTCATTTCGAGCTCTGCCTGACCCAAAACCACAACCTAAGCATGACCAGAGTTGTTTGGTCACTCAAGCTAGTTTGGCTTGGTTAAGCCGAGTAATCAGGTTATGACATTCCAAAACATATTTGACAGCAAGCCAAAATACTCGAAACAGCGTAGCATGAGTCAAGCCACAAAGCAATCATCCATGCCTATGTCAATCAAGGATTTGGGCATGTCGTGTCATGCTTGAACAACATATTTTTGCAGCTACAACTATTAGAATTGACTCATAAAAAATATATATTTTTATAAATAACAAATAATTATTAATAAAAAAAACAAAATATATGTAGTACTCTCAAGTCAACTATTTTTTGAAACTACAACTAATATTCAATGTTGTGGTTTGAATTATAAATTTATGACTTCAACATAATTAGAAATTGGAATATGTTTTTTGTAATTACAACTAGAAAACTGTGGTTGGTATCATGGCTTGATATTATGAATTCACAACCTGAACGAAATCATAACTTATCTTCTATGATTGTAATTGAAAAACAATGTAATTGGTATTAAGGCATTAATTATAAGATTGTAATCCGAATGAAGTTGGGATCATGTTCTTTAATGTGATTTGAAAGAAATTAAACTTGTGAATTTCGATGTTGCAACATGAATAATGAAGCCATGACCGAATTAAAGCGACGACCATGTTTTTTAGTGTCAAGGCTTCACTAAAGACAAGACTTGAACATAATTGGAACTTATTTTGTGTAGTTACAAATATTTGACTTGAGAATTCAAGTCACGATTCAATCTCTATTGTTGCTACATTAATAAAGCCATGACATGGCAATTTAATATCATGTTTAGATCTTAAGTTTTAAAAAGATTTTTTATTTGTTTTCAAACATTTGTAATTGTAATAGAAAAAAATCATAGTAAAGAAAGATAGCAAAATATAATCTCTAAGTTTCAAGTGAAAAAGTATTCCTTTTGAATTGTATATTCTATCTTCTCTCTCTTCTTTGCTTGTGCATGTGTACTTCATCTTGAGAGTTAGCTTCCCCTTTCCAAGATCCTGATTCAACATCTCTCAGGCACTTATGACCCTCCACATTTGATATCAAGGTGCATCTAGTATCAAGCAGATCCCCACATTCAGTCAGTATCAAATGTTACATCAGATATCATTATCCTCAGCATTTAGTATTAGAAGATGTTTGAAACCTAGAATCTTATCACCAAAATTCAAAACATTTGGTATCGAAGCTCAAAATTATAAAACCTAGTTTATGTGTGAATTGGAGAGCAAATGCAACATCTAGTGTTGAGATCAAAAAGTTTTCAAGAAAATATTTCAAACTATAAATGATTGATGATCAGAAGCCAACTATAAATGATTAGAAACTAAAGATAACATATGACAAGACTGTCAACTAGGATATGTTAGATTGGAGAACATGAGACTTGATTCATTTATATTTGTCAGGTGTGATTTTAGTGAGCATTTGTAATGAGAAATTAAACAAAAAAATTGTGAAAAAAATTTGAAGTGCTCTATCAGAGCAAATCATTTGTCAACAAACTATTTCAAAAAAAAAATTACACAAATTATACATGGAGTATAGTGACTTAGTTTCTTCACACCTGCATGACTTCCATAGACTGATTAATAAGATCTCATCTATTGACCATGAGATCAGTGATGATGCCAAAGTCAATATCCTCCTCTATTCAATAACAAATTCATAGAATAACTTGATTATTGCTATTGAAAATGGTACATTATAATTATCATATGAGATGGTAATTTAGCTCTACTATTTGAGGATAAAAAGAAATAGAGTATAAAAAAATATATGAAGAAAATTTTGTTTGTGAATGAAAGAATGAAAAAAACATATGGGTGGTATGAATGCTTAAAGAAAAAATAAAGAACAAAAATTATGGATAAACTAAAAATAAAGTGTTGAAACTTGAAAGTACAATAAAATTAGACACTTCATGATAGACGGCCAAAACAAGCCAACTCAAGCAAGAGTTGACTTGACATACAAGCAGCTATCTATAAAATATATATATTTTACCGATGCATGTGTTACTCATGTTGATGAGATTAACTGGCACATTGGCATTGGTGTGTCGTATTACATGACTCTCTATCAAAATTAGTTTAATCAATATGAGATATATAATAAAAAAGAAGTGACTATAAAAAAAGACTTAACAATAATGAAAGAAAAATGATGATTGTTATGTTATGTTATTTTTGGTTAGATTAAATGATAAATTTTTTTTTATTATTTTTCTTTATTAACATTTTTGATATGATTTTTTTTATTGTGATTTAGATGAAATTATGTCGTAACTCATAATAAATAACTTAAAATTTTTAATTTACAAAATTAATATTTAAAATCAATGAAGCGCGGATACGGCTCCCTATAGGCGTGTCCACGTGTCGGGCGGATGTGTCGGCTATCGTATCTATGCCGACAACGCCCGACGACATCGCAAATTATGGCCAATGGCCAATTCTGTGAGGCGGCACAAGTGAGCACGATTCTGTGAGGCGGCACAAGTGGGCACGATTCTGTGGGGCGGCGGGGGTGGGCGTGATTCTGTGGGGCGGCGGGGGTGGGTGCAATTCTGTGGAGGGGGCTAACACGATTTGTAAAAAGGAGGGCGTGATTTGTGGGAGGTAGGGGACGAGCACGATTCCGTGGAGAGGCATTGCGTGATTTATGGGAGGCAGGGGGCAAGCGCGATTCCGTGGAGAGGCGGGGTGTGATTTGTGGGAGGCAAGGAGGGGGGGGGGGGGCCTGATTTTTATAAAATAAAAAAAAATTATATTTTTATATAATATAAGATTATTATTAAATTTTATTTTATAAAATAAGATAATTATAAATATTATCTTATAAAATAAAATAAAATATTTTAATTTTATAAAATAAAAAAATATTTATTTATTTAATAAAATAAAATAAAATAAAATATATTATTTTATAAAATACCTAATATTTATAAATAATAATTTTTTTTTATTTTGTTATCATGGCATATCCTAGCCGTATCCATATCCGAGTTTTTTTAAATTTGTCGTGTCCCCGTATCCTGCCGTATCATATCTTCGTGTCCGTGTCTGTGCTTCTTAGTTTAAAATCATAAACTATTGACAGGTCGACGATTGACTAGTCTAGTAAACTCATGACAGGCCTAGGCACAACCCTGCTCTATCCTACCCAAACCAAGGCCATCCAGGCTGGCCCGAGCCGACATTATCAAGCTGTGTCGTGCCCAACATGGCTTTGTTGCCTTACCAGATCATGCCCGGCAGGGCATGGTGGCTCAACTGGGCCACCAAAAAAAAGATCATACCAACACAACATGGCTTTCTTGACATCTCTATCTCAACATGAAATAGATGTTGTAGTTTTAGTCACGTTACGAATTTATAATTTAGATTGTGATACCAAAATACATATTGCAGCTTCAGTCTTATCATACCTTTACTATTTAGGTCATAACACTAAAATATATATTGCAACTTCAGTCATGTCATGACTTAACAATTCAAATCGTAACATCAAAATCCATGTTACAAATTTAAGTATATCGGAATTTTATATTTCATGTCGTGATACCAAACATATGTAATAATTTCAAAAATATGAGTTAATCATAATATTTTCCTACTTGGTAAGTGTTTCTTCTTCATCATATTGTTAGGCCTACACAATTACAACTTTTCTATACTCATTTCCTTTTTATTATCTTTTGATAATCATATTCATAAGACTCTCAAGTGTTGTATTTCTCTAAGGATTATAACTCTTTTTTCATGTTATGCTCTCATTGATTTGACTCCTTGGAGGCTTTTACCTCCAACATTATGTTTGATTGATCTTGTGTAACATGAAGAACAATGTATACACTATCAACATATATTTCCAGTGAGTTTTTAACTTGTGTAGTCCTCAATATAGGTGCTACCTTCATTACTTCACATATGCCCTTGATGAAAAGGAAGTGCATACATAGTTTGAAGATTATGTTAACAATATCACGACTTAAATATGTTGTGACTCACTTTCTTCAGTAACATCCATGTTGTGACTCACTTTTTTTCAAAAACACCCACGTAGTGACTTATTTCTCTAGTTATTAAACTTGTAGCTAATAAAAATGTATGTCTTTGCCTTAACTTTCAATTATTTTTGTTTTTCTTTGGCACATAAACACGTAGCACTCAAATATATGGTGGTTCACCTCAAAAAGTTTTTGATTCTTCATTGTTAAAGTAAAAGGTATGTTCTTTAAATAGCATATAGTGAAAACTACTTCAGCTTAGAATTCCAGCACCAAGGCTACCTAACTCTATCAAAGTTCTGTCCGGGCTTTTTGTCATTCTGTTCTGTTTTAGTATTATGCTGATCATGTTGTACCTGGCAATATCCTGCTCAGCATGGAACTAATCAACCAGAAAATACTATGTACTATTATCTATTCTCATTGTTTTTATTTTTGTTGAATTGATACTTTATTAAGACTTTGAATTCCTTGAATTTCTCCTAGGTGATGCATTCAATATTTTTCTGAACATATCATTATGAATCATAATCATCATTGTTTGTGATCTGGTGGCTATATAATTGAAATTTATTCACTTTTATTTTTTTTTTGGACAAGTAATCCTCCCAAAAATTAATCATTCTGAATAATTTGATATTCCTTCCACCAATATCTTTAGAATATAATTGTCAAATTATTCGCACTATATATCATAGTTTCTAATATAATAACATGGTTTCATATTGAGAAGTTGGATTAAGTAGCGACATCATGTTTGCATGTCTCAACTCTGAACTTAGTCGTAACACTATAATGAGTTGCGACTTGTAATGTCGTGATTGGGTCGTGAAATTATCCTTTATGACTCATTTTTTTGTTGTGACTCACTTTTTTTCATGAAATTATCATTTATGCGACTTGTTAGAACTTGTTCATTATTGCATTTTCGTCTCTAATGCTTTCGCATAGAGGTGTCAAACGGGCCGGCCCGGCACGGCACGGCCCGGCCCTTTTTTTTAGGGCACGACCGTGCCACCGTGCCGGGCACGGCACGGCCAGTAGGCACGGCAGACATGAGCCGTGCCGGGAGTCAGGACCATGGGTCGGGATCCAATCAGACCCGACCCGCGGTCTTTTTTTTCGGGAGGGGATGGGTCACGCCCACGCGTGCCCGCGTGAAACCGGCACGGGAAGAACCCGTGCCGGCGTGCCATGCCGGGCCAGGCACGGCACGGTTTTTAACCGGGCACGGCACGGGCACGGGCACGGATAAAAACCGTGCCGGGCCGGCCCAGGCACGGCCAAACCATGTCGTGCCTCGTGCAACATCTCAAGAAATATATAATTCTTCATTGTCGAAGTAGGAGTGCAATTCTTCAGATAGCATATTATGTCAATTTTTTCAGCTCAGAACTTCAACTCTAAAACTACTCAGCTTCTCATGCACTTATGTTTTCTCTATCAAAATTTTGTCTAGCCTTTCAATCACTCTATTCTATTCTAGAATCATCTTAATTGTGTTCTACCTAATAATATTCTACTTAGAATAAAACCAATCAATCACAAAATACTATGTATTATTATTTATATATAAAATTTTTATATTCTTGTTGAATTAGGTTTTCATTAAAATTTTGAATATTTAAATTTTTTCAATATCTCAATTTTTTTTGACTAAAATAAATTCATGCATACATAGAGAAATCATCAATAAATGATATTTAATATCATGATCTTTTAAGTGATGTATTCGATGTTTCTACAAACAAGTCAATTTGAATTCAATCCAACATTATTTATAATATGATGATTATAGATTTGAACTTCACACATTTAACTTTGTTTACAAGTAATCCTAATAAAGCCAAATTATTCTAAACAATTTAGTACTCCCATTAATTTCTTCAAAGATACAATAATCAGATTCTTCTCGCTGATATGTCAGTCTCTGATATAATAACATAATTTTAAATTATGATATTGGATTCAATCACGATACAATGTTTACATGTAGTGACATTGAACTCGGTCATGATAGTAGATTTAGTCATGACACATTTTACAACATTATGTTTGGAAGATGCCGCGACTAATTTTCTTTCATTAAATAATTCTTGTCAGGACTTGGCAGCACTTCTTCATTGTTACACTCTCATCTTTGATGCTTTCACATGGTTTCATGTATTAACTTTCTATTAGGTTGTAATATCATTTTTCTATGTTGTGAAACTAAAATTAATTGTGACACTAAGTTGGGTCATGATATCATTCTTAAGACTGATTTGAAGTCCATATTGTTTCTCCCTTCTTTTGACACATTAGTGCATGCATCACATACAAAGATCCGGGTGTGAGCTACCCTTAACTTATTTTTATCCCCTCAAAGGATGTTGTATCCTCCATTGCCGACGTATGAGAGTGATTCTTAATGTAGCATGCTATAACAAATGTTCCAACCCAGAACTTTGGCTCCAGTCATGTCGAACTTCTTATGCATATTTTCTTCTCAATCAAAGTTCTATTCAATCTTTCAACCATTATATTTTGTTATGATGTTATTTTGATCATGTTCTGCATTGCAATACCTTACATGACACATAATCGATCAAATATAAAGTATTCCGAACCATTATTCATTTATAAATTTTTTATCTTCTTGATGAATTAGTACTACACCAGTACTTTGAACTTTCTCAAAATCTCAGATTTTTTCTGAATGTAGTAAAATAATATGTACCTAGAAAAATAATCAACAAACAATATGTAATATTTTGATCTCTCAAGTTATATATCCAATATTTCTCAAAACATGTATATGTCAATCAAATCTAGTTATTCCTTTGATCAAGTGGTTTTAGATTTGAAGTTCAATTAATTTTATTTTCTATATAAATAATCCTTGTAAAAGTTGACCTCTTCTGAGGATACAATTTAACCATCACCTTTGAGGATACAATTGTTAAATTCTTTTCATTGATATGCCTAAGTTGTTGATATCATTACATGATTTATTATTGCAACATTATGTTTACACATTATGACTCCGTATTTATAGATTGTGACTCTAAACTCAATCGTAATACTTTGTTATAAATGTGTCGAATGGGTTATGTCGTGCCGGCACGGCTCATTTTATGATGATCCAAAATAGGCCACCATGCTATGTCAGGCACAACCCGGTATAGAAGTCGTGTCGTGCCTAGCACGACACCACTTGATTATTGCCGGCCCAACCAGCTCGAGTCTGAGAAAATTTAGGCCGGGTCATGCCAGGCCGGGTCATGCTTGAAAGCTGCTAGCCTGATTGACCAGTCACCAGTTGCGATTTAATGATTTTAAATTTTTTTTAAATTTAAAATTTTAAGTTATCCAATATGAGTTAAGATATTACATTATTTATTTATTTCACATAAATCAAAAAAATAATAAAATCATTAATACAAATGACAGAATTTCATAATCAAAAATATTAAAAAAAATATATCAATCAATCATTATCCAATATGAGCTAAAACATTACATTGTTTATGCGATGATGATATAATAAAAAAATAAAATCATCACATAAACATCTAATGGTATCACTAGTGATGGGCTCTACATTATCAAAGTCACACGAGTCATTATCTACTAGTAATTTCTCCAATCTTGCTCCAGCATGATCATCGATGTTGAACCTCGAATCCTCATAATCTTTTATGCATGCTAATGCTTCAACGATATCTAACCACAATCTTGATCTTCTATCCGAAATGATATTGACTACAATAAAAAAATATAAACTTTAATGGTATGCTTGACACCGAATAAATCAGTAAATCTTATGACATCTTACACAGCATAGGATAGATGAACTCATATGATTTTCATTATTATAAAATATTAAAATTCTTATTATCATTATGTAATAAGATTGAGCAGTAACAGTATCTAAGTACTGAGATAGTTCATTCATTTTTAATAGTTCACCCAATTATTTCCCCATCGCTAGCCAAATAAAAAAGTCATTATCTCCAAACATGGTATTCATAATTATACTCGGAGACTAACTACAACTACTTTTATACATAATATCATATTATATAAATAACTCCATCAATTTTTTATAAATAAACCCTTAATATTAATGTTCCTGATTTATGCACATAAATAAGTATGTCAAAATATTCTCTATTCCGCTTACCTTAACCCTAGGATCTACCCAAGCAACCAGACAATAAAAAAATTGAATGATGGACAATTACTTTAATTACTTGATTTCTATCTTGATAGTCATGTCACTAAATATCGAGTTATTTCTAAACTTTCTAAACATATCATTAATATTGCATATACATTTAAGTTTAAAGTAAGTGCTGATAGTTTAACCTGACAAACATATATTTATCATGTCACAAAAAATCTTCAGGAATTTCATAAATAAAATTTATGTATCAAAATTGTATCATCAATAATTTATTTATCACTTTTAATATTAACGTAATCAGATATCATGCATTTGTATCCAACATATGACTTCAACATCAAGAAAATATAATTCCAACGGTATCTCATATTCATTTTAAATTTATACTTTAGACTCACAGACAAACAGAAACTATCAAATTCTTGTTGTCTACTAAGCATCCAAAGATATTTTGATAAGTTATATATTTTTTCTAAAGCGAACAACATTCATTCCTGGATGTACTATCAAGTTAATGATGTAACACATTGTTCTAACGTAAAAAATCTCTCCTGATAATTCATCTCTAATGATGCTAATAAACATGTTAATGAATACTCTATTATTAGATGTGTTATTAAATGTAATACTAAATATTTTATTTTAAATATTATAATCTCTAAATATTATCATCTTGCATTCATATATGACATATCCATCATTAAGAATGAGAATCTCTGAGGGTCCTAAAATTAATTTATTATGTATCCATTTAGAATTTATATTGTAGACGGTGAAACATACAAAAGATGCATCATCGTGACTAGTCTAGATATCGGACACCATGGACACCACGTCACTATATTATTTAAATTCATTAGTTATTATTTATTTTTCTAACTTATAATATTCTATTATATTGTTCTTACTTATTGACATATATGATATGCATGCTAAAAATGTCTGCATAATACTAACTACATTATGATCCTCCAAAAATCTAATTGAATGGCTCAGCATTGTGATCAATCTGATCATGTATCCCTTTTCTAACTCATTGCGATACATGAAGATGGCCAACAAAAAACCTGAATAATATTCATCTTCAAAAATTGCATCGCTCATACTCAGTTTAGTTTACCTTGAATCTAAAGCACCATATTTTTTGGTGCAATAATCGGATATTCTTCTTTAGGTTTCAGTATCACACGTACTCCTACATGTATATATTTTTTACAATAACTGTATTGGACTAATTCTTCATCGATATCCCTAATATTTTTATTGTATATTATGTTAAAGTAAGTCTAAATTACATATGTTCTAATTTTTTTATTTTTTAGACATTTGAGTTTGGGTAGAAACTATTTATTTTTATATTATGTTAAATTAAGCACCATGAGTCATACCACACGAACGTGCTCAGCCAACCACATGGTAGGCTGATTAAAAAAAACCACCCACATATACCAGGCAGTGCAGGGCAGGGTTATTTGTTTTTTTAATAATTTTTTTAAAATTGATCAAGCGGGCAGCCACAAGCTAATTGAACATCGCCCGCTTCTTGGTCTGCAGTCTCGAGTCATTGTACCACCCATGGACCTTGCCAACAAGCCAGGCACTCAGGTTTTGCCTGGCGTTGCACAAGGCCCGACACGACACGATTCTGGGCCGTGCCATGTCGGGCCAGTCATGCAGTGCTCAGACTGTCTGGCCCACTTGTCACCTCTATGTCAAAACCAATTTTTGTGGTGTCATGGCATAATTAAAGTCGCAATCAGGCTATGTAGTGTAATGATATAAATGAAATCACATGTTTGTATTGTTATGACAACCAACTTAAGAATTTAAGTCATAACCATATTATATGATATCATGACATGAATAAAATCAAGACAAAAAAATATGACATGGTGACTTAAGTGTTATGTTTAAAGATATTTTTTTTTACTATTTAAGCACTTTATGAGTAAAATATAAATATTATTCATAGATTATGAATTTTCCTCATTGCTTTGCCTCTTATGGTTTGTTCTAGAGGTGTCAAACGGGCCGGGCCGGCTCGGCCCAGCACGAGGCACGGCACGGTTCGGCCGTGCCTGGGCCGGCCCGGCACGATAAAAAAACGTGCCCGGGCCCGTGCCGTGCCCGGGCGAACAAACCACGTGCCGGGCCGTGCCTTGGCACGGCACGCCGGCCCGCGTGCCTGCGTCGTGAGTCGTGAGTCGCGACTCACGAGTCACGACTCATTGAGTCGTGACTCGTGACCCAACCGGGCCCCGCCCCCGGTAAAAAGACCGCGGGTCGGGTCCAAACAGACCCGCCCCGCCTGCCCTGCCTTGCCGTGCGCCCGTGCCCGAGCGGGCCGGCACGGCACGGCACGGCCTTGCCGTGCCCACGGGCCGTGCCGTGTTGGGCCGGCCCGTTTGACACCTCTAGTTTGTTCTTGTTGTTATACTCTCCCTCTCTTTCTCGTATACATTGGGTGTTTCATCTATGTAAGTTCCCTTCTCATTCTCAAATTTATAATTATCATCATAATTCCTAGTTTGAGATCGCAAAATGACTATACAAGATATCCTGGAAATCTCTATCCTTAGGAACTAACATATGATATCAAAAGTTGCGTAAATGTCAATTGTGCAAATCTTCACATCTAGTATCAAAGCTCATCTAAATTATTTACATCAATAATGTTTTGGTATCATAGCTAGATAACTTTGAGGTGTGGGGCCTAACAAGTGTTCTAGAATCATGTTAAGCATCTGTTATTTAAGTTGCAAGGAATTTCATTAAAAAAGAGCATTATATGACATCCTCAAACCAATAGACATACATATATTGTAATAGATTCCTTGAGGCCTATTTGCATTGTTTTGCTTTATATAAGCCTCATAGTTGGGCTCATTTGTTACCATTGTTAGAGCAATGGTACAATGCATATTTTCACTCCATTAGTTGTACATCTTTTATGCTTTATATTGTTGAGAGTCACCTCCTCTTGTATGTTATGAACAAGGATAAAATATCAAATATCACAAATATATCAATAACACAATTTACGGATTTATCTAAATATACCATGATATATTAATAAATATTTTGAAATAAAATATCAGTTATAAATATTATAATAAAAAAAAGTAATACATATTACATAATTTGTGATCTAAAATTAAATTAATTCATGTTGATAGATAACAAAAATTAATTTTTTTATATTATTTACTTAATATAAATGTATTAAAATTTTTATATAAATATAAATATTTATGTTATTTAGATCTATTGAATATAAAAATAAAAATATATTTAATTATATTATTAAATATATAAATAATATTAAAAATTAATATTATTTACTTATTATATATATGCATATGATAAAAAAATTATCTAAATATATATATCTTTATATTATTCAAATTTAATGAAAGCATAATTATAATTACTTTTTATATAAGAGTAATATTAAATTTAATTTTATGTATTTATTGGAGATATAGTAAATTATTAATTCAAATATATAATTAAATATTATTTTAATTAATTCAAATCTATTAAATATAAAAATAAAAATACCTTTAATTATATTATAATATATAACTAATATTGAATTAATTTGATTTAGATATAGATTATCATATGGTTAAAAATATTTGAATATAACTAGATAAGTCATCATTATATTTAGATATATCAATTACCATATGTATATCTCGCTATATCTGAAAATATCAAGAAAATACTTAGATATTTCCTTTTTAAAACTACTTTTTATAAATACAATGATATATTCATGTTTGTCAATATATTTATCATATATCATAGATTTTTAATGATAATTATAAATTTATTGATCAACAAGATATTTTTTGTACCATGTGTTATATCGATAACCACAAATATAAAATATATCATGGATATATCATGGATATATTCAGATATTTTCATTCTTAATTATAAGTAAGGAGCCACTTTTATTTCTACAATAGAACCATTAGTAGGAGATCATGATGATATATTAGATGATTTAAAAATGTTCTTGCTTCGAGCTCAACAACAAATGAAGTCTCAAGTACTACCATAAAGAAATAAAGGAAGGCAACTTATTTTTCTAAAATTAAAACCATACCACCAACATTCCCTAGCTAAACATAAATATGAAAACTAGTTGCTTGTTATTATGCTCCATTCAAGATCCTTCAACTAATTGAGAAGGTAGCTTACAAGTTGGAACTTCCTCCTATAGTAGCAATCCACCTTATTTTACTAGCTACATAATCAGATATACAAGTTGATAGTAAACATAAAAATTCAACATCGAATATAAAAAATTTTAATGGTGTTTAATATCAAATTATAATTTCTTCTTTTTAAACCTATTAATTTATATAGGTGTAAAAATCTTGTAATTTATTAAGTACATATTAAATTTTAATACATTATGTATTTGTTCAATTGAGAAAAAGATAATTTTAACGATAGTTTACATTAATATATTTATTATCTGACAAATACACCTAACATAAAAATCTCAATTAAGTGATTTCTGTAATAATTCTCACAAAAATATTTATTGTTACATTATTATTTGAGACATTATCAAATATTAAACTAAATATTTTATTATATATATAATATTTTCTAAAGAGTCTCAATGGACACTTATTTATTACAAGGTTATTATGAGAATATAAGATTTCACGATATCCTAATATTTTTTTATTAAATTTTTAATTAGAATCAACCAAATAGATGATAATACATATGAATATTATCATCATGATTAGTCCAAACATAGGACATCACTGAGATCACTGGACTTTGTGTTTTGAGTTCCTTAATAACTTATATAGGTGTAAAAATATATAAAATTTTAATAGTGTTAATTACATTATGTATTTGTTCAATTGAGAAACAAATAATTTTTAAGATAGTTTGCATTAATATGTTTATTATCTGACAAATACACTTGACATAAAAATATCAATTAAGTGATTTTCTGTAATAATTCTCACAAAAATATTTATTGTTACATTATTATTTGAGACATTATCAAATATTAAACTAAATATTTTATTATATATATAATATTTTCTAAAGAGTCTCAATGGACACTTATTTATTACAAGGTTATTATGAGGATATAAGATTTCACGATATCCTAATATTCTTTTATTAAATTTTTAATTAGAATCAACCAAATAGATGATAATACATATGAATATTATCATCATGATTAATCCATGCATAGGACATCACTGAGATCACTGGACTTTGTGTTCTGAGTTCCTTAATAACTTATATAGGTGTAAAAATATATAAAATTTTAATAGTGTTAATTACATTATGTATTTGTTCAATTGAGAAACAAATAATTTTTAAGATAGTTTGCATTAATATGTTTATTATCTGACAAATACACTTGACATAAAAATATCAATTAAGTGATTTTCGGTAATAATTCTCACAAAAATATTTATAGTTATATTATTATTTGAGACATTAAATATTAAACTAAATATTTTATTATATATATAATATTTTTTAAAGAGTATCAATGAACACTTATTTATTACAAGGTTATTATGAGGATATAAGATTTCATGATATCCTAATATTCTTTTATTAAATTTTTAATTAGAATCAACCAAATAGATGATAATACATATGAATATTATCATCATGATTAGTCCAAACATAGGACATCACTGAGATCACTGGACTTTGTGTTCTGAGTTCCTTGATAACTTATATAGATGTAAAAATATTGTTATTTTTGTTAGATATCATACTATATTTTAATGCATTATATATTAGTTCAAATAAGAAAAAAAAAATCAAACTAGCTTGCATTAATATGCTTATTATCTGATAGATATAGTTAATATGAAAATTCTCAATTAAGGAATTTTTTCTAATAGTTCTCACGAAAATATTTAATTTTACATCATTATTTGAGACATTATCAGATATTATGCTAAATATTTATTATGTATAAAATATTTCCTAAAAGTCTCAACAGAAATCATATATTACATGGTCATTATGAAGATAAAATCTCATAAATCCTAATATTTTTTTTATTAAATTTCTAATTAAAAACAAATTTTAGTCTAAATATTTTATGTATATAATCCTAATTATTACATCATTTCAACTAATTATCTTAGAGATCCTACGAAAGACAAGCTAGAAGTATTTTTATATTAAATGAAATAGAAATGTCAAATGGATCATGTCGTACTGGCACAACCCGTTTTTGCTAGGCATGATCATGTTTAGCAAAAGCAATAAGATACGACATAGTATAATTTTGATGTTATGCCAAGCACAGCACGGGATTCATCAAGCCAGCTCATAACAGCAAGAAACGACACAATCGTGCACTTGGCCCTGCAAGACCATGGCTACGGAACTCATTGCGTGAATATGCAACGAATGACTAGCTTACGTGGTCGGCCAATTATAATCGATCACGTAAGCAACATTCAGCTTAGGTGGCAGATTTTTAAAAAAATATTAGACCACATCATTACTAGGCAGGCGGACACCCAGGCCAATGGACCATGCCACCAATCCAGGCACACAGATCATGCCTAGCCCAGCACAAGGCATGACTTGTGTTGGCCTAGCATGGTATAAACCATGCCTTAGGGCAGCATCATCCAACATAAGACACAATTCTAGACTGTATCGTGTTAGGCCAAGCATAGCAGAACCAGGCCATGTCGTGGGTCATGCCCGGGCCACCCTACCCGTTTGACACTCTTAAAATTTACTAGCCTAAAATCTTATAAAAAACTATGTGAAAATTTATACTAGTAATGAATTTAATCATGTTTTACCTGACAAATTCATTATTAATAAATAAATAAATAAGATCACTAAACCTAAAATATATCCAACTTTAAGAATTTCTCAACTTAGTCAAGTTTGCATTATATTGAATAAATTATATTTTTTTTATATTATACAGCGTGATTCATAAGGTGACAGTCCCAGCAGTACACTTATAAGTAAATATTTTTTACAATATATAAATTGTATTGAAATATCTTTGACATCATTAAAATTTTAATTTTTTATAATTTTAAAATGAGTTCATATTATAGATATTCATTTATTATTTAATTTTTTAGATGTCATGGCTAAGACTGACCAATGATTAGGAGATAATATAATTTCAGCCATTTTTATCAAATTGGTGTACCATAAATAAATATCAACCTTATTTTTTATATTCACTAATATTTCCTATCATTAAATTTAAAAGTATTTTTGAAGATGAGAGATTTTTTTAAAATTCTAAATTAATTTAACAAAAAAAAGTAATTAGAATAATAAATCATGTGTACCTTACAAAAATCAAACCTGACTCATTCGAATTCAAAGTTGAAAAACTACAAGTACATAACCCAACAACCATAAGGCTAGCCCACAAATATTAATTTACAAGATTATATTTTAAATTATTATAAGATTATAATAAAAATATATACATAATAAATAATTTAGAATATTTCAAAAAACATAGAGATGAGAAATAGAAAAAGCATATTATAATTTAAGTATAAAAAAATATAAATATTAACTTCCTATTTATAGATAATTTTTATAAACAAAATATTATTTTTTTATTTTTTATAACTTTTATTTGGTGAGAAATCAAATAATCATTGAATTTTAACTCATGAAAATTGAAATCCAACGGCTGATGTATTAGACAATTTTATTTTTTTTATTAATTTAATACTTTACCCACATGACAACGACATGAGTCCCTTTCCTTTCATTTAATCTGTTGATAATAGTCATTGCCTCACAACGAGCTTTTTTTTTTTTAATGGGGCACATGCACATCAAGTACCTTATTTAATATAAATTATTAAAAATATGTGCATGGGAATCATGCACCTGTTTAAAAAAAACAGCACATAAGGCATGTGCACTGCACTGGCCATGCTAATCATGATTATAGTGCTGAACAAATCATGTTGTGTCGTCGTGCATCGGTATGCAAGCCCTTCTCCTCGAATTGGCACAAGTCGTGTTGCAGGCCAGCTCACACACAGAGCAAATATGACAGAGCAAACATGGCTGTTTCCAGCGTCGTGTAGTGCCCAACATGACTTATTCAGGCCATGTTGTGAGGCAGGCTCATGATTCAGCACGGGACAGCACGATTTCAATCTTGAGGACAACATGAAAGTTTGGGGGGCTGGTAATGTTAGATCACCAGTATATTTAACTTGCACTAGGAACAAGAATAATTCTGGAATTACAAAATAATAGTTGATATGTAAGACATGAATAGATAGTAAGATTTATAATGTGTATTTTGTGAGAAAGTGGAGGAAAAAAGAAAAATATACTTTGTACCCAATTTGGAGAGTCACAAACCTCCAAATGCTTGGCTATTTTATTTCAGCAAAATAAATCCTAATCAATTTTCTACTAAATAAATTCTCTTTAATCTATAATTTGCCAAAATATAACACAATCATTAATAAAATTAATTAAATATCTAAAATTATTGAGTTTTATCTCTATTAGATGTTACTATATCTAAATATATCAAATCGAATGGGTCATTATTCAAATTAGTAGTGTATCTAGGATAGAAAATTTTAATATATTTTCCTAACTAATATGTATCACACGCTAATATATATATATATATAATTTAATAAAATATTATCAAATTGATCAATGATAAATGATAAGTACAAAATAAACAAGTAAATAATCAAATACATTCAAATAAATATCATGAAATCCTATTGGAGAAGAGATGCCTTCTTAGTCCTTTAAAATATCTTTATGATAGTCTTCAATCTTGCAAACAAACATTTAAAAAAAAATTAAAATTGAGTTACCAAAAAAATCAACTAACATAAAAAAGACTAATTATATAATCAAAAAAATAAAAAATACAAAAAAAAATTGACAAAATAAATATTATCGCAATTAATGACTTTTTAAAGATTATTATTAATTACCATTGTATTCAAAAAAATTTAACAAAATATTATTAAAAAAGGATTATTACATGAAACATGAATATTGACTCCAGAGTCATAATCCAAAAGTGTGAAGTAGAAAAATAAAACATAAGAGCTACAATACCTAGTGGTCAAGAAAAGTCTAATATTGTTCAACTAGAGAAAAATATCTTTTTGATAGTCATTTGATCTTCATCATGAGTTACGATGGGAAGACAATATTAGGATCCCAAGAAGGATCTAGTAAACGACATATCTCTCTCAATGGTATGTACATTAATGCTCTCAACTTTCTTCTAAGCATGGTATGATTCATCCTCCAAAAGTGAGTACACATAACTGAATCTCTTATATCTCTACCTCTATTAAGACTATTACCCTCTTGAGTACCAACAAGTACAAAACAAGATCTATCCTCATATAAACTATGCTGCTTAATAACATAATTATAGTCTAATGGGAAACTCTTTAGTACTTAAAATATAGCGATTGAACCCAGAAAAAAATCATTGACCAATGAATATATTAGAACAATATATACAAAAAATATAAATACAATAATGCACTTAAAAAATTCTTATATCAAATATTATTATATTATAGACAAAAAATAATTATGACAGCTCAAATGTTGAAAGCTACCAACAAAAATATAAAAACAAGAAAATAATAATACAAAAAATCTACAACACAACTCATCAAGTTAATGCATACAAGTTCACAATACAACTTAGAAAAAAAAATGTAAGCTTGAATTTCTTCAATGTTATAGTTTTAACATTTAATAAATATTTTATTATCAAAATGTATATTATAGTAATAATTTCATCTTTAATCTTCTTCTGTTAGATAAATATAATCAATCCATATGCATTTCATCTACAAATGAATAATCTGATTGAAATTTATATATCTCATTATTTAATTATCATAATAAAAAATAATAGGAGAAGAAAATACAAATTTAATCTTCTCAAACAAATAATATATCCAAAATATTTCATAAATAATTATTATTATCGCTATAAAATTTATTTTCGCATTATATCTCATAACAATTATATATCTATTATTTTTCCATGAGGAAAGATTATCTACAAAAAAAAATACAAAATTTTAACCTAGACATCCTCTGGATGCATGATAGTGTCCAACATGAATCTAAATATCAAGTCAACTAAAATATTCATTATCCCTAAATAGAATCTCAAATCATCAATACTTCTTCATATACCTTAGTATGCAAAGAAATTTATCAAAGTGAACTTACCAAGTAGAATATAACAAATAGTTAACTTTATTTATTGCATATGTTATACATGATATGATTATAGTTAGATAATTATTGTTAACTACAATTCTTCATTAAGTAGCGGCATCAATAAAAGTGATTGCATAAATAAATTAAATATCTGAATCAATAGAAATAACTGTTTAAGTATAATATAAAGATAAAATTGTAGAATATGATCAAATACATATCTCTTATATAATAAGATAATACTCATCATAAATAAGTCGCCTTTATATTAACAAAGTATTTGAGTCTATAATTATTTTTTGTTAAAAACTATATTAAAAGGTATTCACCGAATTGAATGATCTTCAACTCGTTATCTCATATAATTAAAATATCATCTACGTAGATAATCCATAAAATTATTATGCCATCAAATCTCATTCGAAAGAAAAAAAAAATTTAGCAATGATTATGTAACTCAAATGAGATGCCTACTTTAAAAAATCTCACAAGTTAGACTCTTTGAGATGTTTGAAATTATACATCTTCTACACTCTACAAATTATATCTAATTATTCAGTTCAAAACCGAGGTGATTAGTACACACATATCTCCTCAAGGTCATTGTGAAGAAATTCATTCTTCATATATAACTAATATATCCTCCAACTATAGAATGACGCAAGAGAAACAAAAATTTGTACTAATATCATATTAGCCACTAGAAAATAAGTATCCTAATAGTGCATACTAAATATTCGAGTGTGAATTTCGTCTCTACAAATCTTGCCTTAAAGCAATATACCATCCCACGTGTACATGTTTTCACATTGAACACCCACGTGCATCCAATAACAAACTTTCCTAAAGGTTATGGTACTAATACTAAAGTTTTATCATAGTGAAAGGAATGCACCTCTTTTATCATAATTTGATGATATCCTAAATGAAATAATACTTCAAAATGATGCTTATGTATCTTAGTATCATTAAGAGAAATAAATTCATTTAGCTATATATTCATGATAGGCTCGACTCTAATTTGACCAGATTTGACATATATCTATCTCTCTTAGAATAAACTATACATATTGGGTGGTCAAATCTTTTAGTTATCAACTCAATATGAGTCTATATTGATTAATATTCATGGACTACCAGTATGTCATCAGTGTCAAAAGGAGATCTTACCTGAAAAATCTCACTCTCTTCAAAATCAACATAATCTAAATTTATTGACAGATATGATAAATTAGTCACATCATATTGAATATCAACATGCTCAGATATAACCAACAGGTGACTATCTACAAAGTGATGTTATATCTAGAGCAACAGGTAAGGAAGGAAATGTAATGAATTCAGATGCACCATCTAGATTCACACTCTGCTATGCTCATTGAAAAATAAGTCTTAATTAAAAAAAATAACATCGATACTTATTTAAATCCTACTTATATCGAGCTAAAAATATTTGATTTTCTCTTTAGGTACTAAAGTATCCAGGTAAGGCACATGTCAAGGCCGTAAATGTCAACTTATCCATAAGAACGTTCAAAAATAAAATAAGTACATCCAAAAATCATAGATAACAAACTAAATGTATATTTTCAAGTTGTAGAAAATGAAAAAATAAATACTGAGAAATAAAATAAGAGGAAATCCAATTAATTAGATAGATTGATAATAACATCTCTCCAAAAAAATTTGAAACCTTTTTTCACAAGTAGGTGTCCAAATTTCCTCAATATGATGTTTATTCATCCTTTTATCAACCACATTATATTAGTTTGTATCAACACATAAAACCTAATATATAATTTCATTATCCATACAGTAAATAATGAATTAGTCTAACATATATTACAAATATATTATAGATCTTGAATTTTTTTATATTTTTATTATATTAATTTATTATAATTTTATCAAAAATCTATAAAATAAAAAAACTTATAATCTATCTTGAAAGATATATATTCTATATATTTCAAATAATCATCAACAAAAATAATCAAATATCAAAATCTCTTTTTTAACTAATATTATGTTCTTATATGTCTGAGTATATTAGATCAAATAGACATTAACTCAAGTTTGGCTAGCATGTATGATATAAAACTCTGATATACTTTTTTAGCTAATATCTCACACTTTATAATAAAAATATTTTTATATAAAATAAAATATTCTCAACTTAGCTAATAATAAGTGACCAAGCTAATAATATATAAATAAAAAATTAAACAATCTCAAACATATTGGAAATAAAATTATTGTGAAAGAACATACAATTCATAATATTCAATCTTAAACAAAATCATCCTCAAAATCTTCCAATTCTACAAATAAAAATCAATAGAAATAAAGATAAAATTATAGCTAAAATATCTGATAAGATAACTGACATATAGTAAATTATTAGAATAATTACAAATTAGTAAGACATAAAAAAATAATACTCAAGCTATGTAGTATTATATCTAATAGTTTTTGAATATTTATCATTAATATTAATATATTCATAACAAAAAAAATATTATGAATAAGATACATTAATCAATAATATAAGTATTAATTTTTATATCGATAATCTATAAGTATATAGAAGTCAGCAAATAAAATAAAAAATATCTAAAAAAATGGAAAGACTTGTTATAGCCTTTAAAAAAAAATTATTTATATGCATCTCTAACAAGTGTAAATGTCATAGTGGCCAAACTCTGAGAATCTCTGAATTGTCCCGATAGTCAACCTATCTCCCACAACATTGTGCAAACTCTTCACCTCCTATGTATAATATCCAACAATTATCTTTGATATGATTCATCATCTTACATTAGATATGATGAATTGTGATTCTTCATCTAGCTTTGTTAAAATAATATGTATTCATATCGAGTCACAAAATTGTGGTTCTTCCAAAAAATTGCACTAATTTTTTTTCAAAGCTAACAAACCCCTAGTTATAGTTTCTACCTAAAAATAATATTGTTCATCATTGTCAATCACGCGTCATCATGCACTATCGTGTGACACCTAGAAATGTTGCTCAAAAGAACAAGTTCACACGATCACTATGCTATGCATCATCACAAACCACCATCATGCACCTATTATTGCGTGACTGCTGCTACCAAACATGAGCAGCTCTGCTGCATCCACCATGACAGCCAAACTGTCACAACAGTTCGTCCTAGCTACCACCACCACACACCCTTATATAATGGACAAAACTACTACTAGAAGAAAGAAAAATAGATTTATTTTTTATTCCCTTATATAATGGACAAAACTAAGTTACTCAAAAAAATAACTATGGTATGATTGAAAATACATTATCACTCAAATTCTAGTTATGAAACCCAAAAAATTCATCAAGCAATGAATATAAGAATCTCAACCCTAAAAATCTCTCTGACTATCTCACTCTCTCTATAACCTCAACTTCGGGTGAAGATACATCCAAAAACTATGTAGTCAACTAGGAAAACTATGTATAATAAATTATAACCTACTCAATCTCACTAATACTCTCAAATTTCAGTCTAAAAACATATAAATTATATCATATATTTGTTTCGTCTCAGATGAGTATAGTGATCTGCAAACTCACACAAAATCATGCATGTCTTACCATATGAAAAAGTTACCATTTCATCTCAATTAACCGTCACATTGAAATTAAAAGGCAGCAATTTGCAAGTAACCACTTCTCACTCATATCTCCACTTGTTGGTTTATTTTTCAGGTGATCTAGCATCTCCCGACCAAAGAACCATATCTCAACTCTGGTAACTCAATGTGTGACATTCCAGTTCCCAAGATTTCATAAAGTAATGACCAAAATTCTAATTTTCTCATAATAAAATAAAAATTATCCATCCAAATTAAGATTTGTACCCAAAAACAAATTGAACCCACAGCACCAAATTAGGATTCTGTCCAAACACAATTTGCACAGACACCCACCCCACTGCATACTTGGGTCTGAAAGAAATTCATATTCTGCATGAAACAAAATGTATTCAAAAACACGGACTCACGGTTGATAGGATTCTACCTGAAAAACCAGTGCCTTAATGATGCAAACTTTGTAACCTTCATCGAACTTAGCACGTTGCACACTTCATCATACTTTGAAAACTTGGTCAAACACACACTGTGTGTAACTGGCAGTGACTGAAAGTTATCCCTGAAGTACACTTCATCATACATCAGAAACTTCGTCGAACAGACATTGTGTGTGACGATAACTGGCAGTGACTGAAACATTTATCCCTACAGTACAAGGTATCCTAATGATGACTTCGTCATGCCCACATTGTTCATACGGTGCATGTTATCCTTGTTCAACCCTCGGATTTTCTCCCTCATAGATTTTTTGACACTAATATCATATTAAGAATTAAGTTAAACAAAAAAGAATAAAATAAAAATCATTCTAAAAGAAATATACAACCTAAGTCTTTATATAAGAGATTAGTCAATTTGAGGCAATTCACGGTTTGTATATTGCACTCACATCCAGCATATAGAAATACAAATAAAATAAAGTAATACATTGCAAACTACAACACATATATTACATATAATATCAACAATAACAATATATTCCAAAATTATCCATGTGAAATTTATATTTCTCCATATATTGGTATTGAGCTTGTTTTTAAATAATGAGTACTTTCTACTTATTGACATTCAAGCTCTAGCTGCGAGTATATACAAGAAATACAATATTCAATATAATCATTTTGATACTAGTCTAAAGAATAAAAAACTGTCCTACAAATAAGATGCGAATGCTTCATTTTAAATCGAACATTTATAAAATACAATGTGATGAAAACTAAAGCCAATAAATTGTAACAAATTTGACACCTTTTTTAAAAGTCATAAGTACTTAGTTTTGTTACATTTATTTTGATAATTAGGTAAGAAATCATTTTTTTATTCAATATTTTACAAGCATGTATGATATATATTGTTGAAATAATAAAAATATAAATAGAATAACACTCTGAAAAATTTATATATAAAATTCTTTTATATAATTGATAAAAAAAATTGAGCTAACTCACATATCTAGCGCTCTTATCAAAAATATAAAAAAAAAATAATAATAATAATAATAATAATAATAAAACTACAATATCACCATAAAACTAATGTGTACAAGTCAACAACATCAAATTTGAACAAAAAATATATGAGCTGAACATTTTTAAGACTTTCATGATGAATTTATTAGCAATTATGTTGTCTGAAGATATATTATAATAATGGTCTCATCTTATATATTCTCTCTTGAGAAAAAATATTTTACTACTATATATTTTACCCGCTCATAATATATTAGATTGGATATAATATGTTTTGACATCTGACTGTCACAATAAAAAAATATTTAAAAAAAATACATACTCAATATCCTTGAGAAAATAACACATCCAATATATCTCGTAAGTAATTATCATCACTTTGAATTCTACTTCTGCACTAGAATTATAAATAGTATTTATCTCTAACTTTTTTAAGAGACAAGATTACCTCTAATAATATTACAAACTCTCTCGAAGACATCATCTCAATGATTCTCCTACAAGCAGTTGAGTTACTGTATTAGTCATATCAAAAATAAAATTATTATATAGATTAGAGGTGCTCAAAAGGCTAATACAACCCAAAAATGTTATGTCTAGCATAGCACGATACGAGCAAAAATCATGCAGGCCATGTGTGTGGGCTGATCCACGCATGCCCATGTTGTGTTGTGTTGTGCTGGGCAAAATAGCCCACATACCAATGCACAAAACGACACGATGCATTCACATGACTAGCACAACAAGCATGGCCAATGGACTCCGTGTGCATGTTCATTATGAATTTAATAGAAATGGACGTGTGAAGCTCACGAGCGACGTGCCCCAATTAAAAAGAAAGGTTGTTGTATTTGCAATGGCTAGATGATGACAAAATCACAAAGATGCATGTCGCTCTCATGTCAAATTCAAAATAATAAAATAAAATAAAAATTTTAAAAATAAAATAAAAAACCATTGGAAAAAAAAATCCATTACTATGGGCAACATTCAAGGGCAAGTCGCATGCTAAGACGCTAGGGGGCCAATGGCATCTAGCGGATAAACCAAGCTATCATGGATTAGTAAAGGGGCTGTCTAGGCACGAAATCATGATTAGCTCGATCATGTTGGAAGTCACAAAGATCATACCAACTCAGCACAATCATGGCACACCATGTTTCCCCTGCCAGGCCATCGTGCAATGTTGGGCCTCCCTTCCTTGCAGCCACACTGGCACTGCACATCCCAAGGGATAGACCATATCATGTTCAACACAACATGATGGCTCAGCTAGGCTCAAAAAATTTGGGTTGTGTCAAATTAGCACTGCTCATTAAACATCTCTAACTTAGATCAATAAAAGTATTAACTAGAATACAACATAAAAAACTAATATTTGTAAGAGTATCAAATACATACTACATGTCTTTGCAACTAGATGATACCTCTAATAATATAAGTCATAACTATATCAAAAAAATATGTCTTCCAAGATTATTCATCAAAAATTATGCATAAAGATACTCATTGAGTTTAATGATTCTCAAGTTATCATCTCTTATAATTAAAATATCATCTGCATATACAATCAAGAAAATTATTATACAATCATGACTCATCAAAACAAATAAAAAAAATTAATAACATACATATATAACCCAAATTAGATGATTATCTATGAAAATTTTATAAATCAAACTCTGGGTATTTATTTTAGATCATACAACATCTTTTATGATCTAAAAACAACAATTGATTATACTATACTATTCAAAAATTCAGAGGATGTTTCATATATATCTCCTTCTCAATGTTATTATAAAAAAATATATTATTCACATCTAACTGATATATTATTCAACTATAAAGTATTGTAAGAAAAATAAAAAATCATATTAAAATCATTTTGACCACTAAAAAATAAGCATATTAGTAGTTCACATTAAATATATGGATTAATGCATTCATAATAAGTCATACCTTTATAAGAAATATCTTCCTATAAAAACATATTTTCACTATGAAGACCTGCCTACACAAACAACAAACTTTCCTTAGGATCATAACATTAATACCCAAGACCCATTAAATTAAAGGGCATGCATCTCTTCCATCTTGTCATAACACCATTCTCGATAATAAAATACTTCAAAAGTAGATTTAAGTATCCAAATATTATCAAAAAAATATTAAAAAAATATTAAAAAAATAATGAGGGTGTGACATAATATATGACATTGGGTACTAAATATAACTCATCTATACCTTCCATAAAATAATTAGAATGTCAAGATCAAAAAGAATAATTTTAGGATCATCTCATTTGACTACTCAGTAAACTCGTTATTGATTTGAGAAGATCAAGTAAGTCTCTCTCATGGTATAAAATCTAAGTCTTAGATGGTCAAATCTCCTAAATAATAACTTAATATGAGCATGTACTAGTAAAAACTCATGAATTACAATGTCATCTAATCCAAAAAAAGATATACCTACCCAAAAAATCTTATTCCCTCAAGAATCAACATGATCTGAATTTGTTGATTAATATTATAGCTACATAGAAATAACATCAAAATGAAAACTAACATATTGAAATATAATTGATGGATGGTACTCTCTACCAATTAGTGGTCCAAGCATGATTTCAAGTAAGGGAAAAAAAGCAATAGAAACAAGCATATCATCTAGAATCACATTCTTCATAGACTAATTGAAAATATATCTTGATCAAAAAAAAAATAATGTGAGCACTCACTAAAATTTTATATGTTTGTAATAAAAATACTTGTACCCTATGCAGATACTTGAGTATCCAAATAAGACACATTTTCATGACCATAAATATCAAATTATCCTATGATTAAAATTGATCAAGAACAAAACAAATTTATCTAATACTTTAGGAGATACTCTAAATAGCATATCTCTATGTTATAAGATCTAAAGAATATATAATTAAAAAATATATAAAATGACATCCAATTTATAAGATAAATTATAGTTAAAATACAATCTCCCCAAACATATTTTAAAATACTATATTCAAATATTAGTGCCTCAATTATCTCAATTAAATATATATTCTTTATTTTAATAATCTCATTATGTTGGGTGTGCTGAAACAAAAAATTCATTATATAATCTTATGATCCATACAAAAAATATTAAATTGACCTAATATATAATTCAATACATTGTCGCTTCATATTTTTTTTATATTTTAATCAAATTTATTTTTATAATTTTATTAAAAATCTGAAGAATAAAAAAAATATATGATATATCTCAAAAGATACATATCCAAGTATATCTAATACAATCATCAACAAAAAAAATCAAATATCTTAATATTTCTCTAGTCATATCTCTACAAGATCCTAATATATTTATGAGTATCATATCAAATTATTCTCTAGTCAAGTCAGAATGGCATATATGATAGCAAGCTCTCAAATTTTCTTTAACTAATATTTCTCATTTTTTATAGACAAAATACCATTAAGACTAAGATAAAATATTTTTAATTTAATTAATAATAAGTTATCAAATTAAGAATGGAAAACAAATAGTTCAAGATACTTAAATATTTAGAATGAGATTTAACTATTAAAAAAAGAACATATAATCCACTATGTTCAATCCCAAATAGAGTCATTCTCACAATTTTTTAATCTTATAAATAAACATCAATAAGTAAAACAAAATCATAGTTAACTTATCTAGAAAGATGACTAAAAGAAAATAAACTAAAAGGATAATCAAAAATAAGCAAAATATATAGAAATAACAAGGACTTAAATTGAATATTTTAAAATTAAATAACTTTTAATATTTATTATTGACAATAAAAATATTTTTAAAACAGAAAAATAATATAATAAATATAATATAATTAACAACAATATAAGTATAAGAGGGAAACAACTATTAATACCTTAAAAAAAGGCATAATTTGTTGTTTCTTTAGAGAGAAATTACTTATACTCTTTTTTTTAGCAAGTATAAAAGTTATGATTAATAAATTTCATGATAGTCAGCACATCTCTCCCAATACAAATATAAAACTTTCAATCTCTTCTCCAGATATAATATCCATTGATTGACTCTCGTGTCGCCCAACCTCTTTAATGAGAGTGGGTACATTGAAATGTAGTTCTCCTTCATCTAACTATTTTGTAAATATCTCTCTCCAACTATGCTATATGATTATGATTACTCCAAAATATTATAATTCACCACCATACACCACTATTCGCCATTATTTTCCATCATGTGCCACTATTTTCCACCATATGTTGTGCACCACCTAAGGTTTGTTGATCAAAAAAATCATAGCAAGCTACATGCCAATTTTCCTCACCTCCATCACCACTATAACTAGCAAAAAAAACTATTCTATATTTTTTTTGTTCTAATTCAACTTTTATATCATGGTGAAACAACATAATAATAAAAACATATGTGCAATAATACTATAAAAAATTCATAAATCAATTAGTCATTTATAATGAACAAAAAAAAATAGGATAAACTCATATATTAGGTGCTCCAATCAAAAATACAAATAAAATAATAAATAAATAAAATACATTGTGTGTGTGTGTGTGTGTCAGCCAAGTGGGGCCCCTAAACCAAGTTAGGCCCCAAAGCCAACTACTAGTACCCTAGGAAGCACATTTTCTTGTCCCAATAAATGTTAGTAGTTCATGAGGATCAAACTCAACTTTTAAGAAGATTGTGCACATGCAAATACATAAATATTAACACTTTAGAGCTCACGGGAACTCTAAAATTACAAAATATTTGGGCAAAAATAATATAGAAATTGATAATTATATGAGAAATCATAATGCATCATGCACAAATTAGAGATTAAATTTTGGTATGATAAGTATTTCTATCTAAATGTAATATATCTAACATTTGAGACTCATAAGACATAAGATTTTTTTTTAGAGATAAAACTGTCGAGACATTAATCACTTTGATACTCCTCATTAAGCGAGAACCTTGTGTACTAGATATTTTCTTATTAAGATCCAAGTCAAAGATCAATAGAATTTTTGTTTTGTTCTTTTTAGGGAGTTGAACAATAAACCACAATTTGTTTACTGCAAAAAATATTCCTTTCTTTTGCAGACAAAGAGTTTAAATAAAAAAATAATAACTAACTCACTATTTATATGACTCCACAGTTAACAATAGAGAATAACTCAACTACTACATGTTACCTCTATTAACAACAACTCTTTTTTTTTGTAGGCTCTACACATCTCAACTACTCCTTACTTTTTTGACTTTTTCAACTAACCATAAATAAAGATTAATACAATAAAATATGTTGTCTTCTGCTCTTATAATGGTGACATACCTTTAAGCAAACTTAGGATTTATTCTTGGTATTTGTGCATCAATCTATTAAACTTTCATCTCCATACTTGATAATTTTATGTAGGAATGTCATCAGATGCTTGGCGGTAGACCAAGTAACAATAATGGCAAATGTGAACAAAAAAAAAATTTAACTTGAAAACCAAAATTTAACTTGAAAACTAAAATTTAAAATTTTTTGTGGTATTCAACAACAAATTAGTGTCGGGATGAATGCAAGTTTGAAACATAATCAGTTGCCAGAAACATACAGAAAGAGTTTCCAAGAGTTGCTCAAGATTTTTTGTCAAGCTTGAAACAGCATTTTCCATGTTACGCTTGGTTACATACATAAGATCAGAGAATTTTAGGCCCTAGTCATCACGAAAATAAAATTAGTTCTTGCAATCTGATAACATCAAACAAATCATAGTTGCAAAATCAAAAAACAAGCAAATTAATAAATGTAAATATAAGTTGCAATCATAGGCTAATCATATTTTTTTATATATTGGAAGTATATGAAACATAATGATATTAGCACAAATACCTTCCACCACATGTAACCATAGCCCAACGCCCCCACGGTAACAAATGGAATTATTAGATTGGTGAAGTTAGCTGATCAACAAAATCACATACCAAATCAGTAAAAAAACAAACATAAAAAATATAAAACATCAATCATGAAAAAAGCATCATGTGTTTATTGAACAAACTAAAACAAACCATTCAACAAATAGACAATCTGATAATATTTAAAAAAAATTAGTATGTTAACACCGATGTTAATTAGCAAACAATTTAATCTGAGAATACTTGAACAAACAAGTAGCCTAGCAAACCTTTTTTTTAACTATGGGTATTTGGTCCAACTTATGTGCTCTTTGAGTAATCCCATAAGAAGATGATGCTTCCTCTTGGTTTCTCTTCAAGGTAAATCGGGCAGGTACATTGACCACAATTCAGAGGTGTGATTCAAACTCAACATCTTGTCAATAAACTACAATACTATTACTTACCTCTGTCATCTGAACTACCCATGAGGGCACCTAACAAAAGTATTAATCTAATACAAGCTGGAGCCTGGAGTATGTACTCCGATAAATTAATTTTTGTGCTGCTCTATTGAAAGTTACATCAATAAGAAATCTTTAGGTTGTCATTAGAATATGACAGATGACGTACAATAAGTCCCTGAAATCAATAAAGATGAGCAAAACCCACTCAGAAATTAATATGTTGCATGGCTCATTAAATAATTCTACTCACAGTCAGTTAATTATTTAGGTCATTTTTTGATAAATTTCTAAAAATATGATATAAAAAAGGAAAGCAGTGTTAATTAAACACCATGATGTTAATTTCTAATAATATGATATCTTTTTTTCATAAATTTCTAAAAATATGATATCACATTCTACCCATTACTTTTGTTCAACAAAATAAGTGCACACCCAAAACAAATCATAATCAATTAACATTACTAAATCAATATCAGTGCAGTCAAAGACCACAAGGTGCCATTCAATACTTTCTTTGAGTTTATTTCTTCAGTAACCACATTCTAGTTGGATGTGCCTAACCATGTCCATTAGTTGAGAGAAGTTGAGATTCAATTTGTAGGCCATTGCCCAGGCTTAGAACATAAACACAGTACCACACTAGTCAATTACCTGTGTTGAAGTGATTTTATGCAATTCAGTTGAACGAGGGATTGTCCATCAGTTAAGAGATAATGAAATTTAGTTTGATAGACGATGTTTATCACCTATTTTTGAGAGTGACTTCCTCTGATTCTCGACCATGAACACTTTCCAGTTGGGTGTGCGTAAATAATCACATTAGTTGAGATAAGTTGAAATTTTGACTGATGGCCAATGATTTGAGTATGTATTTACCAATCAATCACACATGATCAATAAGAAATTTATTGGAGGGGGAGCCCAACCAAGAAGATGTGCCCATGCGTTAAGGTAAATTAATCACATTCCTTGTATATATTGAAGACAACTAGAGATTGAATAGAAAATTCAGTGTCAAAAAACTATGAAGTTGTTTTGGAGAGCTAGAGGAAATAAAGGCCTAGTTAGTATATTATATCGATCAAAATCAACAAATTAAACGTTAGCCGAGTAAGAGTGTGTTTATGACCATAATTTTTCACATACTTTCTATACGCAATACATCCAGAATCCAGATTTTGAGAAACAATTCCAATGAAAATAATAATAATATATTACAATAAAACATTACATTAAGTATACCAACACATTAATAAATAACAGAGATATAATAATGAAAATATATTAAAATCAAATCTTATCAAAATTAGTGGGGTCCACATTAAAAAGAATATATTACAAAAATTAATAGAAACACCAAAAAATAGGTTGAGGTACTGTTTATATTACAATAAAATACAATAGAAATCAATAATGCAATCTCTTTCTCAAATTGATGCATGAACAATCTATACAAAGATTTTTAAAGAAAAGAAAGTCAAATATAAACTTCTCAATGACTTTATAAAATGTTTGCAAACTAAGTTTTTCCAATATAATATGTTGTATTTAATCTTGATTTTTTTCTAATAAAATTACAATTTACTTTTATATCATTGCAAATTAATTATTTTATTTATCATTACATTAAGATGAATATAATGTAAGATTGTAAACCATAATATAACTTTGCATTCCAATTTCTATAAACACGTATGTATCACATAGTAAACAGGAAAAAAAAAAGAAAAATTAAGTTTTGATACATCAAAACCAAAATAGTTAATATTTATGAAATCAAAACTTTTGATTTAAAAAATCATACACAAAATCAAAACTAATTAAATTTTGATGCACTATCTTTTATAAATGCTATTATACTCTTACATTATTAAAATATTTCTACCTCATCATTTAGAATTTAATAAAAAAATAATAAGAAAATATATTTTTACAAAATAGGATATCACGATAAACACATTGTATATCGTGATGCATACCACGATACATATACTATATATATTGTAAAGTCATTGCGATATGTAAAGTTATATAGATATAAACATAAATATATATATATACAACATATATCAATGTATGTATGTGTATTGTTAAAAATATTATATATAGATATACAAATAAATATATATTTATAAATATAACTACATATATTTACATATATGCATATATATATATATATATGTATATATGTATAATATACATATAATGTTATGTGTACATATGTATATATGTATAATATACATATGATGTTATGTGTTCATATGTATATATACATATATATAACTACAACTACATATATTTACATATATGTAAACATATATACATATGTATATATACATATGATATTGTGTATACATATATGCATGCATAAGTTTTGAAATATATATATATATTTTTTATTATATTATTATATACATGTGTGTGTGCATATTGTATGCATATATACATGCATACATATGTATACATACATGCATAAATTTACATATTTATTTTTTTTATATATGCACACATGTATGTTTGTGTGCATGAATAAGTTTTACAAGACATATATATATATATATGTTATGAGTATTTATGTCTATATATAGAATACATTCATATATCACAATGATTTCATAATATATAAAGTATATTTATGTTTTCAATAAATTAATTGCTTCATTATAAAGAGATTAAATATTTTTATAATCTAAAATATATATAATTATTTATATAGATTAAAAACTATATAAATTTATTTTGAATATCATCATCGTTAAGATCTCATATATTTAAAAGTATCAAATCGAATGACTTCTTGCTCATACAAGTTGGTTAGCCAAATAGGAATCTCTATGTATTTTCTTAACTAATACATCACACACTCTAGAGTTCAAACACGTTTAATATAAAGCTCTAATATTATTGGATTAGTCAAAGACATATGACCAAAACATAAATAAAAAAAATAAAAACAACATTCAAATATATAGTAGAATAATCTATCATTAAAAAAATATGCAATCAACTCTACTCTATCTCTAAAAAAAATCTTCATCAAATGAAAAAAATAGCAACTAAGCTAAGAGTAAATATGTTTTAAATCTACTCCAACCAATCATGTATATTTCCTGAGAATGAAAGAGAAAACATAAAAACAAAACAGAATATCTTGAAAGTCATTTTCAAAGTTCACCAATCCTCAAAAAAAATATTAAAATGAAAAAAAAAATATTCTAAATTAAATGTTTAGCAAAGAAATCAACTAACACAAGATTATGAGAAAAGTCTACAATATAAAAAATATATCAACTATCATGTTATAGTTTTATTTTTTATTTTATTATTTGTATTTTTTTATGGGAGCATTAGACTTGTGAATTATCTATCACACTTGTCTATCAATTAAAAGAGATTTGATTTATGAATTTTTGTTGGATAATTACAATACATTCATTTGTCAGTATTATTCTCTAGCATGACATTGAAGCCAACCGATGAAAACCCTAACCTTAAGTTTATGCATGATGTGTGTTATATTGAATTGCAAACACTCGTGGTTGTGAAAAGACACACATGGTGGTCAGCAAGCAAATAGTGATTGGTGACAACAAATACGCATAGTTGGAAACAACATGTATGCATGGTTGGCAGTAGCAAGCACACATGACAATAGGCGTACGATGGTATTTTGGGCAAAACCCCTAATTGGACTTAGCACTGATGCAAAGTAGAGCATGGAGTTGTTTTGGATAGAAACGCTAACTAGGCTTTCAGCATATTTACAAAAAAAAATAATTTATAATTTACAAAAAATCTTAATTAGGAGCAATATTTATTTAGATGAATCACAACTATATAACACGATATAAAGAAAAATTATCATAATAGACATAGATGGAGGAGAATCTCAATTCAATGTATCAACTACAGAATGATGAGTTACACCAGAAATAGTTAATTAGATATTATATTCAGAGAGAAATGCAAGAACATTATATGATATTGAAAGAAACAAACTGATTATTACAGCTATCTAAAGATCCTCATAGGGTTCATCCAATGGGATGCTTATAATTTCTATTGAAAAATTTTAAAAAACTTTTCTATATGACAATAATTGATCATTTCCTTCTTTTATATATTCTTAGTTATTTCACTAATACACTTGTTTCAAACTCTTAGATTATTAACACAATAGATGATATTTATATTATCAATAAGTATATCATATTCATCATATTACTTTTCTACTCAAAAAAAATTATAGTCAATAACAAATATTTGAAAATCATTTGACATTATAACATGTAAATTAACTTTTTATTACTTCTTTGTGTCTTGTGTATTCTTGATTATCCTATTAATTTACTCAATATGAGTTTACTTTCAAGACAATTCAATATTAACTTTATTTTTACTTCTACTCATATTTTTTTGCAAGATCATAAAACTCTGATAAATAATCTATTTAAGATTAAACATAATGGATTGTATGTTCTCTCTTAAATAATAAGATTTCATTCTATATGTTTGAGTATATTAGACTATTTACCTGTACATTCTCATCTTAAGCACACATTATTAGCCAAATTAAAGATATTTTAATATTGTCTTACAGATATTTTAAATATAAAATATGATATATGTCAATTAAAAAAACTTACTATAACTTTTTATTCAATAGACTAATCTATCATTAAGGTGTCAAATGGGTCGGGCAGTCAAGGAATGGCCCGCAGTCTAGCCCAATTTAGTAGTGCCTAGCCCGGCACGGGTCACGGTAAGGCCCAAAACCATGCCTCAGGCCAGGCCGGGCCAGCCACCCCATAGCACGGTTCATGTCATGCCAGGCCGACACGACCCGTGTGTTTGGCCCAAAGGCACAATAAACCAATACAAGTGATCACCCGATGGGATCCCCATCGGACAACACTCAGGGGTCAAATTTTTAAAAAAAGAAGTCGACTGCCCGATCATGAGGCGGTCCAATTTATTTAAAATAATCAGCCACATGGCCAATTGTTTTTGGTCAACCCTTAAGTCAACCACCCATCAGCCATCACACAACGAGTAATGACAATGATGCATGACCCATGCATCTTCGCCATTCAGCACAGTCGAGCATGGCTATACACTCAACTGTGCCCACCATGCCAAGCTGGGTCGATGGACCGCACCACCATGGCATGGTCTTGCCTTGAAAAAATAAGTTATACCAACATAACATAGTCTGTTTGACACCTAGTAAAGATGCGAACAAATAGTAATTAAGATATTTGATCACTTTTTGACAAGTACTAGAGATATACATTAATATATATATCTTTCGAGATAGATCACATATTTTTATATTTTTTAGATTTTTCATAAAATAATAAAATATTAATTTGATAAAAATATAAAAAATTAATAAGTAATAATACATTAAATATATGTTATACTAATTCAGCAGTTACTGTATGGAGCATTAGTTTAAATACCCAATTTCATGCAACAACACATCCCAATAGAATAGAATTACTAAAAATAAAAATAAATAACTAATTGGGTCAACTCAGACACTCTTACTTAAAAAGAGGGTCTTAAAATATGTTTGAGGATATGACATTTTAATTATTATTTTACTTTATCAATCAGATGCTCTATTCTATTATTTCTTAATGTATATCCTTTCAAATCATACATCCTAGAGAAAGACAATTTAGCCTGCCTCCTATTATTTTTGAATATATTTGTTTTATTCACAATCCCTCTATGACAAGATAAATTGACATCAAGTATTTGAGATATATCTTTCTTGGATATTCAAGCACTCAAATATGATACAAAAACTTTTAACAAACACTAGTATAATTTTAGTGAGTTTGAATATTATCTTTTTAAATATTAACTCATTTTTTAACAAAACTTGAAAGAATTGTAAATCAAAATATTGTACCTAAATTTATTACTTTTCATCTCTTACATATAGTCCTTCTTAGACTATCAGTTAAAAGAGAGACACTCAATGATAACATTTGAGCATGGTGGTACTCAATATTAAAGATGTCAAACGTGCCAAGCCGGGCCGGGCCGGCTTTTGACCCAAAATCCACCCATTTTTGGGTCGGGCCTATATTTTACGAAATCAGTGTGACGGACACCGTGTTTTTGCGTCACCGTGGCATTGTCAGCCATGCTGAGCCGTCAATTATCGGACATCACTGCATCGTCCCCCCTTGAGTGTCGCTCGGTACGTGTTTATCCGTGTCGTGCCCACATGTCAGGCACTCATGTTGTGCCTGGCACAGCGCACAGGAGGAATACCCTCGGCACAGCACAACACAACACAATTCTTGCCAAGGATCCGAGCATGGTGCTATAAGATGTCGTACCGGGCTTCGGGTCTGGCCCAGGCCGCCAACCCATTTGATATCTCTACTCAATATAATGCTACTCTAATTAAATCATCATAGCTACCAGTAAATTTAGATAATATTAAGTTTGAAAAAAATAAAATTTTCAAAATTATAAAATTTCCTTCACACCCATATAACACTATAGCACACGAGTCTTCACCAGCATTAATTCATATTGAATCGATAATTAATAGACTTGATCACCAAGCAATGTCGAACTATCACATTATTTCTTCTTTTTGTTTCTTTTATTGATTCACTTGATGTTACTAAGATACTCAATATTTTCTGTATAGTATTATCTCATCTAAAATGATAATAATTTATTATGAAAAAAATATATATTTCACTTTAATAAGACTTGAAAACTAATATCACAACATTCAGCAATATCTATTATTGATTGCAGAACACTTATTCATTAATGGTCAAGATGAACTCAATACAAATTATTTTTTCCTCTTATAATCTCTCAATTAGAAGCATATCAGCTAGACATGATAAATATATTTCTTTACAATAATCTTAAGAAGGTAAATATAAAGTAATTACTTGGATCTCAACTAGCATAGTTAGATGCGGTTTATAAATTGTGAGAGATGTTATATGACTTCAAAAAATCATCGAAAGTCTAATTTATGAGATATTCACATATGATCGCCTAATTTAGATTACACATGTATTAATAAGATTTATTTGTTTTTCATTAGGATTCCAGATGATTGGTTTATTTTATTGAGATAAGGTTGACCTAACTCAAAGAGGACTTTCAAGAACAAAGTTAGACAAAATACTTTGGGGACACATAATTTTTTAGCATAGAGATTACTTATATTATAGGGTAAATCATTTAATCACTGAAGAAACACACTTGATACTCTTGAAGAAATTTATCATTTTGATTGTGCTCCCAACAGATACTTCTATTGATCATATATTGTCTTCATTTCTGACTATAACGACACCAAACATAGCATACATAGTCAGAGTAGTTAATTTTTTCCTAGATTTACCTACATAGATTCACCTTGACATAGCTCGTCAGATACTAAATTTAGTTAAAATATTTCTAGGACATTGAATCTATTTTAGGAATCATAAACACTTGTAGGCAATAGGATATTCAAATTCAAGTTGAGTGTCAACGTGAATCAAGAAAAAAAATTTACAACACAATTTTGCACTTTTATTGGAGGTAACCTTATCCCTTCGAAAGGTAAGAGACAGACAATTATTTAGAGATCTAATATGAAAGCAGAGTTTAAATCGATGATACTTACTTATAGATATTTTAGATACGGCATCTACTCAATGAGATCATGCATTAATTATCTTAGAGGTGGCAAAAAAATCAGGCACCCCAAGACCAACCCAACACAATTAAAATCATGCCTAAAAGAGACACGAACCAGCTCATGCCATAGTTTGGACCAAGCCAAAGCAAGATGTATGGCTCTCATGCTACAAAATATGCAAAATAGCATTGCCTTGTAAGTTAGCACGTGCAAGCCAGTTTTAACCCTTGTGACCAGGACAAAGCTAGCATGGGTTAGCCATGTGCTATGCCAAGCACATTTCGTGTCGAGGTCGAGCTAGGAACATTTCATGTCAGTCAACTATTTGATGACAAGGCATGACCCATTGCTTCTTATTATTATTTATCATAATGGTCAGGCAGCAAAACATACAACTTCAAATCTAATATTTTACGAGCAGATAATATATATAAAAGTGAATTGCTTCTTCATTTTAAAAAAAAATTCAAGATGAAATCACTTAATATGTATGCATACAAATTCTCTTAAAATAATTTAAGGGGTACATTATATTTTCTATTATGCATCAGCTTCATGGGGAAAGTTATAATTCTCTTAAAATAATTATTGTAGTTTTTATTTAGATTTTTCTCTTTTTATTTTTTTTAATGAAAACACTTAATATGTAAACTAACTCAATCAAATTTACTCATTATATATAAATATAAGTTATACATTATTTTTTTTTTGTACATGAGTTTTACCATGACATTAGAGCTAAATTAGTAAACCCTAAAATACACATGCATGCAATAGTGCTTATATTATTGTGCAAAGCAAGCTCACAATAAAGGGTACATGGGCTGTTGAGGTGAGCAAAAATAGCAAGGTGCACATAATTAACATTTTTGTAGGCATCATACACCCATTGTGTGCAACAAACAATGAGTATAAGCACATAGTTATTACCTAGACACCGGGAATATCAATAAATCACAAGTCATCTTAGATAGCATGGGACATATAAATTCTTATGATTTTCATCAATTCAAAATATTCAAATTATTATTATTAAATATTAATATATAAAGCAGTTATCAATATCTGAGTACCGAGATAATTGAACATCAATCAATATCTAGGTACGAGGAAACCTCACTTATATTCAATGAAGCACGTCATCATTTTCTTATAACTAACTAAATAGAAAAATCAGTGTCTTCTAATATGATGTTCATATCCATACTCGAAGCCTCGCTACAACTACAATACCTAAATATTATAATATATAACATATTACTTAATTTTTCGTGAATAAAATTGTTAGGTTCATCTATTTGATTCAAATAGGTAAATATATATTTTAATATATTTTCTACTTTTATTTTAACCATAAGATCCATGTAAACGTCAAACAATACAAAATTTAAATAGAGAAGCAATATTTAAATATTTGATTTTCATCTCAAAAATCATGATACTAAATACATGGTATCCTTTATACTTACTAAACATGTTACTAACACTTCGCATGCACTCAAGTGCAATACAAGTGGTATGAGAGTGCAAAGATAAATATATATTTGTCATATCATAAAAATTTGAATAATTTCATAAAAAAATCTTATATCTCAATCTAAATCATTAATAATAAATTTATCATTTTTTCTATTGACATTATTTGATACCAAATGTTGGTAAGCAGCATATAATTTTAACATAACATAAATATAATTTCAATGCTATCTCACATCCGTTTAAATTTTTTTTTTAGCCCTACTGACAAAAAAAAACTAGTAAATCCTTATTATCTACTAGATATCCTAAGTATTTTAATAAATTTCTTTTTTTTTCTAAAACGAGAAAAATAACTTTCATTCATGCATGTACTATTAGATTAATTATGTGATACATTAATATAATATAAAACTTGTACCAAAATATTCATCTTTAATAGTTCTAACGAATATATTAATGACTAATTAGTTATTAGAAATATTATCAAAAAATATAGTAAATATTTTATTATAGATAACATATTTCCTAAACACCCTCGTAAAATACTCATGTATGGTGGAGTTATCATGATGATGGAAGATCTTGATAAATCCTAAATTTTTTATATTAAATATATATTTTGAATATACATAGTAGTCAGTGATACATTCGAATGATGTATCATCACGACTAATCCAAATATCTAACATCACAAATATCACCCACCATATTTACTAAATTCATTATTTACGATATGCACGCTGAAAATAAATATGCATAATACAAACTATTTTGGAATCCTCTAAAAATCTAATCAAAATGTTCATGATCATAATCATTTTTACTGTCTTTTCTCACGAAATCATTACGATATATAAAGATGAATAAAATCAAACTTGATTCATTCAAAGACGACTACTCAATTAGAATTACCAAGGATCTAAGGTACTATGTTATTTAGTATATTGATCAATATACCTTTTAAGGTGAATAATATCATAGGTGCTTCTACCCACACATATATTTATAATATATACATTATGTCAATTCTTCTTCAATACTCATAATTTAATTTTTTATTATCTTAAAAGTCCATATTACTAAAGTTTGATTAGTTTTAAATTTTTTAGACCCATAGATTTGGGTCAAGATTATTGGAGAGAACATAATTTCGATCTCAGACATTTTAATCGTGTTAGCATTATTATATAAATCCACATCAAATTTATTATCATTAAACTTATTATTTATTATTTTTTTATTTATATTTTGAATTTTATATTATTTAATAATAAAATATACAAAACTAATAAAGATTTATAAAACAATAGAAACATTTGAGATCATAGTAATAGGAAGTGTTGAAATATTTTGGAATCTCTATGAATCCATATCAAATGAAAGACAAATGATGATAAATACGAAAATTAAAAAATAGAAATTAATGTGAATCTTAAATATAATATGGATAGATGACTTATAGAAATGCAATGAAAATTTGAAATATATATACGATACACAAGATTCTTTTAAAGATGCACTCAACTCGATCAAAAAAAAAGACAAGGCATGCTATACAACATTATTTCAAAAATGATAGAATGGATAGTGAGCAACAAAAATATATAGATAGAGATTTTTCGTGTCCATATCATGATTTGAGCCGTTGAAAGTGCAATTCCCACTAAATGAGTGAAACATAAGGGACCAACTAGTCCATGGGCCTTCTTCATCTTCATGCATTGTGTTTGTTTTTTTATTGTTTTATCCTTTATACTCCAATTCCAACCAAAGCCTCAAAGAGAGAGAAAGAGAGTCAGTGAGACAAAGATAGAGAGACAGACAATGAGACAAAAACAGATAGACAAAGAGAATCAATGAGACAGAGACAAACAAGAAGAGAGATTTTTTGCTTATGGATGAGTAAATATTTTAGTATAAAATTTTATTTGGCACTCAAAATATTGAGTTATTATATTTTTTTTTAATTATTTTTATGATATGATTATATTAAAAATGAGTCTTAAATATAAATATTTCATTGATATATATTTTTGATGAATTTAGATGAATAATAGTGAAATTAAATATAATTTAGATATAAATAATTAAATTGATCAGAAGTTAGAAAAGGATATGAAAGCAAGAAAAAAAATCATGTTATTTTCAATATCATGTCATTTTAATCCTAGTACATGCATATTGAGAAATTGTGATAGCCTTTGTTGATTGCAACTCTACAGACTAGTCATGACATTCATTGCACATCATGACTATACCACTCGATTATCATAATATTTCACTATGTAATATATTATTCATGACCACAATATTATCATAAAGTTGTGGCCGCATTTGTTCACACATAATTTCATCCATGTCATTATTTTATGTCGCGACAACTAAGTATCAAATTAATATAAGAAGTCATGATATTTTTCAGTGTTGCATCTTCTTTACACAATCAAAATCACACATCAAATAATTTTTTATTTGTGACATCTTTGCCCCCATGACATTGCACTCCAAAGAGGAACTCCTTAAGTCATGACATCTTTGCCATTGCAACTATATGATCAAGGGAGATTTACCTAAGTCACAGCTTCCTTCACCATTACAATTGTGCTCTAAAGAATAATTAACTCGGTCATTATTTTCTTTGATATCACAACTATGTGCTCCAAAAAAAATTTTCCTTAATCACAACACTTTTTTCAATGTGACCATGTAATCCAAATAGTAATTACCTCAATTGCAACTTCCTTTATTAATGTGACTATGTACTCTAGAAAAATTTACCTCGTTCATAGCATTTTTTGTTGTCGCAACATTGTATTCTAGAAAGGAATTGTCTCACTCACAATTTCCTTTGTCGATGTATCATAGTGCTCTAGAGAAGATTAAAAAATTATTTGGTATCTTGACTTCAACCTAACGTCATGACTTTCAACTTAATAAACCACTACGTTACACGATAATACCCTAAAAACACAAAGGATGAACTTAAAATTCAAAAAAAGAATTGGAGAATACAAAAAAAAAAGAGAGTAACACATCACCAGTAAAAAAGAAAGCGTGCATCACCCACAATTAGGAGCAAATTCAAGTCAAATGAAATAAAAATAGATAAGAAATCAAATTTGAGATCTAGATTCTCATGCCGACTGTGATTAATAACCCTCGATTCACTGAAATGATATTTCAACTCTCTCACAATAAGTCTTCTCCAATATCAAGTTAATAATCTAGAGCTAGTTTATGTATATCATTTCATAATAAATAATTATAAAATTTTTATAAATTGAATATTGATGATTATAAATATTATGTAAAATAAAAATTTAAAATTCTACTAAAAAATAAATTTATGCACATTAATCATGATGGACAATAACTGATAAGTCATACAACACACTCACTTAAGTAGCATCGAATGAAGTAATAGTTCTTCTATTTCTAACTTATGAGATTAATCTGATGAGAATAAGATACTTATGAAGACAAAAACATAAATAAAATTATAATTATTCAATTATGTATCTTCTAGAAAAACTAGCATTTAAATGAAATGCGAGTTATTCAGAATATATAACTTAGGGTTTTACCATTTTTTGAGTCATGTATTTATTGTGATGAATGATGACAAATTAGTCACGGAACATATGTAAAAGGATATATTTCATAAGATAGTAATTGTTATGTAATCATTTTCTATTGTATGATTTTTATAAATAAAATAATTAGAGAGATATATGCTAATTGATACGAGTATAATATTTACAAAGCTCAAAGCTCAAAATTAATTATTATCATATTATTTTATGTCTTGCTTTGCTATTAAGGTCAAAAAATAAAAATATACACTCAGAACAATTATTAATAATAGTAGACATTACATTAAAAAAATAAAATATAAATGACTCTTGAACATTATAAGTATGATGAACATCAAAAGAGAATTACAATAAAAATATTTTTAATATTAGAGACGTCAACTAGGTCGGGAGACCTAGGATATGCCCATGGCACGACACAGTTCAGTAGTGTCTGGCATGACACAACATGATTCAAAATCGTGCATGGACATGTCATAGGCTAGCCAACGACATGGCATAGGCCATGTCGGGCCAAACATTTTGGGATGGGAGGCACACCACAACACAGCCCCGCATGATATCCCATGAAGGCCAGTTACAGCCTAGCTGGCCAAACTGGCTAGCTTGATCTTGACCCATACTAACTTAGCCTAAACTCAAGTTAGCCTAGAATAAATTGAATTGCCCTAGGTAGACCTAACCCGGCTTGGCACAACCCAGCATGACTCACCCAAAAATCATGCCAACGGACCATGCTGAGCTACCCCAACTATGCTGACACGATATAACCCATGATAAATATGATATCATCTTGTAAACCAAGAGGCCAAGAAAAAATACATATCATCCTACTCTTTGATAACAATTAAATATGATATCACCATAATATTAAAGAAAAAAATCATCATACACAATAAAACAAACTAGCCCTAGAATCTAGATATATATTTGAGAATCAAATATATTTTCTCAACTCGAGTAATAATTAATTCAATGTTAATTAGTTGAACTGCTCATTGGATCTCTTTGGCATTGATATTTAGATTTATTTATTGTATTTCTTATATGACACGTATACTTATAAATTTTTATTAGAAATTTAGAATTATCTAACAAACTTTTTGTGTGGTACTACAAACAACAAGTTTTAGCATGGTAAAAAATTATACAATACTATGAGCAAACAATGAGGTCATTCAAACAAAAACAAGCTATCAGGATATTTTTATATTGATTATTATTTTATTTTATCTCACAGTAACATAAAAAATGACATTAAGAACCCAAGTAAATATATTTTATTATTTCATTTACTATTCTTTTATATATATTTATCAATTCTCAAAATTTTTAGATTTCCAATATAAGATATATATCTAAAGTGCTCTCATCAAAAAATGCTCCAAAATATTAAATTTTTGATGAGAGCGCCATTTTTTATGGGAGCAATATTAATACATTCAGGCCACATCAAATATTTAAAAATTTTAGAATTGATTGATATGTACAAAATAGGATAGAAGACATAATAAAATATATTTACTTGGATAAGATTACTAGAATATAAAAGTTGTCAATTGACCATGGTCTAAGTCACTAGTAAATGATAATTAATTAATTTTATAAATTAATATTAATTAAATTTTAAATTATGATAACTAATTAAGGTGATGTCAAGATTTCTATAAAATTTATATATTTATTTTTAAAAAATGTATATTTTTAAAATTTTAAAAATATATAAATATATATATGACTTCACTTGTTTTATAGCAGTTTGATTGTTGGTTCAATCAATGAACCATGAATCAGCAATTTTTCCAATTTAGTCATTAGTCTAATAATAATACATTATAATACACGTCAAACAGATTCAATAATTATTATTTAAAACACATATATTTATTATGATAACAAATTCAGAGAATAAGATAGATTACATTAAAATGCGACTTATAATGAAAGTATTGACATAGATGTTTGGTATAAATTGGCAGGATAATTTCTCAATTATGACCAAGATGACTTCCAAATGAATTCTTATTCCGATGATAATATCTCATAATTAAAAAATACACTAGCAAGATATGAATAATATTTTTTACAACAATCTTAAGGATGAAATATATATGTAACAGTCACTTGAATTTCAAACAACACAGTCAAATAAAGTTTATAGATTATAGAATATACTATAGGATCTTAAGCAATCATTAAAAGCCTAATTCATAAAATTTTTATAAATAATCACATCATTTAAGTTACATAAAGCGTTAATGATTTTTTCTTTATTTGTTTTCCTAAGGAGTGGTGATGATAGGATAACTTTTTCATTGTGAATAAGAATATGTCCTTCATGGCAGTTACTAATGAACTTATTTGGATCAAATACTTACTCAAATAGTTGGATTTTTCAATTTTTTGATTAATCACTATGTTTTGTAATAGTTAGTATGCATAAAATATTATTTATCCAGTTTTCATAAGTATGTGAAGGATATTTAGATAGACTACCATTTTATTTGAATGAAAATTCATAAAGATTTCATTATAATAACTTACGTACCTACTAGAAATTAATTTACAAATACCTTCACAAAAATTAAAAAAAAAACTCAAATCACTAACTTTACCTTTAAGCTTGATGATAGAGACATGCATATACTAATTTGATAGGTATTAAGTTGTGTATTTTACAACGTTAAGTACTCCAGGTATTTTGTTTTTTTTTTCTTTTCTTCTCATGCTTATATATATATTCCTTGCACACTTTATTTTTGGAGAGTTTTTTACACTTTCATTTCACAAATAAATATATAATTTACATCATTAAGAGATTATATTCTATATGTTTCATTTGTATTTTCATCTCCAAATATTAAATAAAGAAACTAAAATAAAAATATAAAAAAAATTGATCATTGTAATTATCAATCAAATCTTATTCCACTTATTTAAGATCGACTGTATGATTTATTTTTTTAATCAACTCTTTAAAAAATGATATTAACTCTCTACGAGTTAGTTGTTAAATCTTAGTTCATAATTTTTATCTAATTCATATTTAGCCTACCTCTAATTTCTTTCCTCCCTACAAATAAATAACCTCAAAGATTACAATTAGTATGGAAGGATGTTTAAGTTGGACATGATCAAACTACATTAAATGATTCTTTATTATTTTATCATATATAATAATTATTTTATTCAAGATTGCCTTTGAATGGTTCTGAGTAGCTAACCGAATCAAAACTAGCTAAAAAGGATAGAAAATCTCATTGTTTAGGCCAGATAACCCTAGATGCCAATAATCCGCAACAAAAAAGTACTCGCCTCTTTGAATTGTATCATCCAAAAATCTAGTGGTATCATATATAAGATCTCATGTCATAAGTAAGTAATTCAGTGATTTCTTTGAAATGAAATTCTTGCGTTGACCATTTCCTTCTAATTGTTACAACAAAGTCTTTTGCACCTATTAAACCCATTTCTTTGAGGTCTCGTATCAATTCATTCATGGTTAGCATAAAAATAAAAAGATTGAATAATAATCTTTGATTAAGTCCCACATTTATTTGAAACTCATGAGAGACACTTAGAATAAATTTATACTCTAAGCATTATACTTTCATACATGTACTTAATTAGTTTAAAATATAAATGTGATATTATTTTCTTACATAATATCTATCAAATTAAATATATTGCAACTATATCATAAAGTTTCTCCAAAACGGTAAATATTATGTACAAGTCTTTTTTTATATATATATTTCACTTAGTACTTTGTCATGTATAAAATTTATTTTTTTAGATGTCAAATAGTATTTGTTTTTAAATGTTGGAATATCTAATAGTGATGTTATATAAACAACAAAAATACAGTAATTGTGGGATATTATATTAGTTTGGAAAATGAAAAAATTATTGAAAGGAGAGGAGTGTGGTCATGCATAGAATTGCTATTTCTTTGTATGTCATTCTATTACTTTATAATTCAAAACCATGTATGCAATAATTTGACAAAGGTGTCAGAATTATAGCGCACAATGGCCTCGGCAATGGACTGGGTGTCCCAAACATAACATTTCTGTATTCACGTAGATTTTTCATATTGACTGTCTTACAGATTTCCCCATTTACCCTAGCTTCTCTCTCAATTGAGCTAGTATTGGACTGGGTGTCCCAAACATAACATGTATGCAAAAGAATGTCATGTTTGGGACTGGGTGTCCCAACATGACAGCAAATTCTAGTAATCTGAATTGAGCTTGTGGTCACCCCTAATAATTCAATCAAGAGCATATTAGAGTAAAAATAAAACAAATTTAATTGTTGCAGAACCAAAAACCTCACGCATGGCAATTTAAAAATACTGAAACTCAAAACCAGATAAAAATTTTATTCAATAGAAAGTGATGCTGTAAAAGAGTGCGTGCAAGTAACCATAACAGAACATTATCATACATAGTTGGCCACCATTTTGATTCAGAACAGTTACATGTCGTGCAGATGCTAGATGTCGAACATCAATTGCCAGCCGCCTAACCTGCAAGTAATAAACAAGTTCATGTTGATTGGATATTCATTCAAGTTGTTTACAGTTTTATTATGCCAGACTTGTAATCAACAATGTGTGTGTTAGATTTAGTTTTATTTATTATTGTATTTTTTTTTGTCTACATGAGATCGCCCATCATGTGTGCTGCCCCTATTTTAGTATATATGTGTGATTTTAAATTTTAATGTAATTAAAATATAAGTAATGTTTCACTCTTCTCTTTCCTCTCCTCTTCTCACTCTCTCCCCAATACTCAAAACCTTAACCAGCTTCTACAGGGTATTGAAGGGCAGATAAAAAATGGGGTGTAGCATATGTTTCCACGCATGGTGGAAAATGTACATCAGTGACAGCAACAGTGTACACCCTTCAATCAGAACCAGTGTAAAAGCAGTATCATTTTCAACTATAAATGGTTTGCAGGTGATGTGCATGGCAGCCCCTGTGGTGTTATGGGATTCTGCATTGTTATAGTGAATCCATGGTGATTTTCTTGATGGTCCATGTGGTGAGGATGTTATTGTCCTGTGGTAGTGAAGTTAATGTGCATTGTGGAATTTGGTTGGACAGTGACTATAAGTATCAAAAAGGGCCATCATGGGCAGCACAGCCCATGTTTCTACAACCCAAGTAGAAATGTCGAATGGACCGGGCAACCTGACCACTACCCGCAGCCCAGCACAGCAAGGTCCAGAACCATGCCTCCCGCTGGGGCAGGCTGGGCCGAGCCGGGCCATGGCCCGGTTGAAATAATCGGGCCAACCAATTTCCAATTTTTTTTTTAATTTATTAGCTACTAATTCAAGCATGTACCACAGCGCTAAGATCAAGTAAAGTTGAAATAATCATTCAGGCTACCACAATGATTTTCCCACGTTGTAACAATGAGAGAGTCAAAAGAGGTGCTTCAAAATGAAACAAATTAGTACTGATTTATTTTTTTAGTGAGAGATTGAGATACACTTAAGAGATGTGTTATACATTTCACTCTGACTTATAGAGTATGTTTCAGAGTTCATAGGTTATACAGCAAGCTATCAAATCAATTCATGTTAGATCTTCTACATGTATACTTAAAAGTCTTATTATATTTACTCGGTTTGAGTATTTTAGACTTTGTTCCTGGGTCACTATCAATTCCAAATGAGATGCGCCGACTTACATAATTTTAACTTTTTTATAAAATATAGAATCAATATACTTGTGACCAAATGATATCATTGTTTGGACCAAGAAACATTATAATATCAATATTGAGTCCTTTTATGATATGTATTTTTTTTTTATATTTGAGTTTTATCATAATTTATTTTTAATTAGTTTTTTTTTAACAGTTCAATTATAAAATTCTCTTTTTCATATGATAATTTAGTGCAGGATCAGTAGAACAAATGAACGACTTTCATTATAGGACAATGACACCCGATAATGTAAGATTATTTATTGCTTTTATTTATGATTATATTAAATATACATGAATATCAATTTTTATAAAAAATCTCAAATATTATTAATTTTTATTAAATTTTATGAAAAAAAATAAAAATGTAATTTAATTATAATATAAAAATATTAGTAATCAATGATATTTTAAAATATATTTATAATCAATTTTTTTAATTGATTATCATGAGAAGATTCATCAACCATTATGCGCTGACACTCTTGCACAAAATAAAATTATAAAATGGAAAGTTCAACATTAAGTTGAGAAAGCTAAAATATATTTACTATATAAAAATATTCTAGAATTACGACAACCATCTAAATCTAGCTAGTACATGTTGGATTGAATCCAACGACTACATATTAAAAAATATAATTTTTTTTAAAAAAACCAACAACAACAGCGACAAGCCACACCTATCGATATCTCTATTAATGCCCATTGCGTAAAAAAACAACGGACGAGGTCAAGCCAAGCCCCCCAAAAAACCAAGCCGAGCAATGACCCATACAGAGCATGACCCATAACCGGACAAGGTCAACTTACATGGCAGATTTTAAAAAAAACAACCCCATTATGTACTCACCCAACAGAGCATGACCCATAACCGGAGACTTGTCCTTGCCCAATCTTGGGTCGCCGAGCTAGTGAACCATGACAATGGATCAAGTATGCAAATCATGCATGGCCCGGCACAAGGCACGACTTGCACAAGCAAGCATTGCACGAGATATATGTGATAAATTTATTATTGATAAATCCAAATTGAGAAAAAAAAAATTTATTTATGAATTTTCTAAAATTTATTTATAATATAACGAACATGTGTTCGACTGTGTACACTCCTACTAATTGAATTGTACTTTGGGACATATGCAACATTAATAGTATGTTAAACAAGTATGTAGATTACACTACATTTAATGTCATGACTATTGATATAAAAATCAAAATATTTGAAATATTAATTTTTCATGTTAACTTTTTATTGTTTGGAAGTCTCTATGAATTTTATGATTAAGGTGAATTGGTGAAAGAGAAGAAAAATATTTCGACATTTATATTCACACTCATTAACCAGATATACAAACTTGAAGAATTCATTCCCAAAAAATTAAATAATTTGTTTATATATTACAACAATATGTATAGTAATTATAATCAAACTCTGAGTACAAATATAAATATTATATTCGGAAACGATGATTTTTCCATTTAGTTAGCCAAAAAAAAATGACAAGTTGATTCATCGAATAGAAGCAAACTGTTTTGATATTTATATATTAATTACTACTTTATCTTATTATATGATAATTATAAGAATAAAGATATTTTATTATTGTGATAATCACATAAATCTACCTATGTTATTCTATCTACGATAATATAATATCTACTAACCTCTCCAGTATCTAGCATAATCTTGAAGTCTACTTTTTCTATAACTGTCAATATTATTTCATATAAGAAATCGAGAATATGACCAGATATTATAGACACTTGCATGTATGAAATTAGACATTCGGCTAAAGATGTAAGATATGTTGACGAATGATGATTCATGGAATATAGAGATTGAATATATTGAAGGTACTAGTAACATCTTCAAACACATTCATAATGATAATAATCTACATCACATATACACTACCATATCACAGACATCGATTAATGATTCTTGATTCGTGATATAATTATATTATGCTAGTGCGTGTTTCTTTTTGTTATTTTTTTATTTCATTATAATTTATACACTATTGATGTATTGGATTTTACTTATTATTTTTATTTTTAATGTTTTTTTTATTTTATTAAGATTTATACATTCATCATATCCTATTTTTATTTCATAATTAAAATTAAAAAAATTTTTAAATTTTTAATTTGAGGCAAACCAAAGACTATGTCATGATTACAATTTATTAATGCAGGTTGTGAATACAGAATGTCATTACCATAGTATCACACCCTTTTCTTTATTTTATATTTTCTTAATTATTTAAGTATAAAATTTTTATTTTTTAATAATGAATGACATAACAAATTGTTAAAGTATTTAATATTTAATTCAAATTTAAAATTTAAGCCAAAAGATGAAAATCCAGCAAAAAAACAATCTGGTTGGCATTAGCATGAATCGGCCCAAACAAACATGAGCCATATTAGGCCCGACCCAACCCAACCCAACATTTTGCAGGTCAACCATATTATGTTGAGCCGCTATTATGATTATCATATTATACTTGATATAGTAAGGAGGCATGGTCAAGACTCACTAAAATGGGTCATGCTGACACAGCACAGCCTATTTGACACCTCTAAGTTGGCATGAACCAACATGACCCGGCATAATCCAACCCGATTGCCCACTAGCTAGTTGTTGATGAAAAAAAAGAAAAAAAAAAGATATCAAGTAGGACTGGCAGCTAGGGGAGGCCACAGAGCATGGCCCAAATTAGTTGTGGCCTAGCATAACATGAACCAAAACCGTAGCTAGACCTAGACCATGTAGGCCTAAGGCACAACTCGTGTCTTACTGGAATGAATCCGACCATGCATCATGTAAGGTCATGCATGAGTTACCAAGCACAGATGAGTCATGAGTCACGGATCACACTCAATCGAGTAACTGCCAAATGGGGCTAGGTTTAAAAATAACTCGCCATGTAAGTCGGGTTCAGCCCATATGACCCATCCGTTATGTTTTCACATTAGGGGTACGAACATCAATAGTAACAAGCACGGGTTGTCATTGTTGTTGCTTTTAAAAAAACAATTTTAAAAAAAAATATGTAGTTGTAGAATTGTTTCCACAACTATGCGGCATAAATTCAACATTTTTAAAAAAAATTTAAAAATATATTTTTTTATTCTAAAAAATCTATATAAAAAGAGATTAGAATTGTTTATGAATTTCATTCTCATTGCTCTGAATATTTTTCTCTCCTCTTTTGTAACTCTCTTTTTTTTTATCTTCTAAGTCTGAAATTTTCATTTTTTAGTATTTATATTTTTTACTCTTTTTATATTTAATTTATGCATACAATATATGCAATACAAGTTACAACTAAAAATTTTAGTTGAAATTAAAAGTTGTGCAAATAAAAATATTTTACAACAAAATAGTTATGATAATGCTATACTTTTTAAATTTTTTTTGTAAGTTTATTATTTTTTTATTTATAAAATAAAAAAAATTTAACAAAAATAACAAATAGTGAATATAATAATAATTAATTTGAAATTGACATGGATATAAATAATAACGACAACCCTACCAAAATGTTCGAGGCAAAAACAAGGTTTTTTCAATGCCCACAACTCAAACTCATTCGTCACCTAAAAAATAAAAATTTAGGAAAACTTCAATAAAATAAATTCATTTTTAAATTATAAAAAATAAAAATTCTAAGTGTCAAAAAAAATCAACACAATGTATACATTATCAAAAGTTATATGCATACAAAAATAAATGTAATATTGATCATCTTAAAAGGCATGTTAATCAATTATACCAAAAGATATAATATATTAAATTCTAGACAAATTCAACTAAGCGGCAAGATCATTGACCCCTTCATATATCACAACTTTTTGGAAGGAAATGCATGATCAAACCGATTATAATTATTAGTTTTTCAATTATATTTTTAGAGAATCTAAGATAGTTAATATAATGCACTTACTTCTAGTCTACTCATTATATGATTTCTATGTCCATGAGTAAGAATAATATCATAAATTATAATAAATTAGAACAATAATTAATAATTAACGAATTTTGAAAAATATAGTATGGTGATACGCATGATATCCGATATCTAGACTAGTCACGATGATGCATCATTCGCATGGCCTCATCGCCCACTATGTAGATTCAAAATAAAAACTTAATAAATAAATTTTATGATTTCATGAGATCCCTCATCCTTATAATAGTCGTATCATATATAAGTGTATAACGAGAATTTTTATAAAATATAATATTCAAAATAACATATTTAATACTATTTTCGATAATATTTTAGCTATTTATATATTTATATCTAGACTAGTCACGATGATGCATTATCCGCATGGCTTCACCGCCTAATATGTAAATTTAAAATAAACACTTAATAAATAAATTTTATGATTTCCTAAGATCCCCCATCCTTATAATAGTCATATCATATATAAGTGTATAACGAGGATCTTTAAAAAATATAAACATGATAGTATATATAGTATTAACATAATTAATATAATTAACATGATAGTACATAGTATTAAACATGTTTGTTAACATGTCTAACAAAGAAAAAATTCTAAATGAATATGAAATATTATTAGAATCATACTTACCTAATATTAGAGTCATGTGTTGACTATTAATATGTAATATATGATTAGGTCAATAATAAAAATGATAAATTTATTATTGATGATTCTTACTATATTTTAAAATTTTCTTTTATGAAATTTCTAAAAATTTTTTATTATATAACGAACATATGTCCGTCTATGTACTCTCACCACTTGCATTGAAATAAGGTGTATGTAAAATATTAATAGTATATTTAGTATATATAGAGATCACCATATATTTAGTATTATAGCTATTGTGATGGAGATCAAGTATTTAAAATACTAATATTTTATTCTATGTATTGTTTGACTGTCTACATGAATCCTAAGATTAAGATAGAAGACAAAATATTTTCATATAATTATCAATATGCATGAATTAGGAACACCAACATGAAAGTTTTATTCATAAAAAATTAACTTATTTATATATTATGACACTGATATGATAGTTGTAGTCGAGATCTAAGTATTAATATGGATATCATATTCAAAGATGATAACTTTTTTATTTGGTTAGTCAAAGACAAATGATAGAATGGTACATTGAATATGAACGAATTATACCATTAATTAGATATCAGTTACTGTTTTATTTTATTATATGTTGATAATAAGAATTTAGATATTTTGTTATTATGACAATCACACAAATCAATCTATCTCATGATATCTAAGATGACACATAATATACTAACCCCTTCAATGTCTAGCATAACATCGGATACTACTTTTTATGGTTAGCAATATTATTTTAGATATAAGATCGATATTATAACTAGATATCATAGAAATAATTGATTGCATTAAGGATTGGAAGATTTGAAATTAAGCATTTAGGATAAAATATATAAGTTATTAGCAGATGATGATTCATGAAATATTGAGATCAAGAATATTGAGACCACCACTTAGCGATACCTTCAAATACATACATGATAATGATGAACTACATTTGCATCCACACTACAATATCACAGACACCGATTGATGACTCGTGTAATTTTTGATTTTTTTTATAGTGATATTATCATTATTTTTTTTATTTTTGTCATTTGTTTGTCATTATGATTTATGCACTATTACATTTTATTATCTTATAAGTTATATTTTATTTCATCGTATATTATAAATGTGTATAAATATATATATCATATTCTACTTTTGATTATAAAGTAAAATGAATTTTTTATTTTGGACAAACGCGATAATTAATATCAATTTTTTTAATTATTTATTTCATTTTAATTTTGAAATATAATATTTTTTAATAAAGAATTCAATAAAAGATTATTATTAAAAAAAATTAAAATTTTATTTTAATTTCAATTTTCTACCCAAAATCAAAAGGTTCAAAGTTGACATGATTCACCACATACTAACATGGCCAAGCACTATTGTAGGCCAAATGAGTCATGCCGAGCCTGAAGTTTGGAAGTCAAGTTATGTCTGGCATGGCATGGTGGCATGACTAGACCATGCAAAAATAGATTGTGTCAGCACAGCAAGGTGTATTTGACATCTCTAGACACTAAATTATGCTAGTCTGGGTTAACCATGGGCTAGGCACTAAATTATGTTTGGCCCGATTGTGTTGATTTTACTCAGCATTAATTTAACCCAATATGACCGAATGCCTCATCCAAGCCATCAAGTCATGTCAAACCTACCTCCCTTGGTGACATGTCAAGACTAAAGGAAGAAACCATGTCATGTTAGACACAAAATGGTGACCTGTCCAAGACAAAATTTGAGTCATGCTTAGATGTGTCAATCAGGCTGAGCGGCCCTAGAATGACCCACAATATGGCAATTCAATCATGCCTAGCTCAACATGGCATGGTCTCAAAATGTACTGGTTTCTCGATCGTGTCGGCTCATGTCATGCTAGGCAGTTACAAGTCATGCCTCATGTCAGGCTAGACATGACCCATATGTCTAACCTAATGGCATGGTCCACCAATCCGGAGACCCAAGACCGACTATGGTCAAGTCATTGATCACGAGTCAAATCCTATCAAGTGACCACCCGACAGAGCAAATTTTTTTAATCAAGCCATGTAAGTTGAATATTACTTATGTGGTCATTCACAATTGGACGGTCACGTATCCCTTGCTGCCCATTTAATAAAAATTAAAAATTTAATGTCAGTTTACCATAGTCATTTAACTTATTCCAATAATTATTATGGCCAAAATTCAATGACAATCATGATTTGACCATTTTTATATTAAAATAAATTCATAAAAAATATAAAAAAACATTAATAAATTTGAATTTCTTTTTTTTTCTATAAATAGAGAAAAAGAAATCTAAATATCCATTCTTAATTTTTTTTCTTCTATATGGCTCTCTCAATCTATCTAAGTTCGAACTCTCTTAATCTATCTCAATTCTATGTTCTATCTCTCTAGTCTTTCTTTTGTAATATACATATTGCATATACAATTTTTTTTATTTTGATTTATAATTTATATTTACACTTGCGCATACAAGATAGAGAGTTCATGATGGTGTGAGTGTGCCTATGCAATACTACAACTCATTTGCCTCGATTTTAGAATTTACAACAAAACAATCCATAGTACAATTCTAGTTTTTTGTTACAATATTAATTTATGAGTTTTTTTCTTTTAGTTTCAGAATTTATTTAAAAATATATAAATAATTTAAAAAATATCATATAATAAATTTAATAAAAAAGAATATAATATCGATGTTGATGTAGATAACAATGAAAACTCAGCAGAAAGATCAGAGACCAAATCTAAGTTTTCTTCAACATTCACAACCAAAACCCATATATACCACCTAAAAACTAAAAAAATAGGTGAACATCAATAGTATATATGCACTTTGAAATTAAAAGTGTCAAACAGGCCGGCCTGCCCATGCCTGCCCAATTTTTGGCCGCCCAACCTGGCTTCCCTCTCGTGCCTGGCCCAGCACGGCACGTAGGTCCAGTCAGTTGAAAACCTGTGGTGGGTAGGGCCTGTACGGGCCAATTTTTTAATTTTAATAATTTTTTTTAGATAATGTTATTTTATATGTAATTATTTATGTATTCATTATTTAGAAAAATAGAATTAGACTTTAGTTAATGAGTTTATGTTTAAAATTTGTTAAATTTTTATTTTATATTGTAAAAGGTTTTTTTAATGTTAATTGTTAATTGTATTTACATTTTAATATTTACTATTTAGTTAATGTTAATTATTTTTAATACTTTATAATTTATAAATATGTGTATCAGTGACTCAATGTAAATATCAGACTATCAGACATCAATGTAAGTTTATTAAATATTTAAATATAAATTAAAAAATATGATAACTTACATATGAAAAAAAATTTAAAACCAATGCAAAATAAAAAAAAATTAAATATTCAAGTTTAAACTTTCAAACATCACAACCAAGAATTAAATAAACACAAATGACAAAGATAATACAATATAAATAAAAATAAATAAATCAAAATCAAAAATGAGAATCAGGCATAATACATAAGTGTCACAATTTAACAATCGTCAACCGTCAAGCATCAACGTCATCAATCATCATATCATTATCATCCTCAATATCAATATCACTATCATCATATAAATCATCATCAACAATCAATTATTCTCCTTTTGCATTAGTCCAAGAACGATCATGGATGCCCAAGCTCAAAGCCTCTCAATCCTTCTACATGCTAAGTCTCAATAATATCTGGACATAATTTTGATCTCCTATCCGAAATCACATTCACTGCAATAGAAAAACAGACACCAATATTAAGCTCGACACCAGAATAATCAGTAGATCTCGTATAATCTTAGATAGCATGGTAAAGATGGACTCGTATAATTTTCACCATTATAATATATCAAGATTCTTAGTATCAGAATATAATAGGATTGAGCAGTAATTAGTATTTAAGTACCGAGATAACTCGCTCTTATTTGACGGTTCACCCCATCATTTTCTCCTCGCTAACTGAATTAAAAAATTGTCATCTCTAAATATGATATCCATATCTGTACTTGGAATCTCACTACTACTAGCATCATACTTAGTATCATAGTTTGTAAAAAACTCAGTCAACTTCTCGTGAATGAACCGTTCAGGTGGATCTTCCAGGTTCATGCACAAGGAAATATAAGTCAAAATATTCTTTATCTCTTCTACCTTAACCCAATTGTTCATACAAGCAGCCAAATAATAAAAAGATAAATTATTGAACCAGTACTTTAAGTACCTAGTTTTCATCTCTATAATCATATCACTAAGTGTCGGATCATCTCAATACTTCCTAAACATACGACTAATATTACATATGAACCTTAGTGCAATACAAGTTGTGGGAGTATAAACCGACGAACACATGTTCATCGTATCATAAAAAATCTTCAAGAATTTTATAAATAAAATTCATGTAACTCAGTCAATGTCGTCAATAATAAGTAAGTCACTCTGACAATTGACGTAGTCATATATCACATGTTCGTATCCAACATATGACTCCAATAATAAATAAGTATAATTCCAATGATATCTCACATCCGATTGAAATTTTATTTTCTTAAAATTCATAGACAAATAGAAAATATTGAACTCATGTTATCTGCGAGGCATGCAAATATATTTAGTGAGTTAAGTATATTTTCTAAAGAATGGATATACATCTTCATCCTTACTTGTACAATCAGATTAATCATATAACACATGTATCTAACATGAAAATTTTCTCCTATTGATTTATTTCTAATATTTCTAGCAAACATATTAATCGTTATTCTATTATTAGATACTTTATCGAATGTGATACTAAAAATTTAATTTTAAATTTTATATTCATTAAAGATCTTCATCATACATTCAAAAATGATCAGGACATTATAAGGATGAAAAATCTCAAAGAATCCTAAAATTTTTTTATTTAATATCTATTTTGAATCTACATGTGAGCGGTGAGACATGCATAATATGCATCATCGTGACTAGTCCAGATAACAAATGTCATGGATATCACTCCACAATAATCCTTAAATTTATTAATTATTATTTATTTTGTTAACTTATTATATTTTAGTATATCGTTCCTATATGTGGACCTAGGAATCCTACTATATGCAGACTAAAAATATGACTGCATGATAATGACTACCCTTGGATCCTCCGAAAATCTAATAAGAAAATTCATCATGATGGTCAGTTTGGTCATAGCCTTCTTTCCCAACTCGTTGCGGTATATGAAGGGATTAAACTTTGAGACCGAACTGAATCTAGTCTCAAAAAATCTACCACTAAATAGGGTTTGTCTATGATCTAATGCACCATATTTTTTTGTATATAATTCAGCATACATCTTGAGGTAGAGGTGTCAAACGGGTCGGCCAGGCACGGCACGGCCCGTTTTTTTCAAGCACAGTCGTGCTATCGAGCCGTGCCGTGCCGTTTGAATATAGGCGGGCACGGCACGGCCCGTAGGCATGGCGGGCCGTGCCGTGCCGGGCCCGCTCGGGCCCGGCCTGGCCATACAGGCCGGGCACAACCGCCAGCCGCCAGGGCATACCGGCATAGCCGCATGCCCGCATAGGCTGACTGGCTGAGGGGCGAGGGCTGAGCAGTTGAGGGTGAAAGAGAGGCAGGGCCGGGCAGGCGGGCGCGGGACCGGGAAGGGACGGGTCACGGGATGGGACTTGGGAGGCCATGCAGAAATCCTATTCTCTGAATTCAAAAATCAGAATATTGTATTTTTTTTTAATTTATATATTGTAAATTATATTTCTTAATTTTAAGTTAAGTGTAGTGTCAATGTGTCATAGTGACTATAGTCTACTCTCTACACTGTGTAGTGTAGAGTATTAATTATTAGATATAATTTTTTTTAAAAATATTAAAAATTAAAATTAAAAAAAAAAACAAATTTTAGAAAATTATTTTTTTTATCAAATTCAACTAAGTATAGCTTTATTTATATTTTATATTTATAATTTATTAATTATAAATTAAAGTTATTAATTTTTAAAATAAAATTTAAATCGTAAAAAAATTAAATCTATACATTATGTTAGGAAAAATTAAATTTAAAAAAAAAATTAAACTACAGAAATGAAAAATTACCAATCATGCATTTGAAACCGATGGTCCGAACAAAACAAGTATAAGTTTCAACACAAGCACAACGTACAGACAAAGCGTATAAATACAATGAATAAAAAAAACATCGAAAAAAAATAGCAGATCAGCATCAATCGTCAAGCGGCATATCATGAGAATCATCAGCCGCAACATCAAGATCAGTTTCATATGGATCATCATCATCGGCAATCAGCTCCTCCGCCATCGTAGTGGATGTGGATGCGACTACAGTGTCTGTCCCAGTCCCAGCTTCAGCACGATCATGGATGCTAAACCTCGATTCCTCTCAATCCTTCAAACATGCCAAGGCCTCAACCATATCTGAACGTAATCTCGATCTCCTATCCGAAATCATGTTCACTACAACAGAAAAAGCAGACTCCGATGCTACGCTCGACACCGGAGGAGTCAGTAGATCCCGTGTCATCCTAGATAGCACGGGATAGGTGGACTCATATGATTTCCACCACTGTAATAAATCAAGATTCTTACTATCAGAATGTGATAGGATTGAGCAGTAATCGGTATCTAAGTACCGAGACAGCTCACTCCTATGTGATGGTCCACCCCTACGTTTCCCCCTCGCTAGGTTAATGGAATAATCATCATCTCCGAATAAGGTATCAATGTCCGTAATCACAATCTCACAACCACCACCACCATACCTAGTATCGTAGTATGTGAACAGGTCTGTCAACTTCTCGTAAATGAACCATTCAGGTGGCTCTTCCAGGTTCATGCACGAGGAAATGAAAGTCAGGGTGTTTTCAACCCCTTCCACCTTAGCCCTAGGGTCCATGCATGCAGCGAGGCAATAAAGAGATGGAATGGTGGACCAGTACTTCAGTAACATGGTCTCCATCTCTGCAACCATTTGGCTAAGCGTCGGGTCAGCTCGATACTTCCTAAGCATGCTACTAATGTTGCATATGCACCGGAGTGCAATGCAAGTTATGGGCATATAAACCGACGAACACATGTTCGTCGTGTCATAAAATATCTTCAGGAATTTCATAAATGAAATTCCTGAAGCCCAGTCAGTGTCGTCAATAATAAGTTCGTCACTCTTACTATTGACGTAGTCGGATATCACGTGTTCGTATCCAACACATGATTCCAACATCAGGTACGTGTAATTCCAACGATGTCTCACATCCGATTGGAATTTCTTCTTCTTAAGATTCACAGACAAACAGAGATTACCAAACTCTTGTAGTCTGCGATGAGTACGAATATACTTGAGTGCATTGCGTATATTTTCCAACGCGGGGGAACACACATTCATACCCGCTTGAACTATCAGGTTAATCACATGACACATGCATCTGACATGAAAGATCTCTCCTAATGGTGCGTCTCTAATATTCCTAACAAACATATTGATCGCTACTCCATTATTAGAAACATTATCGAAAGTGACACTAAAAATTTTATTTTGAATTTTATATTCCCTAAATATTTTCATCATACACTCAAAAATGGCCGGGCCATCATGAGGATGAAGAATCTCAGTGAATCCTAATATTTTTTTATTGATTGTCCAGTTAGAATCTACATAGTGACTCGTGAGACATGCATAAGAAGAATCATCGTGACATGTCCATATATCGAACGTCACGGACACCACTCCACTATATGCCATAAATTCCTTAATTATTTTTTGTTTTTTTAACTTATATATCTTTAGTATGTCACTCCTAGATATGGACCTAGGAATCCTACGATAGGAATGCTGAAAATAAGTCTGCAAGATGCGCACTACCCTCGGATCTTCCGAAAATCTGATCGGAAGACTCATCAATGTGATGAGCCTGGTCATGCCGTCCCTACCCAACTCGCTGAAGTATACGAAGGGAGTAAACTTTGAGACTGAACTCGATCCAGTCTCAAAAAATGTAATGCCAAGTTGGGTTTGCCTAGGATCTAAGGATCCATGTTTTTTGGTGCATAATTCGGCATGCCTCTTAAGGTGCCCAGTCTCACATGAACTCTTGCATATTAAAAGTCTCATACAATATTTGCACTGTGTCATTTCAAGTTCCTCACCCCTAATATTTACTTGTGTTATGATTTTAAAATGAGTCCAAACTACATAAGTCCTCCTAGTTTTTTGTTTTTTAGAACTTTGGTTGAGACGACTGGAGAAACCAAAGTTTCAGCAGCCGCAGATGTCTGTATAACACTAACATTTTCATTTTCCAAATTTAAATACGTATCAGGTGTATTTGTCATTTTTTATGTTTTTTTTCCTATGTTTGTCTAGAGAGAGAAGCTTTAGAGAGAGAATGTAAATAAAAACGTAAAATAAATTACCCGGTAAAAATAATGAGGTCAGTCACGTGCAAGGTGCACCGCAGGAAGCTCTGATGTTCAAAACTCAAGTAGAGTTTCACGAAAATCCAAGCCGAAATCAAAATCCCGAGGCCCGAGAGAGAGATGCACGGTTTATGTGAGAGAGAGAAAGTTTTGAGAGAAGATATATTTTTAAAAAACATAAATGTAATAGGGAGGGGGGTAGAATTTATAGGCTAAAGAAATTATTTTTTTATAAAAAAAGAAATTTTTTTATTATTTTTTTATATATTTTTAAGGGGCAAAATCACGAGGAGCGTTGGATTCTGCCCCCTAGCCGTTGGAGGCGAATCCAACGGCTGAAAATCAGTGATGTTTGAAATTTTTTTTTTTTGGCCGTTGGGATTGGTCGAGACGTCGGGTATCGGCATTGACCGCGGGTCGGGTCCAATCAAACCCGACCAGCAGTCTTTTTACCGGGGAAGGGGGGGGGGGGCAGGGGACGGCCGGACGGGTCACGCCACGCATGAACCAGCACGGGACGAACCCGTGCCGGCGTGCCGTGCCAAGGCACGAGCCGTGCCGGGCCAGGCACGGGGTGTTCCTAACCCGGGCACGGCACAGGCCCGTGCACGGCCGAACCATGCCGTGCCACGTGCCGGCCCGGCACGTTTGACACCTCTATCTTGAGGTGCCCAATCCCACATGAACTCTTACAACATAAAATTTTTTTATAATATTTATACTGTACCAATTATTCTTCAACACCCCTTAAATTTTTTTGGTTTATTATATTTAAGTGAGTCCAAACTACTAAATTCCTTCTAGTTTTTTATCTTTTAGATTTTTAGGTCGAGAAGACCAGAGAAGCTAAAATTTCGGCAGCCTCGAACCTTTGAGTAAGATTTTTTTTTAATAAATTTTATTTTCATTATTTAAATTTTCTAATTGATTATTTTTTATTTTTTTTAGACTAGCGAGTAGAGTAGAGAGAGAGAGACTAGTTAAGTTAACAGTTAAATAATAAAAAAATACAAAATACCCGTAGAGCATAAACCAAAATGCATATAGCCATATACTTTAGCTTTTTTAAATTCTCACAGACCACAGCATGTGCACCACAAATTCAAATACCAACGCTGAGTTACGAGTCTCAAAGTATTGAGCTGAAATCCCAAGAGAGAAAAAATTAGGAGATAGAGAGAGAGTAGATCAAGCTTTCAAAGCAAGAGAATGAGAATGAAAATAAGATGCTTTATGTTTTTAAAAAACATAAATCTTAGAGTGGGGGGAAAATTTTATAGAGTAATAAAAAAAATTTTAAAAAGTTTTTTTTATGATTTTTTAATATTTTTAATAAATGAAAAAGGGTAGAATCCCTAAGACCGTTGGAGGCGAAATCCAATGGTTTAGCTTTCAATTTTTTTATTTTTATCATTTGGGTCAATTCGACCCTCGAAACGACCCAAATTGTCCATTCCAGAAGCTTTGGCTTCTAAAATAGTCGTTGGGGTGGACTAAGACTCATATCGAAAAAGACTACGGGTTCGATTTCAGGCCAAATAAAAATTTTGAATCCATCAGGCCTTGAGATATCAATTCAGATCAGGTCGTCATGCTGGCTAGGTCGGGGCAATTCTCGGCTCATGCTGAGAATCCATGCCCACGAGCCTCGGTACCAAGTCATGTCTGACCCAGCATGAGGCTCAATTGGGCTCGACAACATGACACGAGGTGTGCCGTGAACAGGCTCAACACAGGAATGGGCACAAGGTTATTCCCCTGTTGTACCGGACCGGGCATGGCCGAATCGTGTCGTGCCTTAGGCCAAGCCAGCCCGGTCCGGCCCATTTGACACCTCTATTTGAAATGATAAAAGTGAAAAATTCTTGAGGTATCGATGAAAAATCAGCATAATATATACAATATAAAAAGATATATACATAAAGAAGTGTGTAAAACTGAGCACCTAAAAAGACATGTCAATCAATGCACAACAAAATATGGTGAATAAGATCCAAAGCAAATCAAACTTAGCAGTCAAGTCTTACAAGCTAAATTTAATTCACCTTCATTGACTCACGTTATATACCACAATAATTTTGAGAAGAAAAATATTTATCTTCCAATTAGATTTTCAGAAGATCTTAAATAATCAATATTATACAGACTTATTTTCAATTTGTTTATCATAAAATTCCTGTGTAGACATAAAAATTCAAGAAATCTTATGTCTACATATAAGAATAATATAATAAAATATTATAAGTTAAAAATTAATTAATAATTAATAAATTTAAAAAATATAATAAAATGATATATGTGACATCAAATATATGAACTTGTCAAAATGATACATCATTTATGTCTCATCGCCCACAACATAGACTCTAAATAAAAATTTAATAAAAAAATATTCGGATTTCTTGAGATTTTTTATTCTTATAATAATCTTGCCATATATGAGTATATGATACAAATTTTTAAGATATATAAAATTTAAAATATAATATTTAATATAACTTTTGATAATACTTTTAATAATAAATTATCTATAATATATTTATTAGAACTATTAGAAATTGACCGTTAAGTAAGATATTTTATATTAGGTACATGTGTCACGCAATTAACCATGTAATTTAAGCAATAATCAAAATTAATTCCTTCACACTAGAAAAAATAAAAAATACATTAAAATACCTTAGAATACCTAATATACAATAGGAATTTAGTAGGTTGTGTTTATCTACGGAGCTTTAAAAAATTCAACATATATGAGACACCATTAAAATTATCATTTCTTATATTAATATTTTATATTGGCTACCAACACATAATATCTGACTACATCAATCATAAAAGTGTCAAGCTTATTATAAAGGATTCATACTGTGATACATAATTTCATTTATAAAATTCTAAAAAAATTTTTATGGCATGATGAACATGTATTCATCTATGTATACTCCAACAATTTGCATTGCACTTAGGTACAAATATAATATTAGTAGTATGTTTAACAAATATAAAGATCACTCTGTATTTAGTATCATAACTGTTGAAAAAGAAACTAAGTATTTAAAATACTAATCATTCATTTTAACTTTCTATTACTTAGCTATCTGTATATATCCTAATATTATAGTAGAAGAAAAAAAAATATTTTAACATACATATCCACATGCATGAGCAGGATACACCAACCTAAAAAATTTATTCACGATAAATTAACAGACTTATTTTTATATTACGATAATAAGTATGATAATTATAATAATGCTCTGAATATATTTATGAACATCATATTCAAAGATGATAATTTCTCCATTCAATTAGACAAAAGCAAATGGCTAAATAATCAATAAAATAGAAATGAATTATCTCAATACTTATATATTAATTACCCCTTTAATCATATCACATGATGATAATAAGATTTTATATATATTTGTTATAATGAAAATTATATGAATCTACACATCTCAACTATCTAAAATAGCATGTAATCTACTGACCTCACTAGTATCTAGCATAGCATCAAAGTCTATTATTTTGTGATAGTCAATATCATTTCAGATAAGAGATTGAGATTATGACAAATTATCATAAAAATACTTAAATGCATGAATGACAAAAGATTCAAGATTAGACATTCATGATAAAATACAAGAAATAAAAATAAATGATGATTCATAAAACATGAAGATCAATAGTATTAAAGGCACTAATAGAGGTGTCAAACAGATTGAGCCAGCTTGATTTGGTAGTTCTTGGCCTAGCACGACACGAGAATGACAAGTGCCCATGTCTGTGCTAAGCCTGTTCACCGCACGGCTCGTGCCGTTTCATGCCAAAGCCAACCCAGCCTCATGTCGTGCCAAGCACGCCTAGTACCAAGGCCCATAAGCATTGTTACTCGGCACAAGCCAAGAAACCACCCGAGCCCCAGATGGAACCAAAAAATATGTCGGGGCATCGAGCCCCAATCCAGACCTGCTATTTTTAAAAATACATTTTATTAATCTATAAACCTCTCTCTCTAATATTTATGTTTTACAAACATAAATCTCTCAATTCTCAATATCTCTCTATCTCTCTCCTAAATTTCTCCCTCTCAGAATTTTAGTTCAGCTTTTCGGTAAACACAACTCGAACTTGACTTTGGTTGGTATTTAGATTTAATTTTGAATTTGTGATGCACGTGCTTTATGCTGCTTTACGAGTATTTCATTTTTTTTATATAGTTAATTATTAACTTAATTTTAAAAAACATTAATATTTACTATTTAGTAGTTTTCACTCTCTCTACTCTACCCTCTTGTTTTGACTAAAAATGTCAAATAATAATTTAAATAACTAAAATGAAATTAATTTAAATATAGAAAATAAAAATCCTATGCAAAGATCTAAGGCTGCCGAAATTTTGGTTTCTCTGGTCGTTTCGACCCAAATATCTAAAAAATATAAAATTTAAAAGACTTCAATAGTTTGAACTCACTTTAATATAATAAAATAAAAAAATATTAAGAATGTTGAAGAAGAATCAACACAGTACAAATAATATAAGAAAATTTTAACTTGTAAGAGTACATGTGGGATTGGACACCTTAAGAGACATGTCGAAAAATACACCAAAAAATATGGTGCATTAGATCCTAGGCATACTCTACTCAGTATTAAATTTTTTGAGGCTGAATCCAGTTCGGTCTCAAAGTTTACCCCCTTCATTTACTACAATGAGTTGGGAAGGGAGGGCACGACCACACTAAAAACTACGATGAGTCTTCCAATTAGATTTTCGAAGGATACAAGGATAGTGAGTATCATGCAGATATATTTTTAATCTGCATATCATATGATTCCTAGGTCCACATCTAAGAACGAGATACTAAAATATTATAAGTTAAAAAAATAAAAAATAATTAATAAATTTATAATATATAGTAGAGTGGTATCTGTGATGTCAGATATCTGAACTAATCACGATGATGCATCCTATACATAACTCACCGCCCACTATATAGATTCAAAATAAACTCTAAATAAAAAAATTTTAGAATTCTCTGAGATTCTTCATACTCATGATGACCCAATCATTTTTGAGTGCATGATGAAAATCTTTAAAGAATATAATATTGTATATAGTTTGTTTTGATAAACTATTTTGTATAACAAAAATTATTTTCTGTTTCAATATTTTTAATGTTAGTACAAAAGAGAAAATTATGAGAGATTAGGAATGCAACAATAGCACAATAACGAGAGTCTCAATCCAAAAAAAATTTTAGAGCACAATCCAGTTCATTCAAGTAATCTGACCTACTCCGTTATTAATATCAAAAAACCATTTAATATCAATTAATTTTTTTCTATTTTTCTCTATTATAAATTTTTTGCAGAACTGTTTATTTTTCTCTCCACTCCATATAATTTTTCTTCGCAATTGCTGCCTCTATAAAACTTTATTTTTGGTTATAATCTGTAACCGCATAAGCATTTTTCTAGTGGATATAGCTAGTCATATCGAACGACTAATAATAACTATGTTATTTTCTATGTTTCTGCTATGGTTTGTTTTTCTATCATGGTTTGTTGGATTATGATTTGATATATTGTGATTGTAGATATATCATTTGTTGTTCTCTTCTTCTTCTTCTAATCTGTAAAATTACAAACATTGGAAGCAGAATAACCCCTACATATAAAATTCAAAATAAAATTTTTAATATCACATTTGATAACACAGATAATAATAGAGTAACGATTAAAATATTTGTTAGAAATATTAAAAATGGACCAATAGGAGAGATTTTTCATGTTAGATATATGTGTTACATGATTAAACTGATTATACAAGCAGGGATTAAGATGTGTTCTTCCACCTTGGAAAACATACGTAACTCACTAAAATATACTCGCACGTCTCACAGACAACAAGAATTCGGTAATCTTTATTTGTATACAAATCTGAAAAAAAAAATTATAATCGAATGCGAGACACAATTGGAATTACACTTACCTGATGTTAGAATCATGTATTAGATATAAACACGTGAAATTCGACTATATCAATAGTAAGAATAATGAACTTATTATTAATAATATTAACTGGACTAATAAATTTTATTTATTTAATTCCTGAAAATTTTTTATGACATTATGTACATATGTTCGTTGGTTTATACTCTCACAACTTATATTATACTCAAGTATTTATGTAACATTAGTAACATGTTTAGGAAATATCGAGCTGATCTGAAACTTAACTATATAGTTGCAGAGATAAAAATCAAGTACTTAAAGTACTAATCCACTATTTTATTTCTTTATTATTTGGCTACCTGCATGAACCCTAGAATTAAGATGAAAGGGATAGACAATATTTTTACTTATATTTCTTCGTGCGTAAACCTAAAAAACTCACTTGAAAAGTTCATTCACAAAAAATTGACTGATTTTTCACATACTACAATACTAGGTATAATGGTAGTAATAGTGAGGCTCCAAGTACAAACATAAATACCATATTCAGAGATACTGACTTTTTTATTCAGTTAGCAAGGAAGAAATGATAAGATGGACCATCGAATAAGAGCGAGCTTTCTCGGTACTAGATACCGAGTACTGCTCAATCCTATTATATTCAAATATTAAGAATCTTGGCATATTACAGTGATAGAAATCATACGAATCCACATTTTCTGTGCTATCTAGAATGGCACGGGATCTACTGACTCCTCCGGTGTTAAGTATAACATCGGAGTCTACTTTTTCTATTACAGTAAATGTAATCTAGAGGTGTCAACCATGTCAGGCCGGCCCTGTCCTGCACGAGGCACAGCACGATTCATCCATGCCTGGGCCGACACGGCATGGGAATTTCCCGTGCCCGTGCCTGTCCACGGTACCAACCGTGTCGTGTTGTGCCGAGGCCAACCAGGCCTCATGTCGTGCCCTGGCCCTACACGATACCTTGACACGAGCCGAGAAACCACCCCAGTGGCAGAAATTGAGCCCAACAGGCAAGACTCACCAAGCCCCGAAGTGAAAAAAAATCATGGCGGCACGCCACCGAAACTCTAATTTTTTTTAAATTAAGATTTTGATTATGCTGCACGATGATACGTGCTGAAACCCTAATTTTTTTTAATTTAGGGGTTCGATAGCGCGGCAGCATGATGGTGTGCACTGAAACCCTAATTTTTTTAAATTAGGGGTTCAGCCCAACCAGACCGAACCCAATGGATTCGTGCCAAGGGCCCGTGCTGGTCTGACCTCCACAAAATCGTGTCGTGCCTAGGCGGACATGAAAGCACAGTCAGGCCAACTAATATTGAGCCAGGCTAGCCCGGTACGTCCCATTTGACATCTCTAATGTGATCTCAGATAAAAAATTAAGATTACATCCAGATATTATTAAGACTTTAGTCTACATGAAATAAAATTCTCTTCCATCTACTTATATTTAAAAGAATATTTCTCCACATTAACTACTACAAAATAAAAGCTACCCCAACTCTAAATTTTTTTCAGCCTAAATTATGGTTTAATCTTTATTTTTAATCAACAAACTCTCAAAACCATATAAAAGATTTTTTCCCAAAAAAAAACAAAAAAAATCACAATCACTATCACTACCACTAAGGTCATCATCATCTAACCATCACATGACTAGCACCTTTCATTTCATGTCTACCATGCCTACCATTGCATATTTAACATGCTTATATTGTTCTATCAAGGCCAAAATTTCAACAACAAAGCTTCTTTATCATCAACATAGTTGGCATCGACAACCACCTCTACCACTATGCATTCTATTTCTATCGCACACAATGAGTGTGCGACAAATAAGTTATATAAAAATTCAAGAATTATTATCATTGGAACATAGTAACCTAAGGTTTGCTAGTCCTTACACTCCTAGAGATTTATTTTTCCCTAGGATATCACAATAATATCAAGTTATCAATTAATATGAAAAATTAAAATAATATAATATTACTCAATAAAAAAGATCATACAAGCACATCCTTGAGATTGGCACATCCTCGTAAGCAGCCCACGAATTAGGGGTGTCAAATGGAGCGAGCAGCCCAACTCGACACGAGGAACGACCTAAGTGAATCGTGCATGACTCGACACAATACGATCTAGAACCATGCCTAGACCCATACCAGGCTGCCTCAAAGCACAGTTCATGCCACCATGCCAAAGTCTCTTATACCTCATGACAAGGACTCCTACACTGTCAGATTTCTGCCCAAAAATAATATTAAAAAATTTAATAAAAATTCAAAAAATTTATTTTTATAATCTTTTTTCATATCAGTAAATATTCTCCTCTCATTCTCTAAACTTTATCATATTTTTATCTATATTCTCTATCTCATGTCATCTCTCTTTCTCTCTCATCATGGGACTCAGTTACAGTACAAACTGTGATGTGAACATTAGATTCGGATATAAAACATCGCACATCGTCAAGCAAATAAAATTATGTTTTACGAGTATTATTTTTTAAATTTTGGTTAGTTTTTTTATTTTTATTTTTATTAATAATTTATAAAATAATATTTAATTTAAAAAATATAATTTAGATTATAACTAATAAACTAATAAAAATTAAAATGATAAATAATAATGTTAATGACGACAATAAAATTAACATTAATGTAAATATAAATAATTTTAATATGAATAACAATAACCCTGCGAAAAGGTTCAATGTCATTGAAACTTTGTTTTCTCTCATGATTTCGATTCAAATATCTAAAAAATAAAAAATTAAAAAAAAATTAATAATTTAAGCTTACTTTAATATTTTATAAAATAAAGCAATTAGGAATGTCAATAAAAAATCAGTACAGAACAAATATTATAAAAAAAATATTAACCTATAAGAAAGTATGTGAAACTGAGTACCTTAAAAGGTAAATCATATAATGCATCAAAAAATATGATATATTTAATCTTAGAACCCAAGTGAGTAGTGTAATCTTTGAGATTAAATCTAGTTCAGCCTCTATGTTAATTCCCTTCATATGCCACAACGAGTTAAAGAGAAAAGACATAACTAAACTTATCACTATGATAGATTTTTCAATTAGATTTTCGAAGGATTTAAAGATAATCAGTATTATGTAAACTTATTTTATCCTACATATCATAAAATTTCTATGTTCATATCTAGGAACAACATGCTAAAATACTTAAAATTAAAATAATAATAATTATTAAATATTTTGTAAAATATAATGGCATGGTGTATATGATGTCTGATATCGAAACTAGTGGCAATGATGCATCTTATGTCAGTCTCATCTCCCACTATGTAGATTCTAAATAGATACAAAATAAAAAAATTTTAGGATTCTCAAATATTTTTTATCCTCATGATGACTCACCCATTTATGAGTGTATAATGAGAATCTTTAGAGAATTAATATCATATTCAAAAATATATCTAACAATAAAGTTAACATTAACATATGTGTCACATCACCAACTCAAAAGCACGAGCAGAGATAAAAGTTATTTCTCTCATTTTAAAAAATATAAATAACTCACTAAAATTTCTTCGTATGTCTCACAAACAATATGAATTTGATATTCTCTATTTGTCTGCGACTCAAAAAAACTTCAATCAAATATAAAATATCATTGAAAAAACACATATTTAATGTTAAAGTCATGTATTAGATATAAACACGTGATATCTGATTATGATAATAATAATAATGATAAACTTATTATTGACGATACTTATTGTGCTACAAAAATTTCATTTATAAAATTAATGAAAATTTTTTATGACATAACAAATATGTATTCGTCAGTTTATACTCTCACGACTTATATTATATTCAGGTGCATTTGTAATATTAATAACATGTTTAAAAAATTTTAGGATGGCCCAATATTTAGTGACATGAATCTTAATATGAAAATCAAATTTTAAAATACTAATTTACTATTTCATCTTTTTATTATCTGACTATCTGTATGGACCCTAAAATTAAGGTAAGATTTTGAGCATAGCCCAATTTTTTACCTCTAGAAATATAAACAATAATTTTTCAGTGGTCTACAATAACATAATGAAGGAAATATAAACAAAAATTCATTTAGATAGATATTATTACTTGTTGTGAAATAGCATCGGTGTAGCCAAAATCTCCATCAACTTGTCCTCCAGATTTTTCTACTCCCTTCAACAATAACTACAAACAAAGGAACTATCAAATAAAAGAAACACGAAAATATGACCCTGCTTGCTTTGAAAGAAACTATACAGATGCTTTAAAGAATTCTCAAAATCCAACAGGAATAAACAACACACTTAGAATGCACATGACTAATTAACAGGAGAAGATAACAGCTTAGTGATGTCCTGCTTGCAGTTTATAAACCAACAAGATGACTTAATTTTGGAAATAGGAAGATTGTCCACCATACCCAAGACGAGTTCGTTTCTCCCTAATATAAGAGTGCTATCCTAAATTCATTTGTTTGAGCGTTATAGGTTATTTGTCAAACATTATTTCCCTCACATATCTAACAAAGGTGCAGTCAACACTAACGCATATCAGATTTATGAAATTCTATAACCAAATCAGCTTAGCATAAGTTCTCATCTAGCAATGGCCCGAATAAAAAAAATTCATTTGCTTTATTTCAATCTATCTCGTGTAGCATCCCCATAACCCATACAATATTGTAAATTATTTCTCCTATAACTGAGACATAACCCTTTTATGGCATTTTTTTCTATTTCCCCAATATACTGGATTTTTAAAGCTTCCGTTGTTGTTGGCAATCGTCCATGACATAATAATTCACGCTTGGAAAACAAAATAACTTATTACGTCAACAATACCTGAAGTTCGCTCAATATTTCCGATAATTTACCATTTTTTAACAGAATTGTACCAGTGTATCCTGCGAAGATATTCAAGAATCAAGAAAAAAAATCTGGCTTAGTTTCGACTGGTGCTGGCACATGCACATTCACGCGAGTAAGCAACAAATGTGTAAGTAACAATTGATAAGCAATGTGAACCAGCCCCGGCGAGAATAAGGATTCGGGAAGCTCCAATTCCAGCAAGCATCGCCATGCCTAACACCCTCGCCAATTAAGGCTCTGAATAACACTGTTCTTGTTCGTCGCGTACGTGTATGCGATGACGATAGTTCTGTCACATAAATTAGAAAAATTATTTCATTAAAATTTATTAGAGGATATAGAGATGCTAATAATACCATATACTGACCAAAATTAAATTTCTATATCTTTCAAATTTTAAAATTTATTAATCAATCTATATCTTAATTTTGAGAATTAAAATAAGATGGAGCCCAAATAATGGATTATAATTTTGAGAATTTTCTTGTATCAACAAATTCGTTAATTAATTTCTCATGTGATTTTAAATCTGTTAATTTAATCCTTTTAAATTATTATCGAATGTTATTAAAATAAAATTCATATTTATAATTTGAAATATAAAAGTATATGGTAATAATATAAAATAATTAGAGAATAAAATACAAGCCCATAATATCTATGATTGAGATGATGATAATTGAAAACAAAAATTTAATAAAATAAAAATCTAAAAACCACAAATAATTTCTAATATATGAACTTATATCTCTTTAATAGTTTTGTGAGTATTTGAGTAAAATATTAGATTGTTTGTTGAGTATAAGGCATTTTAAATATCACAAAATAAAATATATCTTCTATTTATCTTGTTTAAGCTCTTATAAAAGTATTTGCAACCAAATTATCTATTTATTAGCTTGCATAACTAAACATATTTTGTCTTTATTTTTAAAGTAGACAGAATAGACTATAGCTTTGAAACTCAATTTATAACTTCTCTAACAAGAGTCAATATAATCATTGATGGACTTGATAATATCAATATCTTATATATAGTCTAAATTGATATATCCTCTGCTAATATAATACAAAGATTCATAACATATTGTAGTATTCGAGATATTCTTCACGTATCTCAAAATCATCTTTACAACATACTAATATTTGTTATCATGATTCTCCATATATCAACAAATAATTTTTAATACTTGTGTAATATATGATCAAATGTGTCAAATGCGATTAACTGTGCCGACATAGCCCATTTTTGCAAGGCCCACCCATGCCATCATGCTAAGCATGACATGGTGGCTCGGTCCACCAACCCAACACTGTACAGTAAAATGGCCGAGTTCACGGCCATGTTGAACCGTGTTGAACTCTAAAGGTGCATGTGAAAGAAACTCATTGCATGAAAATGCAATAAGTGGTTGACTCACATGGCTGACCAATTACAATCAGCCATGTGGCAGATTATTTTAAAATAATTAGACTATCACATGATGGGGAGGACTAATTTTTAGATCACTTTGTCATGGGCATAGGGTTGGGGTCTAATTGTTAAAAAAAATCAAATTGTCTGGGTGACCATGCATCGTGCTTGATGGGGCCTTCGTCAAGTAATTACTCTTGCTGATTTATCATGCCACTAGGCTAGGCACACATGATCATGCCTAGCCCAACATGAGGCATGGGTCATGTTGACCCAGCACGGCATGAATAGTTCTATGGGGCAGCCCAGCCCAGCACGAGGCATGATTTGGACCATATAGTGCTGGGTCAAGCACTACTAAACCAGATCAGGCATTGGATCTTTCTCGGTCCACCTAGTCTATTTGACACCTCTATATATGATCCTGTTCAAACCATAATAAATATTAAATTTCTAATAGTTGATGAATAATATACTTAAGACATTTGTATCTTATTTGTTTCATTATTGATAGTTTGGTGAATGAGATACTTAAGATTAAGCTTGTTGATAGTTTGAAATTAATATGAAGAATAATAGAAAATGGCTTATAATCATGCATATTAAAATATCACAAGACTTTCTTGATATAATTTTTTTGTGAAAGTTAGATATTTATATATTTTTTATCTCGATAAATTTATATCTTTGGTTTCTTATTTATCAACCCTATATCTTTCGTATTAAATTCTCTTGTAAAACATATCTTTAGTTATTGGACACGATATTTGTTAGGTTCTATTACAAACATATCATTCATATATGATCGCAATATAATAAAATCATCATTTCCAAATCTATTATAATATGCACAATGATATGAATTAATTCAATTATATATGAGATTCGTGATGAAATAATCAAACCTCTCGTACTTGTATTTTGATGCTTATTTGAGGTCATGTATAGATTTGTTCAATTTATAAACTAATTTTTCTCTTCTTTTTTTATTCAAAATCATATGGTTGTGAAATATATATTTTTTCTCTAAGTTCTTTAAAAGAAATATAATTTCATAACTAACTACTCTCTTTATAAATCATATGTAGTACATATTACTAGGACTACTCAAATTATTGTGAGTCAAATAATATGAGAAAATATTTTATTGAAGTTGATGCTTTCTTTCTAAGCATATCTTTTGACTATTAGTCATGTACAATATCACTCTATTTGATCATTTATATTATGATTAATCTTATAGACTCAATTATTTCTAATGGTCATTCTTCATTGTGGTAATAGAATAAGATTCCATGCCTTAGGTCTATGAATAGATTCAATTTCTTCTTGCATTACAATCATCCAAAAAGAAACTTTTTGATTTTTTTGTAGCCTTGTGGAAAGTTGATAGCTCTCCATCCTTTATTAGTAAATAATATACAATATTTTTCTCTATAACATGCTCTAAGTAGTATTTAGTTTTTTTCTCTTCTGATTTGATCATCATACCTTATGTACCTTAGACTTATTAGAAATTTATTCATCATGCTCTGATAATTAAAGTTATAGCTATTTGTTTCCAATGAAACTTATAGTCTTTATATTATTTTTTTCTCCTTGCAGCATGTCTTCTTCAAAGATACCATTTCTATTGATGACAAGCTTACGAGTAGTTATATCTCACAAATGATATTCCTTTACCCCATTAGTATATCCCAATAATATATATTAACTATATTTTTAAATTTAGTTTTGGTGCTTTTTGGGTACTATAATTATTATATATAGGACTTCTGAATGAATGTATGTGAGCATAGTCAACTAGCTTACCAAAATATAGTTCCATCTGTCTTTTTAAGTGATTCACATGGCTCTTAAAAAATTCTAATAAGAATATGTTCATCTGCTCTACCACTCTATTTTGTTGTTGCGTATATGTTACTGTGTATTGTTTCTTGATGCCTTCTCATTGATATATAAGAAGTATATAGGGTTTGGATGATACTAATTATATATACCTCTTTTATAATCATAACATTCTCTTTTTATATGCTCTTCCTTTCCTCAATAAAAGCACTTAACTTTCTTTTTACTCAATGACTATACCTTATTCTTATCTCGACTCTCATTAGAGTAATATTCTACCAATCTTCTGTTTAAGATAATCAAAGTGTCAATTTGCTAAAATAAAAATATATTCTTTCTTATTTTATGTCTATTTTTTTTTCAAGTATAGTAGTTGCAACTTCATGATAGACTAAATTTTCCTCCACATCACCATCGACCATAATTATGAAAAAATGGTCATATAAATCCGATAGACTTTGGAGTAAATTTTCAATACATTCTCTCTCAAATGTTATGATTTATAGATGATATTTGAAAGAATAATATTTTTAAAATATTGATGTGTTCCATTATTAAAACAAATTCATACATTTGATTAGTATAGTTAAAATAGATTCATACATTTGATTCATACATACATATATATTTCAAATTATCACAAATCTCTTTTATTGACTATAATTTAAATATATCTTTATTATATAATTGGCCACTACTAGATCAAACTTGCAACTACATTATCATTTATTTGATTACACTTCTTATATTTAATATTTTATGGTTTCTTTTTAATGCTTCGAGATAATTTTCTTTCCTTAGGATAGTTTTTATCATCATATTTCATAACACAAGATTATTTCCATTAAATTTTTTTATTTCAAATATTGCGGCTATTTGTTTCATTTTTATAGTGAATAGTACATGAGAATAATAACAGCTATTTGTATTAAATATATTAAAAAAAGTTACTAGGTAAGTGGAGGGATGACAATGATCCTTCTTACAAACCATTTACCTTGAGACTCTTATCACCCATTGGACATAAATTTTCCAGACATGTATTAACTATATAAATTATTATCCAAAATCTCATCTCTAATATTATTATCATTAAAAAGAACACACAACTACAGTTTGAAATAAAAAAAAAGTTATTGTAATAATATAAAAAAAAGTAAGACAATAAAATAAAATACAAGTTAATGATACATTTGATTGAAATGAAAACAAATGAAAAACCTCATTTTATAAAAAAAAATCAGAAATCCTTAAGAGATTTTTGATGTGTGCAAGGGGAAGTTCACCTACTCATTTTTGACATTACACCCAATATTGTGGAATCCTCATAATATATTTTTTGTTAGAATTAATTTTAATTCTAATTCTTTAAATTTTGTAACAAAATATTTCAATTTTGCTAGAATTAATTTTTTAATCTATTCTATTTATTTAATTTTCAAAGTCTAAAAATTTAATTCTAATTCTATTTAAAATTAAAATTTTTAATTTTTCCCACACACATTGAATATATTTTATGCCTTTAAATATGTTTATCCACGTTAAATTTTGCCCATTATTGATACAACATACAATCAAAAATAATGAACTTCACAATCAAAATTAATTAACATATTAAATATTCAATACAATCATAAATCCAAATTAAATGAAAACTATAAATTATAATTAAAACATTTAGTTTGAAATTATGTTTGGTGATTATTCATTTATAGATTTTACAAGTATTATTAGATGCCCTCTCCATGCATTCTGGCAAATAATCCAAGTACCTAGAGCACATCCGCCACATGTCCACCATATATCCTCCTCAAGTCCCACACACACCCACCAATTTGAAGAGAAGAATACAAGAAGCAGGAAGAAAATATCCAAGGTTGTAGATGAGTTTATTTTTTTGAAATAGTAGTGCTTTTTAAAAAAAAGCATAGAGTTTTAGAAAAACAAGGGAAGAGAAATTACTCTTCATTATGTGTGAGAACTTCCACAAATCTCTCTCATTCCTTTCTTTTATTATATTTTACTATTTTCCCTTTTTTTATTATTTTCTCTTTAAACCACCATAGTTTCCAAAAAAATAGAAGCTATAAAGAAATAACAAAACTTCTTTAAATTTAAGACAAAAATAATGACATCAAATCTCATGTCATGGCTTCATTCATTTCACAATATCAAAGGACAGAGTCTTGACTTAAATCCTTGAGTCAGTCAGTCACAACAAAAAAATAGGTTATAACTTTAATGATGTCACAATAGGTTGTGACTACAAAACAAGGCCACAATTTCATTTGTTTCATGACATTGACACCATAATTGTGGGTTAGGACTCAAGACATGTGTTATAGCTACAATTGAGTCACACCTTTATAATATAGGTCATAACTCTAAAATATATATTACAACTTTAGTTGACTTTTGACTTCATAATATGGGTCATGACTCAAAATCACATGTTATAGCTTCACTAAGTCATCACTTCACAATGCAGGCTATGACTCCAAATCACATGTTATATCTCTAGTTAAGGTGCTACTTTACAATGCATGTTGCAACTATAAAGTATATGTTACAACTTCATTCAAGTCAAGAAACCAAAAAATATGGGTATGATTTCATTCAGGTTATGACTCCATAAATTAGGTCATTATATCAAATACATAGTTTTACAGTCATAGCCATAAAAAATAAGTTGTGATTATATTCTAGTCATGTCTTCACAGTATAGGTCATGATTCTAAACACAGGTTATAGCTTCAGATGTATGAGTCAATCCTAATATTCTTACACTTGAAATATATATTTTTTTCATCATTTTTTTTCTCAATTTCAGTTCTGCATTATTGAAACTTTCATGTACCCACTACCTTTGGATTTTTTTATAGTTTGATAGCAACTTCACATAACTCCCAAATATTATTGTTCTCTACTGAATGTAGTTCATCTTCCTTGGAATGCTCCCACAACTTTAGATTTTTAACACTCGCTATAGTAAGGTTTTCTTATAGTTCAAGGGCAACTTCATAGGGCTCACAAATATTTCTCTTTTCTAATGGATACAATTCCTCTTTCTTAGAATGCTAATATTGAATTGACTCTCCAAAGGTTCCATCATCATTGTGCTCAGCTCATCTCTTATATCATAAAGAGCATGATATACATTATTAACATACCTTATAAGAGTGTTTCTAACTCATATATACATTACTAAAAAAGTTTGTGCCACTAATGCAATGGAGCTACGACTCCATTTGTGATGTCATGACAAAAAATTATTTTGACTCACTATTCTATATTGCGACTGAACTTTTTTAGTAAAGAAATGCATGTCATGGCTTCTTGGGAATCTTTCACTCTTGCACTTTTTGAATACTATATCTCTACTACAGACAAATTGTCCTCATTTCTGGATCCTAAAACTTATACCCTTTGATATTTTTCTTGTAGACAAGAAACTTATACTTCATTAATTTAAAGTCCAATTTGTTCTTCCTTTCATTCAGCATATGAGCATATGCGTCACACCCAAAGACCCAAAGATGAGCTACCCTTAGTTTCTTCTCATGAAAAACCTCAAAGAATGTTTGATCCTTCACTATAGAAGTTGGAGTATGATTATTTAGGTAGCATGTTGTGGTGAAAACTTCAACCTAGAACTTCAGCTTTAAGCCTACTCGATTCCTCGTGCATCTTGTCTTTTCTATCAAAATTATATTTAGCCTTTCAGTTACTACATTCTATCTTGGTGTCAACCTAATCTTGTTCTGCCTAACAATTCTCTTCTCAACATATAACTGATCAACTATAAAATATGTTGTACTATTATTTTTTCACATAATCATTATTTCTTATTGAATTAGTTCTCAACCAGTATCTTAGACTCATTGAACTTCTCTAATTCATCAACTTTCTTCTGAATGATTAAAACTCATGTATACTTGGGAAAATCACCAACAAAAGATACATAGTATCTTGATCTCCCAAGTGATATATCTAGTATTTCTCTGAACAGGTAACTATATTTCAAATCAAATATTGCCTCTAATCTAGTGATTATATATTTGATCTTCACCCACTTTTGTTTTTTTACAAGAAATCCTCATAAAAGTTGATTCCTTATGAACAATCTAGTACACCTTCAATCATCCTATTCAAGAATGCAGCTATGAGACTCTTCTCATGGATGTGCCCAAGTCTCTAATACTATAATAAAGTTTTTTATCATGACAATGTGTTCTCACATCATGACTCCAAGTTTCCATGTCGTGACTCCAACTATCACAATACCTTCTTCTCATGTCATGACTATTGAATACTTCACATATCAGCTTGTTGGAGTATTTAGCATATATTTACTATTTAATTTGTATGTATTTAAGTATTTATTAAATATATTTTATTAAACATCTTTTTGATAAATTTTGATAAATGTTAGTGAAATTAAAGTTAGTTTTAGTGAAATAAGTAGATTTTGTGGAGTGATAACTTGAGGGGAGAAAAGTATTGAAGAGTCATGAAATTTCTTATCTAAAACTTGGTTATATCTTTCATGATCTTATTCATTAGTTGTAGCATTATCTCTTTTTTATAACTCTACAAAACTAGCCATAACAATCTTTGTACATAATAACTCTATCACCGAGTTAACATAATTTTTTTTACTATATAATATAGTCTTTTGTGGCCATGTATTTTCTTGGAGCCATGATTACACTATCTCAACAACCATTATCAAGATCATGGCCTTATTTTAATGTCATGGAATCAAATACTCCACTGGTATAAAAATCCTTGGTAATTTCTAGAATTGTAACTTAATTGATATCTTTGACCATGCCTTTTTGTTTCAAATAGCATTTACTCTGGTCAAGCCTTTTCCAATGTCATGACTTTGTGCTCTAGTAAAAAAATATCGAATATATAACAATTTCTATTGCCACAAATTTGTATTTTAGAGTGTAATTATATCAAACATGATCATACCATAGATTATATTTTTCTTTAGAGAGAAAAGATAAAAGTCATGACCATTCCTAATGATGTGACTTTGTGTTGCCAATAATAAAAAGAATAAAAAGAATAAGAAGAATAAGTAGAATCAGAAGAAGAAGAAGAATAATAATAATAATAATAATAATACTAAGAAGAATAAGAAGAAAAAAAAGAATAATAAGAATAAGAATAATAAGAATAATAAGAAGAATAAAAAGAATAAAAAGTATAAGAAAAAAAAGAAGAACAAGAAAAATAAGAAGAATAAAATGAATAAGAAGATTAAAAATAATACAAAGAATAAAAATAATAAGGAGAATAAGAATAATAATAAAAATAATAAGTATAAGAAGAATAAGTAGAAAAAGTAGGTTTAAAAGAATAAGAGTATTAAGAAGAATAAGGGGTATAACAAAAATAAAAAGAATAAGAATAAGAAGAATAAGAAGAATTAGAAGGATAAGAAGAATATGAAGAATAATATAGAATAAGAAGATTAAGAAAAATAATAAAAATAACTAGAATAACAACAATAAGAATAATAAGAAGAATAAAAATAAAAATAATTAGAAGAATAAGTAGAATAAGAATAATAAGAAGGATAAGAAGAAATTGATTATTAAGAAGAAAAATAAAAATAAAAATAAAAAAAATAAGAATAAGAAGAATAAGAAGAACAAGCAGAATAAGTAGAAAAGAAGAATAAGAAAAAAAAAGAATACGAAGAATAAGAAGAATAAGAAGAATAAGAAAAATAAGTATAATAAGTAGAATTAGAAGTGAGAGAATAATAGGAAGAATAAGAAGAATTAAATGGATAAGAAGAATAAGAAGAATAAGTAGAAAAAAAATAATAAGAATAAAAAGAATAATAAGAATAAGAAGAATAAGAAAAATTATTAGAATATAAAGAATAAGAAGAAAAAGAATATTAAGAAGAATAAGAAGAATAATAAGAATAAGAAGAATAGGAAGAATAAGAAGAATAAGAAGAATAAGAAGAGTGAGAAGAATAAGGAGAGTAAGAAGAATAAGAATAATTATAATAAGAAGAAGAATAAGTAGAAAAAAAAGAATATGAATAATAAGTTGAATAAGAAGAATAAATAGAATAAGAAAAAAATAGAAGAACAAGAAGAATAAAATAAATAAGAAGAATTAGAAGAATAAAAAAAATAAAAATAAAAAAATAAGAATAATAAGAAGAATAAGAAGAATTAGAAGATTAAGAAGAATAACAAGAATAATAATAATAATAATAATAATAATATGAAGAATAAAAAGAATAAGAAGATTAAGAAGAATAAAAAAAGAAAAATAAGAATAAGAAGAATAAAAAGAATAAAAAGAATAAAAAAAAGAATAAGATGAATAAGATGAATAAGAAGAATAAGAAAATTAAAAAATATAAGAAGAATAAGAAAAATAAAAAGAATAAAAGAATAAGAAGAATATGAAGAATAAGAATAATAATATCATAATGAAGAATAAAAAGAATAATTAGAATAAAAATAAAAAGAATAATATGATGAAGTAGAAGAATAATAAGAAGTATAAGAAGAATAATATGAATATGAAGAATAAAAAGAATAATAAAAATATATATATATATATATATATATATATATAATAAGAATGCAAAGAATACAAAAAATAAGAAGAATAAGTAGAAAAAAAAATAATAATAAGAATTAGAAGAATAAAAATAATAAGAAGAATAAAAAGAATAAGTAGAAAAAGAAGAATAAAAAGAATAAGTAGAAAAAGAAGAATAAGAAGAATAAGAAGTATAAGAAGAATAAGATGAATTAGAATAATAATAATAATAACAATAATAAAATTCATAAGTTGAATATAAGAATCAGAAAAATAAGAAGAAATTGAAAAATAAAAAGATTAAAAAAAAAGAAGAATATGAAGAATAAGAAGAATTAGACTAATAAGAATAATAAAAAGAATAAGTAGAATAAGAAGAATAATGCTTCTAGAAAAATCCCAAATATCTAGGGAAAAATCCATAGCTAAATGGGATTTTCCATCCCTAAAGCAAAATAATGACGGATTAATGATGGAACTTTTCCAAAGCTAAAGTGCTCATCGCTAAAATAGTAAATGAGTGAAAAAATCTCTAGCTAAAAAATTTTTACGATGAAAAACCCCTATCTAAATTAATTATTTATCTACCTAATTTTGATTTTAGTTTAGTGCTTTAGAAAATTCCCTAGTTAAATTAGCAAAGAAAAATCCCTAGCTATATCCATTCCAAAACTATTTTCACTATTTTATTTTTTTACCAAAAATTTAATTAATTATTTGTATGTTTTTATATTAAATTGAATAATAATAGAAACTAAAAAATGATAATTTATAATTAACAAAAATTAAAATTAGTTAATAAATTTTTCTGATACAATATTTTACATAGTTAAAACAAAAACATAACAAAATTTTTTTACATCTTCATCAATATATCTAATAATAGTGCATAATGTATAATGAAATCGTGAAATTGATGTTGCTTTCTCTTTCCCAGCTCCTCCAATCACCATCTTTCTACTACGACAAAGTTATCCTAGTCTCGGTGCATCATGTCTAGTGAAAAATCCATTCACTTCTACAAGCTTCATATGGAGAACATTGCGGTACCAAATATGTACGAAAATTAAACTAGTCAATAAAGACAAAATAAATAAATAAAAAAGTTCCATTTTGATAAATATATAATACTACAGTGTATAAGTACATATATACTAGTATTTTACTAGTTACATATAATACTACAGTATTATATGTACATATATATGTACATTTATACTACAGTATACTAAAATATATACTACAGTATGTACATAAATACTATAGTATCAAAATAGAACTTTTTATAAAGTACATATATATTGTAGTATTATATGTACATTTATATTGAGTATATATGTACATATATACTATACTATACTGTAGTACATACTATAGTATATGCTATAGTATGTATATACTATAGTATATTCTATAGTATGCATAATCAATATATATGTATATTTATCAAAAAACTCTATTTTGATAATATTTTGATACTACGATATATTTAACAAACTATAAGAAATTAGCATTATCCCATCTATACTTCAAAAAGATGACACAAAACTTCACTATCAACATAAATAAGAAATATGAAGATTATATAAATTTATGAAAATATGTCTGAAAACTATTAGAGGAAAACCTTGAAGACAAGCCACAAGCCAGGCTTGGCACATTGAAGTTTGCACCTTGACTCCCCGCAACTAGAACTCTTTCTCGATCCCAAGGCCTATAAGGGGGTTGCTCTTTCCTGCCACCCCCCGCAGCACCATGCTCCCATGTGGCTTTCTTAAAATGTTTTTTCTCTTCTCTGTGCACTTGCACCAATGTTTTGATTGCTTAGCTTAATTGTATTAGTCCATCAACCCTGTAGCTTCTATTGCCATATGGTTCCTCTCTTGGTTCGAAGCAAGGACTGTCACTTCGTTGTATGCGTCAACATAACTTCAGAACAATTCAATATGCACTCCATAGAAACAATGCACATTCAAAGAAAAAAAGAGGAACAAAACTTCAAAAATTAAATGTTGTCTTCCAAATATAAAAAAAAAGCAAATGGCTGCAAAATTTGTAAACTTCATATAGCAAGACATCTTAACTCATCTTCCTCCAACTATTCCCACTCCTCTTTTTTTTCATGCGCATCGCTAGGGGATACATCGATATGTTAGTTGTGTAGCATGTGGATTGACACCCACCACAACCTCATCAATAGAACTGCTAAGACTTGCCTGTGCAAGTGCAGACATGTATATGGGAATGCCAGAGATATCCATGTCATTGCTATTGATGACCACGTCCAAGCATTTCTCTGGAGCATTCAAATGTGGAATAAGAATGGAGTTTGGATCCTTTGGCTTCCTCAGTTTCTTTTGTTTTGATTTTCTTAGCGGATCCCCACATTGCTTTCTCTTGGATTGGCCACCTTGTTTGTTAAGGCTTGGTTGATCGATCTTACAAATCCTTTCATCTCACAAAGAATCATATGGGTGTAAAATCTGCAATGGTTGAGCTCCAGAAGTTTCTGTGAGAACATGATAAGAAGCATTTGGAGGTAACATGTTCAAAAAGTTATCTTTCTAGTTTATCCAACCATCTCATATGTATTGTAGTGCAAAAGAAGTATTGGAGACAATGCACTCGTGGGTATGGAAGAAATTGTTGGCAATAATGATATAGTTGTTAAGATCACATCCTAGTAAGAAAGGCTTCGTGTCGTGGTCTCCCATGCTAGGTATCAGTTGCATACCAAGATTCCCCTTGAAAGATGGCTCGTAATAGCCACAGTTCCTCATGTTCAACCCCTCATCATCCATGAAACTACAAATATGCAAGAGAAGGAGAACAAGCAGAATGGACACATTTAAATGAATATAATTAGCAATCATTATGACAATTAACAATTCGACAATTTAATTTCATCGATGACCAATAAAAAGCATTCTTAGATATGAAGAGCGACAACGTAGATATACATGAATTAAGAGTGTCAAGAACAAACTTGTGTTTGTGTGGGACTAGAAGTTTTTTGTTCATCTCACAACTTCAGAAGCTAACATGATATTCCCAACACCAAGAGGACTAGCCAAGCCTTTTATATACCTATAATAGGCTAAAACTCTACCCAAAATATTTGGGTACACACAAACATTTTCATAGATCTATAAAAATAGTAATTATAGACATGAACATATATGAATCTGAGTTGATAGTCATACAACTTCAATAGTTATCTAAAAGATGGCTAGCAATGATGTTTAGAGAGAGAGAGAGAGATTGTGCAAAAATAAAATGATTCAGAAATAATGAAGATAATAGAAGTTCGGTCTCCTTTTAATCTAGCTAAGATTGGTAAAGATGGGACCCATCCATAGGAAGGACCGTGGCAATGTATGAAGGCTTTGAATCAGAATTTTTCCATGTGTCTAACATCAGATGTCTTGGAAAGATTCATTAAAATGTTAATTGGAAAAGCAAAGAATAAAACTAGAATAAAGAAAAATGATACCTCCAAAAAAATCTCATCATGTTTAGCTACACAAACAAAAATTAAAAATAATTCAGAAATAATTCAGATACAAAATCATCCTCATTATTAGTTGGTGTATTTGTGCTAGTCTCTCCTGCATGTTTTCATAGCTGGATCTCGTAATGCTACTTGTCGTGTCAATGCCTCTATCTGTGACTCCATATAGGTCATCTTCTATTGCATTAAATTTTAAGCTTCAGAATTAGGTGGTGCATCCATGTAATCCATATTGAAGTCAGTACCAGCCATTTCCATGACCATTCTATGGTATACGTTTGATGCTTCTTCACTACATGCAAATGATTCAGTACCCTCTTTTAATCAATGTTTAGAACATTATTCTTTTTCCATGATAAATCCAAAGAAAATAATTTGGTACAAAGCCATATCCATCCAAATGGTATCTTAGAGTATTTACATCACGAAAAGGGATATTCTAACACTTGTGATTATTACATGGACACTTGATATTTTATCCATCCATTCATCTCGATTGACTACATACAAAATTTATGAAAGTTTCAATCCCACACAAAAAATCTTAATTCAAAATTCCATTCATAAACCTTTTGTACATCCAATGATGATTTGAAGTCATTTTGCCCTGTTTTATTTGCAAAAAATAATGCTTAATCATTATTTTGAATGAAATATACAATTACTTCAAAATATACTAATAATTAAATATAATTACTTACAAATGAATATTTAAAAATTAAATATCATGAATATTGAGGCAATGCATTTGTAGAATCTAAATGAATAGATAAAGTAATTTTTAGTACAGTAAAGATTAATAGATATCACGCTATTACTAGATGAAGGGAGCAAAATACATGAATGGACAAGAAAGGAAAGCAAAAAAGAAAGAAATAAAATGTTTGAAGTGGGAGAGAGAGAGAGAGGGAGAGGGGGAGAGGGAGAGAGAGAGAGAAAGAGAGAGGGAAGAAGAGAGAGAGGGAGAGAAAGAGGGAGAGAGAGAGAGAGCAAGCAAGAAAGAAAGAGGGCTAGAAAGAAAATAGCAAGAGAGTGAAAAAAAGAGAGAGTGACACATAAAGAAAAAGTGGGAGAGAGAGTGATACAAAAAGAATGACAGAGGGAGAGAGAGAAATAGATAAGGTAGTGTTAGAATGAGGAATTACATAAAATAATATAAAATTTGCTTCTATACAAACCTATCATATATTACATCTTTTATCATGGATAAATTCATATATGAGCCTGAGGCCTAAGGGGTGGATTAGGTAAGAGTAGGACCCTTATTTCAACAACATGATATATCTAACCAATGGACACTCTGAGGCTATGTGATTACATATTATTGATATTATATCTTTTGCCATTTAATTTCAAGTTAGTGCAATAAATTAGTATTATTTTATTTATAATTATATCTTATTAAACAAATAGTATATGTAGTTATAAATAATTATATATATATATATAGTTATATGTAGTTATATATAAATGTATACAAAGTTATAAACAAATTTATAGACTTACATATATGTATACATAGTTACAAATATAGTTATATTTAATTATATAAAGTTTTATATAGTAATACAAATATTTATATATAGTTATACAAATATAGTTAAACATAATGTTGTATGTTGTTATACATGTAATTATAAATATAGTTACATGTGATTATACATATAGTTACACATATAGTTATACTTATATTTATAAATGTAGGTATATATACTTTTTCATATAATTTTATATAATTATACATATAGTTATGCATAGATATAGATAAAGTAAAATACATTTGTATATATTAATATATTAAAATATATATTAAATATATGTTGTAAATTATATATTTAAATATAGTTATGTAAAAAGTTTTTATAGTTATACATATAGTGAGATACAATTATTTATTGTTATATATTATTATACATATAGTATATAGTAATAAATAGTTATATATAGTTAAACATATAGTTATATATAGTTAAACATATAGTTATATATAGTTAAACATATAGTTATATATATATATATAGTTATATGTAGTTATATATAAATGTATACAAAGTTATAAACAAATTTATAGATTTACATTTAAGTATAACATATATG